>CM072821.1:53954357-54554357 GCA_036937905.1 Salvia rosmarinus | reverse complement strand
ATATGTTGTTGTAATTTTTCCTGACTCAATTTAGAGGTTTTGACGAACTCGTCAACCTGCGCACTCAATGCGCCAAACGGTTGTTGCCAATCAGCATAGTCGCGCTCCGTCATATTGAGCTCTGGATGAAAGCACCAATGAAACGTTCTGCTTCAGAACGATACGGGTATCTCGTGTAAGCACGAGAAAGAGCTCCAACTCCTTTGTGATCACACAAGGTTAAGAAGAAAAGATTCAGATAATATTCTTTATTGCCTAAGAAAATATTAATAACATTGCCTTTAAATAGGCTGGACTTCATACTTATCCTAATAGAATAAGACTTCGAAAGATATCTATCAACTATAACTATCCTAATAGACGAAGACTTCAACAGGAAGCAAACAACTAATAACAAAACTAAAAACAAGAAACAAATAATAAACAAATAAAGAATAACTAGAACTAAACATAATCTGCCAAATAAGATGGTCGCGAATAGTTGCGCTTGGGACGCTCTTTCTTGCGTTCACTTGATCGTCCTTCAAGTCGCCTTTCGTCTTCCTTACCAACTGAAGAACCATCCTTCTGTATGGGTGTATCACGTTGTCTCTAGCGGCGGCGTTCTCTCCGACGACTGGGCGGTGACGTCGGCTGCGTTCTCTCAGGCGGTAGAGCGGCAACGACAACGGGGAAATCTGCACACTCCACTCTACAACTGACCAGAGAAAGAGAGAGAGAGAGAGAGAAAAGAGAAAGGTTGTGTGAGAGAGATGAAGAAAGGTTGATAACGAGAGACGACGGTTCTCCAAATATGAGAGAGCGGATGGCAAGAAGGACGATGACGGCGAAGGCTCGAGAAAACGATGTGCGGTGGAGGTAGACGGTGTGGCATTGGCGTCGGCAGATGCGAGATGAAAGAGGGAAGATTTGGGGTTATAACGCATAAATTGAAAAAAATGGGGGAAGTTCGATTTCATATATCAAGGCATACTGACGGATTACCAAGGGAATACAAAATTTTTAATTTTTTTAAAAAAAATATCACCGACGGACTACCGACGGTATTCAAAATTTATAATTTTTAAAAAATATCACCGACGAATTAGTGATGGAATTCAAATTTTTTAATTTTTTAAAAGTATAACCGATGTACTATCACGTTGATAGTCCATCGGTAACCCAAATTTTGATTATTTAGTTTAAAAGGAAAATAATCACCGACGGAATGAACGTCGTCAGTACCATAGTCCATTGGTAGTCCGTCGGTGTGCAGGACGACACATGTAGGAACAATTTTTCCGATGGTAAACCATTGGTGATCATTGACGGTAACTTGTCCGTCTGTGTCCGAGAGATTTTTTTGTATTGACCGTACTCGCGCTTTTCAGCCATTGAATCCCTCAGATTTCTTCGAATGAGTAATCAGAATTCATTCCATACTGCCGATAAATTATTTTACAATAAAAAGATACGCAAATCTACCAACATCAAATCGATGACGACCAACAATTCGTAGGATAAAAAGTTCTCACAATTCCAAAAATCGAATTTACAAAGTTCTTTTCAATTTTAAGAGAATCAATCATATATAAACCTGACTCTAGTACCGATATTCAGTTTTGTTTGCTTCATGCAAATTTCAAGAAAACATAAATCAATAAAAATATAATGTTTCAATGTTCTCCAAATGAATGGTTGGGACATCTACACCAAAGAACTCCACTGTGCAGGTGTTCTTGGTATGTAATTAGAGACTTCTAATTTCTGCCAGCTGGAGTCTATTTATTATTGATTTCTCATTTATAATTTATCTGTACTCATAAGTATTTTCCAAAATTAAACAAGTGAAGTCAAACAATCTTACAAGTCATTTATGGGATTACTATTTTAATGACGAGTGCGTAGCCCTCCAACCTGGACATTAGTATTCAATTCATATATATATTACTCTCTTCTTTTCCAAATTTATTTCTAATTTTCTTTTTTGATATGTCCTCTAAATTTGTTAGAAATCTATTATTTATTTACATATTTTATCACTTATGATCCACCATTATCTATAACAAATTAATTTAATACTATATTAATGTGGAACTCTTACTCCACTCACAAAACACTACATAATTTTTATTAAAACCCATACCAAAGATTTTCAGGAACAATTTTTGAGGACGAAAGGAGTATATATAATAGATCGCAATAGCTTTGATTACAGTATGTGTAAGTTTTATATAAAAATATCCATAAATTATAATGATCAATTCGAGATCCTATAAATATAATTATCCTTAAATTATAATGATCAATTCGAGATCCGATAAATATAATTTTCTGAAAGCTGGATTTCTTAGTCATTTTGGTTCTTTTTAATATGTTGTGGTTAGTTCTCCCAACTAAAAATTATGTAAATAAAGTCAAGAAGCTGGATTTCTTAGTCATTATGATTCTTTTATTATGTGGTGGTTAGTTCTCCAAATTAAAAATTATGTAGATAAAGTCAAGCTAATAGAAGTCATTTTCCAATGAAGACATACTATTTTAATGTGAATGTATCAAACAAAGAGAATAACATTCAATTTATGAATCACGAAGAGTCACCTTTAAAGCTATATAAACAGTGATATTCAGTACAATACGATTTGTACAACTTGAGCTTCATCGTCACTTAAATTCAAGGTTTTTCTTTTTCCTTTGTGTCATACACGTTTGAGGAAAAGATAAACCAAAAGAGGATAGTAATGGCTCAATCTTGTCCAATGAATGGTGGTGACGGTACATATAGCTACACCAACAACTCCACTTTGCAGGTATATATATATATTTCTGAACTAGTAGTTGTTAAATATAATTTCATTTCAAGTTATTTATGAAAATTTAATCCATTTAAATCTCTTTTCCATTCATTAGCTATATATGTTTTGTAAAACTGCATATCATATCTGCAGAGAGATGCCGCAAGTGCTGTGGAGGATGCAATAAATGAGGAATTGATGGAGAATCTTGATATACAAAAGTGTTTGTGTGGTGGGACCACATTCGCCATCGCCGACTTGGGATGTTCGGTGGGACCCAACACATTTTACGCCATGGAAACCTTAATCGAAACAGTGGAACACAAGTACCGTCGACAAGGCCTAGATTCCGACAACCTCGAATTCCAAGTGTCGTTCAACGACCAAACCGGCAACGATTTCAATACCTTCTTCGCCTCTCTTCCTCACCCGAGGAACTACTTCGCCGCCGCCGTGCCGGGCTCTTTCTATGGCCGGCTGTTCCCTTCTTCCTCCATCCACGTGGCGTACTCCTCCTATGCAATCCACTGGCTGTCGAAGGTGCCGGAGGAGGTGCAGTTCAAGGACTCTCCGACTTGGAATGCGGGTAAGGTTCACTACACGGGCGCCTCTGACGCGGTGGTCAAAGCCTTTGCAGATCAGTTCGAGCAAGACATGGAGATTTTCTTGAGAGCTAGAGCTCAAGAGATTGTGCCGGGCGGGATGGTCATCATCCTGGTGCCCGGCGTCCCCGACGGAGTTGTTGAATACGGTGGCGGCATAGTCTTTGCTTTTATTGAGTACCTCCTCGCAGACATGGTCAAAGAGGTAAGTAATCAATTAGTATTCGCTAGAGGTGTCCAAACTACATATTGAAACCAGTATTCTATCATTGTGCGCAACCATGTCTCACTATATTATACTCTTTTCGTCCCTAAAATATATTGTTAAAAAGTTTTGGTCATGGTTTTAATAAAAATTATTGAGTATTTTGTGGGTGAAGCAAGTATTCCACATCAATATAGTATAAATTAATTAAAGATGGGTATAAGTGGTAAAATATGTAAATAAGTAGTGTTGTTGAGGATAATAAGTAAGAATAGTGTAAATAACGGGTGTAGTTAATGATAATAAGTATAAAGTATTTTGTAAATAACGGATGTTGTTAAGGATAATAAGTATAAAATATTAGAATAATTTTCATAAATAAAAAAGAATATATTTGGGGAACGTACCAACAAGAAAAACTATGAACAAATTTTGGGGCTCAAGAAGTATAATATTGTGAACCATGCTTAACTTTTATATGATAAAATTGAAGTTAAAAAAAATTATATATTCTAACTGGGTGGATAAACCTATTCTAGTTAATAATTATAAAATAAAAATAAAATACACAGAAAATTATATAAAAATAATAATAAAAGTGAGAACCAAATTTAATACATTAAATCTCAAACGTCAATACCAATCTGGTGTAATTTGGGGTTTGGATCGACCATGGCTCTTATATGCTTGTTGGCAGGTTGGACTAGCCTGATGTGGGCTTGGGTCGATCCAAACGTTTGCCTCTTTCAGCTCGACCGATTCGACAACTATAGTTTTGGCCTAAGTTTTTAGTTATATATATATATATATATATATATATATATATATATAGGAGATGGATCGGTAGGAAATGATAATTTGGTAGAAATATGAATGAATCTGGGCCTTTGATTTGCTATATCAATGGTTGAGATTTAATTTTCTAATGTCTTCTGCTTTGTGTTTTGTGTGCTACACGGATTATTATGCAAAGACTAGAACTCTTCTTGTCTTCTCAGAACGAAAGATGTGCTAAACTTATATATTTAGCATATGTGCTACGAATGGATGAAATATGTGTTAAACTAACATATGCAATATAGTAATTCTGATTGTGCACCACAAATATGAAAGATGTGCTACTATTCCTATTTTCGTACATTAAGGAGCTTTCTCACCATAACCAACATATATATATGGGTAAATATATTAGTTTAGCACATCTTTCATTCAGTAGACATATGCTAAATATATTAGTTTAGACATCTTTCATTACAACAGAAGACAAGAAGAGTTCTAGTGTCGCACAATAATCCGTGTAGCACACAAAACATAAAATCGTAGCACACCGAAAATTAAATCTCAACCATTGATATAGCAAATCAAAGGCCTAGATTCATTCATATTTTTACCAAATTATCCTTTCCTACACCGAACCATCTCCTATATATATATATATATATATATATATATATATATAGAGAGAGAGAGAGAGAGAGAGAGAGAGAGAGTTAAGTTCAAATGAGAACCATTTTTATCATAAAAACTAAAAACCAAATGAATTTGCTATGAAAGTTGATGAATCCGTTGAGAAAGTTATCAATTCCAAAATTCCAAAATTTTCACCCTGTTCGAATCCCATGAGGGCAATTTTTTATTCAATAATTTTCCGAGCGGATTCATCATTTTTGGTTCTCACGTTCTCACGATAAAAATGATTCTCACGTTAACCCTCCCGTATATATATATATATATATATATATATATATATATATATATATATATATATATATATATATATATATAAGTTATAGAGAGAACTACCTCTTAGATAAGAACTAAGAACCAATAACAATCGTTAGATTAAATAAGATCGAACAATTTAAAATTATTTAATGATAAAAATAGTAAAATCTCTAAATTTTCTCTGTTTGGATCTTTCAATTTTATTCTTTGTTGTTCCTTAAATTCATATTGTTGTTTATGTAATCATAGTTCTTGTGCATATTATAACATTCCAATTGATTGTTATGTTCATGTAATTCATTCTATTGTGCATATAACCGTAGTGATTGTGCATATGAGAACAATTACCATTAATGAATCCCTTATTATAGGGTTAAACGATTATCATTAAAATTTAAGGATAATAAATGATTTATAATTAATCTTGACTGTTAGATTAAAAAAATGGATGGACTATATTAGTTCTTAGTTCTCAAAAAAATTGGAGTTCTCATTTGATTCACTCTCAGGTTTTAGGTAGTATGTATTACTTAATTTTATTCGTTCATCTCATAAATCTTATGGTAGATTTTATTTTTATTTTTTAAGCTTTATTTCGCTACAGTAAGAGTATATTAGTAATTTGATTTATTAAATGATACAGAAAATAAACCATACTTATAATTGAACAGAATAATGCATATAAATGAAAATGAAAACAAAATGCATGTAATTGAACATAAAATGCATGTATGTTGGAAGCGCTCGCTTACGCTCAGCGCTCGCGTGTAGTCCTAGTGCACGCTCCCGCACTCTCCAACGATCGTTGGCCAACATGCATGTTTATATTTTGATAGATACATGATTATATTTTATTATATGTATAATGGTGTTTTGTTTGTATGTATGTGTTTTGTGACCAACATGCAGGTTTATCCTTTCTTATATGCATATTTGTGCTTTAATATATGCATGTTTGTGTTTCATGACCAATATGCATGAAGTTTATTTATATGCATGAGAGTGTTTTGTTATATGTATAGATGTGTTTTTCGATAGCAAAACTCTCTTCCATCATTATCCGTTAGTTCTGCCGTCTCCTTCTTCGATTACCGATGAATTTAGTCGAAAACCACCGCCATAGCCACCGTCTCTTTCGATCATCAATCTTCTCTCAAAGTCTCCTTATTTTTCCTCAAATCACTCGATTTTATTTTCAAAATCACCAACTTTTTCTTTTCTCAAAATCTGATGTTCGTCATCGTTGTCATCGCCGTCATCACTGTTGTCCACCGTCATCATCACCTATCGCCATTGTTACTATTTTAAAAAAATCGAAGAAGAAGAAGGTTGTTTGGTTCTCTTCCCAATTTGTCTCTTGTAAAAATTAAAAAAAATAAAAATAAATAAAAAAGGGCTATCACGTGTCAGCTTGTGATGGATACTATATACTACCTAAGGACCGGGTACTACGAGAATCCAACCCTATAGATATATGATTGGGTTCCTATAGGACCAGGAGATAGTGTGTAGTATCCAATCTAAACCACATATTTTGAACATGCGATCGCACCACAATTTGACAAGTTGCAGCCCCCTTTTTATTTTATTTTTTATTTTGCGCAAGGGGTAAAATAAGAGGAGAACAAAACATAATCATGCATATATTAAAACATAAACATGCATATTTGCCAAGGGACGATGATGAGTGCACGAACGTGCGTTGGGGCAATGCGCAAGTGAGCACATGCTTCCAACATGCATGCATATTTATATTCAACATACACACATATCTGTATTCAACTACATGTATTTTTATGTTCATTTATATGCATAATTTTATTCAACTATATGCATGATTTATTTTTATCATTTAATAAATCAAATTAATAAGATACCCTTACTATAGAGAAATCATTGAAATTAAGCTTAGACATTAAAAAAAATCTTCATCATAAGATCTATGAGATGAGTGCATGAGATTGAGCATTACATACTACATATGACTTGGGTACTATATGATCACAATTATATATATCCATGTATATGAGATGGTTCAGATAGGAAATGAAAATGAATATGGGCCTTTGATTTGCTGGATCAATGGTTGAGATTTAATTTTGGTTGTGCTATAATTTTATATTTTGTGTGCTACGCGGATTACTGTGCAACACTAGATCCATTCTTGTGCTACGCTGGAATGAAAGATGTGTTAAACTAATATATTTAGCATATGTGCTACGAAGGGATGAAATATGTGCTAAACTAACATGTGTAATATAGTAATTCTGATTTTGCTACACAAATATGAAATGTGCTACTATTCATATTTCCTACAGTAAGGAGCTTTCTCACCATAACCGATCCCTATATATATATATATATATATATATATATATATATATAGGATTGGATCTAGTGAAAACTCATCTTTTATGAAAACTTTAGAACTATATACAGACGTATAAAGTTGATGAACAAAATCAATGAAATGCACTCCCTATTTATATATGGATGGTTCATGTGATAACGCAAATATTGGTGAGGAATAAGAATGCAATATTGAACGTATAAAGTTGTTAATGTAGAAATTTATTGCATCAAATTCGATGCAATAACTTTATATTTAGTGCTACACTTTATATATTGAATTTGGTGCAACAAATTTATACATTTAATGCTACAACTTTATATGTTCAATGTTATATTCTTATTCTTACCAATATTTGCATTATTACATGTTTTATATATATATATATATATATATATATATATATATATATATATATATAGTGGTTCTCGTGAAAATGCATGTAAGTGTAAGAAATAAGAATTTTTCACATCCACAAATCTAGCCCATATCAATGGTCAAGATTGAAGAAAATTTAATTAATGATTTCAGATTTTATTTTAGTAAATAATTCGAATAAGGGTAAATTTGATATAAAAAAAATTATTTTCTCTGCCACTCCAAATGTAAATCTCGTATCTTCCCGATAATATAGCTATTTACTGAAAAATAGGGATTTTATAATTTGTTCAATATAATATTGCACAAACTAGTCATGCTATAACACATATTTAATAAATATGTGGCGCACATTACAAATCGCTCAACATAATTTATTGTTGTACCACCTACACTTTTGGTAGCACATATTTAATAAATATGTGACACACATTACACATCATGTAATATAATTTATTGTTGTACGACAAATGCTATGAATGTATTCTATCGTGCAACAAAAAAAATATAATCTATCTAAAATAAGAAGTTACAAGATAAATTATAACAAATCCCTAAAATGAAGGAAATAACCGTTCTTAACATAAAAAATTTACTAATATAACCTTTAAGTAAATGTGACAAAATTAAAGTATAGCATATATAGTAATGTATTGTAGTACAACGTAAATTATTATTTTTCATTGATTTACTAAAATCAGTAGCTTAGATTTATTCTTCTTTTACTAATAATTTCATTCTTACATGATCCATCTCACACACACACACATACATATATATATATGGGATGGATCACGTAAGAATGCAAATATTTGTGAGAAATACGAATACAAAATTGAACATATAAAGTTGTTGTACCAAATGTATAAATTTGTTGCACCAAATTCAACATATAAAGTGTAACACTTAATATAAAGTTGTTGCATCGAATTTGGTGCAAAATTTTTTTACATTTATTGTAACAACTTTATACATTCAATGCCACATTCTTATTTCTCGTTAGTATTTGCATTCTTATGTGAATCATCCCATATATATATATATATATATATATATATATATATATTTATTGCATCAAATTCAACACATAAAGTATAACACTTAATATAAAGTTGTTGCATCAATTTGGTGCAAAAAATTTATACATTCACTGCAACAACTTTATACGTTTATGTTGTATTCTTATTTCTCAATAATATATATATATATATATATATATATATATATAGGAGTGGTTATTGTGAGAACCTCCATAAACTATGAACTCATGAAATCGTTTGAATTCACCCTGAATTAAAAAAAAAAAAATCAACCGATGGGATTAGAACTCAGGCGTTTGAATTCATTCAGCAAAGGGATTAATTCACTTAAATCTTCACGAATTAAGAGTTGAAAATGATTAATATTTTATACTTTAAGATTGATTTGTGTTTTTTCCAATTCCAATATATGTATATATATATGCAGGGAGTTATAGAGCAAGAGCAAGTGGACTCGTTCAACATCGCTAATGTATATCCTTGTGTGAAGGATCTGAGGAGGGTGGTTGAGAGAAATGGGTGTTTCGAAATTATGAAAATGGAACTTGCGGAGACCATAATTGGTTACATGGAGCCTGAGAGTGGAATAAGGATGATTAGAGCAATATTTGAAGGAAGCATTGCCAGTCATTTTGGAAAGGTGATGGTTAACCAACTTTGGGAGAGAGCCATCCAACACAAGCCCGACTTTGCACGCATTACGCATTCCTCTGGGTTCAAAGGGACTACTGGTCAGATCTTGGTTGTGCTCAAGCGCAACTCATAGACTATCACACCTTAATTAATGTAAAGTTCAATACTTTTAACGTATTGTTGGAACACAAAATAAAATATTCATATAGTCCACACCACACCACCCCACCTAATCCACACCTAATCATATGCACGCTTCATTTCAAAATTAATAAATTCTGGAATTTTAATTGGACACATTTAATTTTTGCAAGGTGGACTCTATTTATTTTTTATATTTTATGGCATTTAATTAAACAAATCAATGGTCGAAATTATTTATATATGGGATTAGTATTTTAATGACAAGTGTGTAACCCTCCAACTCTGACATCATTATTAAATCCATGCGGTTTATGAGATCTATAAATTTATATTATCACCAATAAAGATAAAGAGAGAAACTATTATAAGAATTACGAGCGAACGTACGTGGAAAGGAGACATTAATGAAGTAATCAAATGACGTTATATTATCAACATAAATTTTTAGGCGGAAAAAATTGGGAGGGCACCTACTTTTGCTGTTTGTTCGGCATTTAAGGTTGGAAATTATATACTATATAGAAAAGCTGGATTTTTTAAAAATTATTATATATTGAAAGAATTCAGTGCCTGAATTACTACGAAGAACTCTTGCGTGATGTTAGTAGAGTAATGTTACGAGTAATATTAATAAAATTCCAAGTAACACGCAGCGGAAAGTAAAGAACACACATGATAATCTGTGTGGGTTATGAGTAACCCACGTTGCCTCACAATAACCAACTATATTGAAACTTAGTTCAGCTTATACGAATTACACAAGGAGACCTATCTACGGATTGCACTACCGCCTATGACAAATCACCTAGTCTAACACTACAAACTGAATGTAACAATACAGTAAATCAGTCGATACAACCTTTAGAGGTAGATCGAACAAATAACCTGAGCAATATAAAGACATCGAAAATCTTCAACACTCGCCCTTGCTCACATAGCAATACCGTCGTCGATATTTACAGATTGTCTGTCTAACACCGCCTTAGTTTAAACAAGGCCGAAGATGTTGTTACTTCAACTGCACTTCAGGTAAATGACGGAAAGGTTGAAGTGTATGATTTCTCTCTGAAAATAACCTTCCGAATCCATGCGAGAGAATGAACCATCTTGCAGATTTTATAGAGGTGTATTTTGTGGTCATCAAGCACCACTTCCCACGTTCACAACACCACTTCCCACGTTCACAACCCTCCAACAACTGCTGCAAACCACTCCAAGAAACCCCTGCTCGATTTGTCTACAGTATGTTAGTGGAGATCATGCTCCTGGAAAATATGGAGAAACCACCCATGATATTCATTCCATGATCTCACTAACTTTCACTTATTGAAAACGAATTCTAATTGCAGTAAACCATTATTAGAGTAACAAAGAATAATAAAACGTAAAAGAAGGGAAATATTACATATTTACAGTTACGTTTGGAGAGTCGAAGTTCAACTTTAAGATAGACTCCAGAAATATTGGCTATACACCAGAATATTGCCAAGATAAGATGTTGCCAACATCATATCCAACATCCACATGACTCAACATTGACTCTAAGAATCTCACCCTTAAGCTTTACATTCCTGCAACAAAAACAAGAAAAACAACAAGACAAACAAAAACTATTTACAAAAAAGACAGATCGAATGAAAGAGTTAAAAACTCTCCCTCAATCAAATAGGAGGTAAATCTTCTAAACATACTCCCCCTGAATCAAACATAGGAGAGAATTAAACTCCCCTAAATCTTTGAAGGTTGGCCGAAGGTCAAGATCTTCAATTCGATGTTATTCGAATTGATTTGTATCTGCGAAACAAGATAAAGCAACCAGCAATACTAGCAAGTGAGAACATCATTCACATTACATCAAGACCAAGAGAAATAATAAAAAGGTGTTCATACACCACAAAAATGGCTACGATGTTCATGCATCACAAACCAACAAAACAAACCAACAACTTGTTGGTACAAACAAACACAAGATAAAGAAAACAAGTGTCCAACACTTAAACAGACCAAACATAAATAGTTTTTGAAACAAATAGTTCCAGCAGCATGTAAGCGAAACTACTCCCCATTTTTTGTTGAAGGAATAAAAGGAAGCAAGGTATTGAAGGTCTCGACAATCAAATCAATATGGGACAAACGATGTTGATACACCACTTGATTGTACTTGTGCAGCTTCTCACTGGCAACCAACAGTTTCTGAACATTATCCTTTATCTTTGTAAATTTCTGCATTGCAGAACTATTGGGTGCTGGTGATGACAGTTCAAAACTATGTTGTGTTGCTGAGTGTTTGTGATAACAGTTCAATAACATATAATTTAAATAATGATACTGGAAGTAAATAACATGTTGAGTTTTACGTGGTTCGGAGAAATCAACTCCTACATCCACGGTTTAATTGCTCAGACAATCCACTAACTTGAGATTTGGTCTTGTTTACGAGTACACGATATAAACCTTGTAACAGCCCCTAAATCCTAAGTATGGATTAACAGGGACTGTTATTTGGAACAGGATTAAGAAACGCAATTATAATATAAAGTACTAAGTTTTGAGACATATATCAGAGATATTTCTAAAACTTCAATCGTTCAAGGTTCGACTAAACATATTGTACAAATGACTTCGTAATCTAGCAGCGGAAAACATGTAATGTGTACATATGACGATGTACCATCAAGGTATACTATCGTGACAACTTTCATATTGCTCAACACCGCTCCATCGCATCACTGTACTCAATCGCACATTTAAAACAATATGCGGTCGAGTACAAGAATGCACTCAGTGGGCTTATGCCAAAAACATTTTCATTAAATTACTCTGCCCCATTAGTAACACACGAGGTTTTAGTAGAAAATACTCGTGTTCACTGAAACATTTTCTTTCATTTTCATAAAGTTGTCTGGCCAGACATATTTTCTGTCTGTATGATCCGTATCATTTCCCTTATAACATTATCATAATTTCACATACGTTGGTAGCGAACCAACGACATTTAATATCATCATATCATCACAATATCATAATCTGTTGGTGATGAGCCAACAACAATCAATCTCATTACAACACCATCATACGTTGGTAGCGAACCAACAACATTCATATCATCACATCATCCTCCTCATAATATATCATACCATCCTCCTCATAATACATCATACCATCCTCCTCATAATACATCATATCATCCTCCTCATAATACATCATACCATTCTCCTCATAAAATATCATCATCCTCCTCATATACAATTCATCTCATAAACATTCTCCTCATCATCATAACATTCATAATAAGTTGGTAGCGAACCAACACTATTGATAGGATCATACATAAAATCATAAACACTTTGGGCAGTTAATCATTTCATAATCATTTCTCAACAGAGAGCATTGTAAAATAAATATTTGATAAACATTTTATCCTCGAGGAGAAAGAAACGCCCACCTGGATTGTAGACCTTCTTAATTCGATTTCGTTCTACGCCAACGATCACGTCCGCGTCCCACCTTTACGTAAAAATCTACGTTTAGTACGTTGGCACGCTTTTCGAGATTTTCAATGTTTATTCAACTTTGATATCTTATAAAAATTCGAAGGCTTTAATAAATTTTAATACGCCGTTTCAACGCGTATTTCAATAAAATAATTCTCATACCTCAATAGAGATGAGATATGTTCAACTATTTCGTTTTAACCTTTTAGGTTAACCGTTCAACGTATTCTAACGTTTTTCGATAAAAATATTTCAATTATGAAATCTATTCTCACCAAAGAGATTTTCTTATATAATTAATACGCTTTACACGTATTAGCGTATTTATCGAACGATTTCATATCGTTAATTTCAAAAGTCAACAATTTTGACTTTTCTTTATAAATTCCTTAATAAATCACATATTTAATATCTAATTTCAATATAAATCGATTTTCAATCGATTTCTTTTCATAAAACCCCAATTCTTGATTTTTCACGTAAATCGATAAACTTCATTAATATTTTCTTTAATATTAATTTACTTATTCATTAAACATTATTTTTCATTTCTAACGTTATTTAATATAACGTTTAGCCATAAACATAGTATTCTATGTTTATAAAATTTCATAAATTCTTATTATGTCTAAAATAATTTCTAGACATATAATGTATTATTTTCTTGATATTAAGGATTTAATATCCTTAATATAAGCTTATCAACTCTCGGCCTTTAGCTTTAATTTTCATTCTTCTTCCAAAATTCTTCTAAATTCATATAGTGTACTATTTTATCATAGTATCACTAATATGAATTAACATTAACTATAGAAAATTTGGAACATCACCCTTCTATGCCTATAGCTTTCGCCATCACCAACTATACCCAAACAATTTTCTAAAATTCTTATAAAATCATAATACCTATAATTATCATCCTAGATCATTACTATAATATAATTTCCAACAATTACAAATCATATCTCAACATCACCACACTTAGTGGTTCTCGAAAATTTCTAACAATTGCTCAATTCTTTTTATAAAAATCTAATCAATTCATGTAGCACCTACTTTAGGCTCTACAATATTAATATGTTATAATATCACTTAAACCATAATTTGTACATTAACCTAGGAAATTCACTAATTTTCGGTAATTATCCAACAAATAGCATATGATTTTTTTAAAATTTCCAAATAATCACAATGTGTTCCCTAGCTAATATATAACATGAATCCAACATTAAAAACAACTTACAAATTTTCGATCATCACCATTTAATTTATATCATGCTTAGTCTTCAAAATAAATCATCAATATGAACATATAATCATGTGTAGCATAATTAATAAACAATAAAACATGCTAGCAAAATTTTATTCACAAGAACACATGTTTACACATTAAAATTGAACCATTAAAAATTAGAAATTTAACGATAATCGAAGCTCGTTCGATTTCTAACCTCTTTAAAAGGTGTCGATTAAGCACTCAAGGATTTAGTAGCAAGGTTTTGGAATAACAAATGAAGAACACTCAAGGTTTTCTTTTCACAAAGCTCTCACGGTTTGGTTTTGAAAGAGAAGTGTTGTTTTGCTTTGATGAATCACTTAAGTACTAGAGTAAATAAATTAAAGACTACACACTTAATACCTACACTCTCACGGCTCTTCACACTCTTAATTTTTCAAGACATTTAATTTGATGACATATTCACAACACATCACTACTTACACATAGTTAATGAACTTACACAAATTTTCTTGGACAAAACAATTTGATCCTTCTTTAATTTGCAAGAGTTTTATAATCCTTCACAAATACACAACATTTTAAGATTTATAGGTGATGACTCATTCATTAATACATCATCAAAGTAAATGGTCTTACACATTTTGAACAAAACAAAAAAAATATTCTCTTTGCTTTAATTAAACAAGAGCCATCGGCTCTCATTGCAAGAGGGAGGATGAGTTATTTATTTTTGTCTCATGCAAGGTATAAATCACATCTACACTCTACCAAATGTAAGCATACATCATGAAGTGTTTTAAAAAATCTTCTTACCTCAAAAATTAGTCAATATATACGGCTAACACTAAGTGAAAGGCTTCCACTTGATTCAATTAATTTATGTCTTGATAAGAGTGTAATTATAACACTTGGTTCACCAAATTAATCAACAAGCAAAGCTAGCAAAACAAATTTCACGTAAACTCACTTGCTACCCATTTTTGGTCACGGCAATTTCATACTTAAGGGCCACAATTTGATTTTTCTTGCAATTTATGGATATATATCATAATATATAACTTAGATGATAAATTATATCATAGGAAAAATAATTAAGATGATCCATGCGTCAAAACCCTAATTTTCGAAATTAGGGTTTTCGAAAATTGCTCACTTTAATCAATAATTATTCTTTAATACTCTAGCATTATTTTGATGATAAATAATGCTCTTCTTACATAAAATAATCACAGGAATTTAAATATTACAATTCCTTGATCATTAGACTCATTATTCTAATCGTCTCTAAACGTTGACGTTTGAAACGTCCCAAAACGTTAATTATCGACTCATCCCAAAATGGTCGTAATCACTTTATTAATTCATTCCATTAATAATGGAATTTAATTCTAAGCTTCGTCACTTAGAAAATTTTACGAAATTTTAACTATCGATACTCAATCGACGTTAAAATAATAATGCCGAAACACTTTATAAAATTCTATTCCTTAATTCACAATTCTTAGTGAATATAAAATAGGAATTCATTATCTCGTAATTAATCGAAATCATTATTCGATATATCACTAATTCAATTTTTTCGGCGAAACCCTAATTTACGAATTTTAAATATCGTAATTAGGTATTTAATTCTCCGGGATATTACATTCTACCCCCCTTAAAAGAAATTTCGTCCCGAAATTTTCATTCCCCAAAAAGTATGGGATATCTTTGCATCATAAGATCTTAAATTTTTCCACGTGATTTTCTTTTGTCCATGGTTTCTCCATTGGACTTTCATTAAAGACCCAACTTGATTCTTTAATCGTTGAATCGTAAGATCAAAATAGTCTTAGATTTTTATCACAACTCATCTGAGTTAAAGATCACGTCATCATGGCGGATCACATAATTTGGGTCATTTTCACATTTCCTAATCGGTGACACGTGGAAAACATTACGTATATTCCCCAAATTTGGTGGAAGTATTAATCTATAGGCTACTAGGCCTATCATTACTAGGAACTCAAAAGGTCCTATAAAACGTGATCTCAACATTCTTGTATCTGAACTTTATAATTTCCCCCGATGGAGAAATCTTATGAAGCTTTATTTCCGCATTTAAAAATGCAGTTCAGATCTACGCGTATCAGCGTAAGACTTTTATATGTCCTGAACTTTTCTTATTCTTTGCCTTATTTGGCAGATATCTTTATCATTTTATTTACGACGTCAGGACCTTATACTTTCTCTCACTTACTTTATTACAATAAAGTGGTGGTCGATACTTCTTTCCGCATAATGCCTCATCATGCTATATTGATCGTTGCTTGACAGCTATGGTCGTACGTGAACTTAACAAGTGGTACAATACGTTCCCACTTGTATCTTGATTTAACATTAATGTTCTACCGTATGCTTAAACATCCATATTGTCCTTTTTATCGCCCATCCGTCCGTGAGGGGACATCTACGATAAGGTTCAATATCGTGCATAACTCCCTTTTTGGTGAGCTAGCTCAAAAACTAGGGGTAAACTTGGAATTTCTATCTGAAGTGATAGGTTTTGGTACCCCTTGCAAAGATACGATCTTCCTTATGCACGATTGAGATAAATTATCATATCTCTGCATCATCTGAATAGACAGAGATGAGCATTTTTGGTGAGTCAAATCACTACTACCCATATAGTAGTGTTACATTTTTATGACTTTGGCGAAACCTGTCATAAAAATCCATTGCTATGTCATTTCATTTTCATTTATATCTCATTAGAGATTATAACATCTTATAAGGTCATTGATACAATGCCTTCACCTCCTATAACCGAGACAATGCTCGTCAATGAGGTTTATAGCTCATTTCATTCTTTACTTATCTAATTTTTTTGTAAATCATAATATACTTTAGTGCTGCTTGGGTGGGCGGTATGAGGAATATCATGAGCTTCATTCATGATTTCATTTCTAAGCTTATCATTGCTTGAAATATACATATAACCTTTCCTTAGACAATATGACATTGTCAGGCGCCTCTTTAAAAATCCTTCAGCTCTTCATTTCTTTCCTTAGCTCATATTCTTCAAGTATTTCATCCTTTTTCTTTTCGTTTATTACGCTTTTTCTCCAATCTGACATAATCGTGAGTGTGGCAATACGGTTCATGATTTATTTGGCATCTCGATGATTTCTACCTTCTTTCTCTTAAACTCACTAATGAGTTTTTCCTTCTCTTATAGGGTACATCTTAACTTCAACCGAGTTTTACAACTTGGGGCATTAGATTCTTCATAATCCTTCCGCAGGTGGTAATTTATATTATAATTGGAATCTCTTACTGGTTCAAGCCATCTTCTCTATCTCATATTTAAGTCTCTTTGCTCGAAGGAAGAATTCAAACTTTTATTATCTGTGAAGAATTCTCAGCTCATTGTGATGCGTAAGCTATTATCTCTCTCACCTTAATACATGGCCTCTCATTTATTGGTCCATGTAAAATTAATTCCTTTTTGGGGTAGTTGTATCATCGGTCTTACTATCTTAGAGAATTCTCAATGAATTTCCAATAGTGAGTAATTTATCTAAGGAATTCCTGATCTCATTTCAGGTCTTTGACAACTTCCATTCTTACATTGCCTCATCTTTTACCATACCCACTTTGATTCCTACTGAAAACACAATGTGTCTGAGGAATACTTCTTTTTCAAGCCAAAATTCACATTTACTATACTTGACAAGATTTGTTCGGCTTTAGATGTCCATAAGACAGTCCTTTACGTTCTTTCTCATTCTTCGTATGGATAAGAACATCATTCATAAGGATTAAGACAAAATTGTCTAAGTACGTGTGGAACACTCGATTTTTGAGGTTCATTAACAGGGCTGGTACTTTAGTTAGTCCGAATGGCATAACTATTACTTCATAGTGGCCATATCTTAGTCGGAACAATTCATTTTTATACATCATAAACCTTTCTTCAAAAACCATATAATATATCTCATCAAAATGTCTCAATGAGGACTTTCCATACCTTAATTACAAGGGTCGGTCTATCAAGCCGACTAATTACATGGTGTCTAGTTCTATTTACACCCAAAATTTTGATACATTCTTCATACATCGCTCTAAATTAATTCGGGTAAGCAATAGTGGACCCAAAATACCGTCGCGTAGAATTTCAAATGAAGAGAATAGGTCCATGTCTCTAATCACGTGAGTGACTTCCATTTCATATACTTCTGTTTCTAGAATTATATCTATGTTCCACATAGATATTATGATCCAAATCATTGGATAGAACGTTAAGCGGTCTCAGGTCCAATTCTAAGTTTGAGCAACACCGCGATGACCACAATTGTCATATAGGTGAAGAGATTTTTTTTTTCTTGATTCGTTTATCCCGAATTGGGTTCTATCCTTTCTACACATACTTGTGCGATGTTAGAATGTGAAACACCTATATCGAACAAAATATTATAGGTATTACGAGAGATTTTCTCATACCTATCGTGCCTTATCGGTTTTGTTCGTTCGCTTTTGGTGCGAGGCATAGGCTTTGGTCTCTGTATGCTCCGTCTGCTTCAAGTAAACATCTATTTCATATAACATTGTCCTTTCCATTGGGACATTATGTTCCCTTGCTATAGTCTTCTATCACCTCGTTTACCATATCCTTTTCGGGTATCAATACCGTTATGCTTTTACCAATAGCATTTTGTGGTTAGGTCTACATCAACCTATCTTGTGATATTGATATCTCGATAATTAAATCTTATCGTAGAGATCGTCATGTCTCTATCACTATCATTCATTCCTAATCCAGTATGAATGATTCAATTCTCGTTTTCACTTTATCGATCTTAGGAATATATTTCTTATATATCCTTACTTTAACTCTTTTCAAGAGAAATCCTTATACCAGCATTTAGCGCCATCAATTATAATATCCTTTTAGGATATACTTCATCTCTTCTTAATCTTTATTGATTCATTATGCAATTTCGCATAGGATAAAATCCTTTGTCCACTAGGGACGTATTATACTTTTGCCTTGACGTCAAATATCTTTACCATTTTCCTAACATTCTATGCTTACTTCATTCAATGTCAGAGATACTTAATATCTCACTTTATTGATCGTCACAAAAGTATGAGGGGTCAGCTTTCCAATTGGATTCACCTTAAGATCCTTCCATGTGACCCTTTTTCATTTGTTCTCTTGGATGTATTCCCTTTTTCAAGGTCTATAGAAGCTATCTTGCTTGTTAATTACTAAGACACTCAAGACGAGCATTTTGTTTCCATATAACTTAGAGTGCTAAGATCCATTTCAAAAAAAACAAATCTATTTCTGAATCCACTTCTTTACTTCAAAGGAATTTCCTTCCTTATCGAAGTCATAATGTTTCTGAAGCTTATATCATATTGTGGGCTATCTCATAAATGTATAACTTGTAATTTCTTCTACTATTCTTAACCTTCATCCCCCCATTTTTTTTTTCTTGAACATGGTATCTGAAAGTCATATTACTTTCATTATGTTTCGGTCCTCACATTCAAGATTAGAACCGTCATTATTGTCATACGGCTTGGTAAGGTAGTACATTTGTACACCATAAATTAAACTCCAAGCATCTCATTACCATGTCTTGGCTTTGGAGATATTTTCTCCATACTTGATTTACATACTAGGGCTATCCTAGTCGTTCACACAATCTCAAGGATTATGATTCCTCAATCTCATTATCGTTTGTTTAACCAAGTCTCAATTACATGGAATTGATTATGCTCAAACATAATCTCATTGATTGAGGTATAAAGCGAGAGATTTATTTTCTGAGATGCTATCATTTCTTTACATATCTATGTTCTTTGAAAAGAATATTGTGCATCTTTATTCTTTAAACATGTCCAACCTACTAATGAGGTTTTAAGGACAAACAACTATCTTAAAGATAAGTTGTAATCTCTCTCGTTATGACTTAATAAGAGGAAATTTATATCCCATGGATATCATATACTTTTCTTTACCTTTACTCTTGCATTCGATGCGAAAGAGTATCTTATTCCTAACTTTATCATCATAGCAGTCTCATGAAGATATTACTTCACTGTTATCAATATCTGAAAAGCCCATCAAGGGTCATTGCATCGATGTGCATCATAGGGGACAATATATTTATACCACGTCCCAACGAGATATCCTTTACATCATAACTTTTGATGTCAATCACTTTACTGGTCTGAAACTTTTAGGTGACTAAAACAAGTCAATCTACATCATACTTGATGTTTTTCACTTTACTTATTCGCACTTAGGTGATAAGGTAAGTCAACCTTCATCATACTCATTGGTTTCAAGAATCGAAGAGAATTCATCACAACTTTCAAAGGGTATGGATTCGCAATCTAAAATAACAATTTTTACCATTTGAATACATATGTTCTGTATACTGAATAATTGGGATCTAGGGTCCAAAGACCAGAATGACGACTACTGAGATTTCTTTGGTCATATGGGCTGGCGAGACCCATCACAATTATTTTCTCACCACCAAGGACTTGGTTTCAAAGAACACTTTATAAGTCTTTGGGGTTATAAATTTCTTTCGTGAAAAAAAGTGAGAAACTCAAATGATTTCTCAATTGGAACTAGGTCATAGAGTTAAACTCAATGACGTAAATTGGGTAACGAATAGAATTTGAAACCTTATATGCTCGTATTAGGTCATCATAAGTTGTAAGGTTTATCAATATACTACCATACATTCGAACTTCACTCATATCATTTAACTAATTTTTCGATTTATCTCTTCAAAATTTCTACCACATCGTGGTCTCTTCATTGGAAAAAAAAAATTCACAATACTTACATCAATTCATTCTTTGATCTCATTTATATTTCGTTCTTAACGAAAAAGTCATAGTCGATTTGGAGTTCCGTCGCGGGCGAACATCCAAAATATAAGGACTATACTCATGTCACTTATCGCATAGTGACATTCATCATTTTGACAACATTTCCATTTCTGCTCGTATATTTTCTTCTCGTCCTTCAATTCGAGATTCTCGTTTCGATCTCGCTTTTGTTCTCAAGATGTAATAAAATCCTTATAATTCATCATTCTATGTTCTTTGCAAAAGGGATCATGCGTCTTAAACAGTCTACGTTCTTTTGGGATTACATATCCATCATCATAATCAAGTTTAAGATTTGAAATAACATTTCAAATATTCACAACGTAGTTCATTAGACGATGTACTTCTTTGAATTTCAAAATTCAACATAACATATTTGACATATAAATGTCCATTTTGAGCATCTTCACACATTAATAACATCACTCTGCTCATAACAATAAATTTCTCATTGAATTTCACGAATTCAACTTTTTGCTTTGGACATATCAATGTCAACATTATCTCATAACATAAAACATCATTTCAACCTTCATTTCCAACCTCCATTCTCAATCATTTTTCATAACTTTCATTTCATATCATTTTCATTACTTCATTGATTTCAAAATAAAGTTTTGAAATTTTCTTTTCTCGTAACTTTCATTTCAATCAAACTTCATACATTTCTTCACCTTTACTTTCAAAATATGATTTCAATCTTCTTCATCATTAAACTTTTCATTTCAAAACTTTTGAAAATGAATCATTTACCTCATTCCAGTTGAGCTTGATGTGATGGAGTGTTGAGCATTGTCGGTGACCTTTAGAAGTCTAGTGACTCAATCTGACTTAACCTTAAAGGAGATTTTAGATTCAAAGAGCGAACCGCCTCGATAGCACTTTGTATGACCCCTAAATCCTAAGTATGGATTAACAGGGACTGTTATTTGGAACAGGATTAAGAAACACAATTATAATATAAAGTACTAAGTTTTGAGACATATAGCGAGATATTTCTAAAACTTCAATCGCTCGAGTTCGACTAAACATATTGTACAAATGACTTCGTAATCTAGCGGCGAAAACATGTGATGTGTACATATGACGATGTACCATCAAGGTATACTATCGTGACAACTTTCCTATTGCTCAACACCGCTCCATCGCATCACCACTCAATCGCACATTTAAAACAAATATGCGGTGAGTACAAGAATGCACTCGGTGGGCTTATGCCAAAACATTTTCATTAAATTACTACGCCCATTAGTAACACACGAGGTTTTAGTAGAAAATACTCGTGTTCACTGAAACATTTTCTTTCATTTTCATAAAGTTGTCTGGCCAGACATATTTTCTGTCTGTATGATCCGTATCATTTCCCTTATAACATTATCATAATTTCACATACGTTGGTAGCGAACCAACGACATTTAATATCATCACATCATCACAATATCATAATCTGTTGGTGATGAGCCAACAACAATCAATCTCATTACAACACCATCATACGTTGGTAGCGAACCAACAACATTCATATCATCACATCATCTTCCTCATAATACATCATACCATCCTCCTCATAATACATCATACCATCCTCCTCATAAAATATCATCATCCTCATATACAATTCATCTCATAAACATTCTCCTCATCATCATAACATTCATCATAAGTTGGTAGCGAACCAACACTATTGATAGGATCATACATAAAATCATAAACACTTTGGGCAGATAATCATTTCATAATCATTTCTCAACAGAGAGCATTGTAAAATAAATATTTGATAAACATTTTATCCTCGAGGAAAAAAACGCCCACCGGATTGTAGACCTTCTTAATTCGATTTCGTTTCACGCCAACGATCACGTCCGTCCCCACCTTTACGTAAAATCTACGTTTAGTACGTTGGTACGCTTTTCGAGATTTTCAATGTTTATTCAACTTTGATATCTTATAAAAATTGAAGGCTATAATAAATTTTAATACTGCTTCAATCGCGTATTTCAATAAAATAATTCTCATACCTCAATAGAGATGAGATATGTTCAACTATTTCGTTTTAACCTTTTAGGTTAACCGTTCAACGTATTCTAACGTTTTTCGATAAAAATATTTCAATTATGAAATCTATTCTCACTAAAGAGATTTCCTTATATAATTAATACGCTTTACACGTATTAGCGTATTTATCGAACGTATTTAATACGTTAATTTCAAAAGTCAACAATTTTGACTTTTCTTTATAAATTCCTTAATAAATCACATATTTAATATCTAATTTCAATATAAATCGATTTTCAATCGATTTCTTTTCATAAAACCCCAATTCTTGATTTTTCACGTAAATCGATAAACTTCATTAATATTTTTCTTTAATATTAATTTACTTATTCATTAAACATTATTTTTCATTTCTAACGTTATTTAATATAACGTTTCGCCATAAACATAGTATTCTATGTTTATAAAATTTCATAAATTCTTATTATGTCTAAAATAATTTCTAGACATATAATGTATTATTTTTCTTGATATTAAGGATTTAATATCCTTAATATAAGCTTATCAACTCTCGGCCCTTAGCTTTAATTTTCATTCTTCTTCCAAAAATTCTTCTAAATTCATATAGTGTACTATTTTATCATAGTATCACTAATATGAATTAACATTAACTATAGAAAAATTTGGAACATCACCCTTCTATGCCTATAGCTTTCGGCCATCACCAACTATACCCAAACAATTTTCTAAAATTCTTATAAAATCATAATACCTATAATTATCATCCTAGATCATTACTATAATATAATTTCCAACAATTACAAATCATATCTCAACATCACCACACTTAGTGGTTCTCGAAAATTTCTAACAATTGCACAATTCTTTTTATAAAAATCTAATCAATTCATGTAGCACCTACTTTAGGCTCTACAATATTAATATGTTATAATATCACTTAAACCATAATTTGTACATTAACCTAGGAAATTCACTAATTTTCGGTAATTATCCAACTAATAGCATATGATTTTTTAAAATTTCCAAATAATCACAATGTGTTCCTAGCTAATATATAACATGAATCCATCATTAAAACAACTTACAAATTTTCGATCATCACCATTTAATTTATATCATGCTTAGTCTTCAAAATAAATCATCAATATGAACATATAATCATGTGTAACATAATTAATAAACAATAAAACATGCTAGCAAAATTTTTATTCACAAGAACACATGTTTACACATTAAAATCGAACCATTAAAAATTAGAAATTCTAACGTATAATCGAAGCTCGTTCGATTTCTAACCTCTTTAACGGTGTCGATTAAGCACTCAAGGGATTTAGTAGCAAGGTTTTGGAATAACAAATGAAGAACACTCAAGGTTTTTCTTTTCACAAAGCTCTCGGCAGTTTGGTTTTTGAAAGAGAGAAGTGTTGTTTTGCTTTGATGAATCACTTAAGTACTAGAGTAAATAAATTAAAGACTACACACTTAATACCTACACTCTCACGGCTCTTCCTCACTCTTAATTTTTCAAGACATTTAATTTGATGACATATTCACAACACATCACTACTTACACATAGTTAATGAACTTACACAAATTTTTCTTGGACAAACAATTTGATCCTTCTTTAATTTGCAAGAGCCTTCTCCCTCACACAAAATACACAACATTTTAAGATTTATAGGTGATGACTCATTCATTAATACATCATCAAAGTAAATGGTCTTACACATTTTGAACAAAACAAAAAAATATCTCTTTGCTTTAATTAAACAAGAGCCATCGGCTCTCATTCAAGGGAGGATGAGTTATTTATTTTGTCTCATGCAAGGTATAAATCACATCTACACTCTACCAAATGTAAGCATACATCATGAAGTGTTTTAAAAAATCTTCTTACCTCAAAAATTAGTCAATATATACGGCTAACACTAAGTGAAAGGCTTCCACTTGATTCAATTAATTTATGTCTTGAATAAGAGTGTAATTATAACACTTGGTTCACCAAATTAATCAACAAGCAAAGCTAGCAAAACAAATTTCACGTAAACTCACTTGCTACCCATTTTTGGTCACGGCAATTTCATACTTAAGGGCCACAATTTGATTTTTCTTGCAATTTATAGATATATATCATAATATATATCTTAGATGTTAAATTATATCATAGGAAAAATAATTAAGATGATCCATGCGTCAAAACCCTAATTTTTGAAATTAGGGTTTTCGAAAAATGCACACTTTAATCAATAATTATTCTTTAATACTCTAGCATTATTTTGATGATAAATAATGCTCTTCTTACATAAAATAATCAGAGGAATTTAAATATTACAATTCCTTGATCATTAGACTCATTATTCTAATCGTCTCTAAATGTTGACGTTTGAAACGTCCCAAAACGTTAATTATCGACTCATCCCAAAATGGTCGTAATCACTTTATTAATTCATTCCATTAATAATGGAATTTAATTCTAAGCTTCGTCACTTAGAAAATTTTACGAAATTTTAACTATCGATACTCAATCGACGTTAAAATAATAATGTCAAACACTTTATAAAATTCTATTCCTTAATTCACAATTCTTAGTGAATATAAAATAGGAATTCATTATCTCGTAATTAATCGAAATCATTATTCGATATATCACTAATTCAATTTTTTTCGGCGAAACCCTAATTTACGAATTTTAAATATCGTAATTAGGTATTTAATTCTCCGGGATATTACAAACCTGGATACTGAGTTAACCTTACATATCCCGCCTTACTTGGTTTTCCTCCTACGCTTGCGGGGTGCTAGGAAACCTTTGACTACTAACGGGTGCAGTCAACCTAATCCTCTAGCTTGCAGGTGCTAGATAACCAAGCTTTCAGCAACAGACACTTTGTTGCTTACTTGTTCAAATTTCTACACAAACTTTTGGGGGTTTTGTAGAGTGGTTTCCAACTAAGATTTTGAGTAGACACAGGCGTCAAACTCAATATGTCTAGACTTAAGATAAACAAGATGAATATCCTAGACTTAAGGAAGTGTTTACAGAAACCTTAAGCTGATAATTATATGTGAGCTCTTGAGATTTGCTTATAGCACTATAAACTTCCTTCTTCGAAATCGTTGTTTGATAGACTTGATCTTTGAGCTTGAATACTTTTGACAACTCAATTGCGCAGCGTTTCGATTACATTCAAATGTTGGATTCTGTGCGTATTTATAAAGAGGAATAAGAATAGAGCCATTTGAGGGACTACCATTCAAATCCTTCTATTTTTTCGTTTGAATTATTTTTGTTGAGAATCCTTGTACGTCGTTGTCGGAGTCTGCATCATTGTACACTGTAGTTCTGTAATTCTGAAAATGTATTATGTTATGTCAGGATCTTCTACAGGTACGCTACCACACGTGTCGAGTCAATGACTCAACGTTTAATTTCTTCCTTGTTTTTTCAGTTGAGTTGACTCCGTGTTTTATCAACACGTTGACTTGATTGGGTCAATGGAGACTGCTCTATCTTTCATCAGCAGGCTGGACTCCCTTACTTTTGTCAATTTTGAAAACCTGAGTCAGTTTGATACTTTCAGCTTGAAGTAGATATAGTCAGCTTTGACCTTTCATCAACTATATTTGACTTGATATCGTCAACATTGACTACTTGTCACATCTTTAACTATTGCTCAGCAGCTTTGACTTCCAAACGCCCGTTTTGACTCCAAGTAATCAGCTTTGACTCGTGAGCATGGCAGTCAACTGCTGGTATGACACTTGGTCATATCCTGACTCCTTCATTTCTTCAGCGCTGAGTCTTCAGTCTCCAATCATCATGCTTCAGTCTTCTGATATCAGTCTTTGGTCTTCCACTTTACTCCAATAGCTATGTTCGTCAGCATCGCTCTACTTACATCTTCAGACATCAGTTGACATTCCTCAATCTTCAGTCTTCAATACACGATCATTCAGCTAAGCTTCTTTCAGTTGTGCTGGTACTGATACTCCTATCAGTATGACTGGCTTCAGTACTGCTCGAACTTCTTCAGTCTTGGGATTATCCAAGCTGATAGTTATACTGTTGAAACCTGTATAAAACGCATACCTCCAAAACAAGTCAGCAACATTAGTTACAATAGTAGGACAATCGTAAGAGGTTTTGAGATCTAATCAAAACACACCATTAAGATAAACTGATTCCCAACAAATTATGAATTTTCCCAACACCGTATTTTTCAGTTTGGTGACCCTTAGTTTGACTCTTCAACTGACGTTCTTCTCAACATCTTCGACTTCTCAGCTGGTGGTATGGCTCTTAGTTATATTTTGGGCTTCTTTGTCTTTCAACAACATTAAATCTTTAGTCTTCAATATTCGACTTCACTCTTCAGTAGCACTGTTCATCAGTATCGTTGTACTTCAGTCTTCAGTCTTTTTGACTTCAGTCTTCATTCTTTAGTCCGCGATCCTCAATAGTGTTTCTCTTCAATTGCGCTAGTAATGAAACTTCTTTCAGTACGACTGACTTCAGTACTGCTTGAACTCTTTTAGTATTGGGTCTGTCCAAACTGGTAATTTATCTGTTGAAACCTGTAAATAAAAAGCTGATTCCCTAACAAGTGAGCACCACTATGTTATATCAATAGGGCAATCATCAACATATTTTGAAATATAATCAAAATACACAATTAAGATAGAATTTTTCCAATAATATACTTCACAAATTAAAAAATTTAATCAAGTCAAACAATGATATAAGTTATTTATAAACATGGAGTTCGTATTTTCAATGAAAAGTTTGTAGCCCTCCAACCTTGACATTAGTATTCAATTCATGCGCGCGGCTCCCATCTGTTCAAAACTGTGTTAAATATTAATGCACAATATTAAGATTAACTTAACCTAGATAGCTAGTAATTTATATACTCCCTCTATCACAATTATATAGATTTGTTTTTTTTTAATGTTCCAAATATATAATCATGTTTTTATAAATAATAATGTTTTTTTAACTCATTTATTAATATATTCATATTTAACTCTTTGATTGACTCATGTACATGTCTTCATTAATAATCAAAAAATAAATATAAACATATTAAAAGTTATTTGTATAATATTTTTTATTAATAATTTATTTAATCATTCTAAAAATTTCAATCCATCTAAATAATTGAAACTACGGAATATTAAAGTTTTTGAGAGGAACTATTATAAAAATGTGGACACAGGATACATTAATGAAGTAATATTACGAGTTACGAGGTTATATCATTAATTATCATTTCTTGTCCCAAATCAATCATCATTTCTTAGACTTGGTGAATGTTCCGACCAAATAGTTTTTCTAAGTCGCTCATATATTGTTCGAGATCCTAATAGAACGGTATGGTCGATCCAAGTCGAATCTTTCGAGGAAGGCTTAACAGGGTTACGGTTTAATGTCACGCACAAAAACAGAAAAGAAACTAACATCCTAACCAGTGGCGGAGCCAGGAAATATTTCCAGGAGAGCCCAATTAATAATAATTTTAAAAGATAATAAAATAAAATTATAAAATAATAATAATTTAAATAATATAATGAGTTTATTATAATCCTTTTAGAAATTTGATTGATAATAATAATTCACATATAAAACTTTATTATTTGCATATATCTTTTATTTTATCAATATAAAATAAATAATAGAAAAAGAAAAGAAATAGCATTTTATCAACATAAAATAAATTATAGAAAAATGAAAGAAAGATAAAGGAAAATAAGTATAGGAAAAGAAAAAGAAAAATATGTAGCTAAGAGATATCGAACCAAGATCTCCTAAATGAGAGATGAAAATCATAACCTATTAGATTACAATAGATTTAATTATTAAATGTTAAATATCTATAGAGAGAGCACACATGTTTAGCTAAGAGTTAATTCACATATATAGTGTTATTATTTATATATATTTTTTATTTTATCAAAAGAAAATAAATTATATAAGAAAGAAAAATGAAAAAAGATCCTAAAATAAAGAGAAGAAATAGAATAGAGAGGGAAAAAAAGGTACAAACCAAAAAGAAAGAAACAGAAGGAAATAAAGAAAGAGAGGGAAAAAAATGAAGAGAGAAGAGAAAAAAAAAGGGAAAGAAACGCCAAGACAGAAGAGAAAAAAGAAGGAAAGAAGGAAAGAAAGAAAGAAAAAAGAAGGAAAGAAAAAAAATGGGAAGAGACGCCAAAAAGAAAAAAGAAGGAAAGAAGAAACAAAAAAAAAAAAAAAGCTAAAGCCGAGTTTCAAACTCGGGACCTTCCCGAAATAAAGATGGATCCTAACTATCAGACTAAACAAACATCTTTAAAATGTTTTAACTTATCAAATATATAACTAGTGTTTCAAAAAAGTTGGGGGCCCAAGGGGCCCCCAGGCCCCAACGTGGCTCCGCCACTGGTCCTAACATAAAAGGGTTGTCACAGAACGGACGAAAGTAGGAAAAGGGTGTACTTGACAACAAGAGGAATTGACAGATACACGGAATTGAAGACGGTGTTCTAGAGTTCAAAATCTATCCTCGCTATCAATGAGCCAAGGACCGGTACACACTGTAGTAAACCACCTACGCTCTCTCACCCAACGTTCAACATAAACTAGTTTCTCAACCCGTCTATGCTAGACTCGAAATTAATGACAACTAGCCTCTCAACCCTGCTGTCATTAACTACGAAGGATAATTAAACACAAATGCACACGATAGCAAATACCTATCCACATATATTAATCACTCAACAACAAACTAGTCTCTCGACCCCGTTTGTTATCAAATTTATATTTAACATAAATCTTCTCTCGCATTAATTAATAATCAAACATAAACACATAATCAATCTACACTATTCTTTCGAACTCGTGTATTAAGATCATGAAATAATCAATTTATACGGAGATGAGAAAATTGCAAATCTTCAACACAACAATCACGATTCAAGACAAGAACGAATCCAGCGTTTATTTATTTATAATGAAACGAGAAAAACTTACAAACCGTTCAATGATAAATTCGTCATCCCAAAAATCCGGAATCGCACAATCCAATTGTTAATCCAAGCACAAGATTTAAAGGGAAGAGAAAATGAAAAGAAAGAAAAAAGAAGGAAAATCGTGAATAATGAGAACTGAAATCAGACGTGCAGCTGCTTCCCATATTTAAAAATCCTCGAAAAAGCCTATAAAAATCCACCGAAAATGGCCCCAAAAAGCCCGCCCAGCGCCGGACGGGACAAAACCGACGCTGGGGGTGGCTTTTTGGACCATATCGTACCCCAACGCCAGACGGGATGAAGCCGACGCTGGGGGTGGTGCGCTGGAAACGGTCTGAGAGAATGCTTAACGTCGTACAGAAGGACCGCGGGCGTTGGGCGGGATTGTGCGCGGTAGGCGACGCGACGAGGCGTTAAGCCGGGCCGGGCTGGGCTGGCGTGCGGGCATCGGGCCTGGCGAGTGGGCGTTGGATGGGGTCGAGCACCGACGGGCGCTGGACGTGCGTTGGAGCTGGGCGAGCGCTATGCGCGTGGCGTATCTCACAGCGGGCGTTGTCCATGAGCGTCAGACGGGGTGGACGCTCGCTGAGTGTAGGCGCTGGGGCGGTGTGGCACTGGAGTTGGGCGACAGACGTGAAGCGCTGGGTGGAGTGCTAGCGGAGCGTGCGTCTTTGGAAGAAGAGGCGTCGGACGCGAGCGGCGATGGTGCGCGGGCATCTGTTGGGGAGATGAGAACCGGACGAGAGCTGGTGAGCACTAGCAGTGGTGCGCTGGGGCACGGAAGGCATTCACTGGGGTGCGTGTGGCATGCGATGGGGCGCAGCGCCGGACGAGCTGGGGCACGTGCACGCACCTGCGCGACTTTCACGATTTGCTCTGTTCTCTCTCGTTTGAACTCCGACTTACGATCCGTTTGAGCCTATGGACTCCTATCGAAATGCTCTTCAACATACCATAACTCTTGGCAGATCCATTTCGTCCTATTTCACGTCGTTTTCTATAAAACATCGAAACAAACCAAATAAGTCTTAATCGATAAATACTAATCAAAACAACGGCAGAAATAGGACTGATCGATCTGGTTTTTGTAAGGTAATAAATGAAATAAAGAACACGAGGAGTTAACGTGGTTCGATCTTTAAAATAGATCTCGTCCGATCGAAATCCGGAGCAAGAGAGTGTATGTGTATTTGAGAGTGTAAGAAGCGATTACAAAGAGTGTAGATGATCTCTTCCCTCTAATCTAGCCTCTATTTATATACCATCATATTGAGTTTGACTTTAATTCAAATTGAGTTTGACTCTAATACAAAGTCTTCTCTCATAAGGATTCTTTTAGATATGCATCCGAATCTTCTACGTCTCCAATTGCGATTAGAGTTGTAGTTGGTCGAGGAGTCTTCTTGGGCCGAACTCACATAGGTCGAGCTTAATGTCGGGGCCCATTTATATTGGGCCTGATGCTTGGGCCTAGTAGTTGGGCCGTATCCTATCATATCCTCCCCCAAAAAAAGACGTAGAAGTGAGGTCGTGATGGAGGGGGGACAGTGTTCTGACATTGCCTCACCGAAATTTGTGGTCTGGCGAAGTGGAATGCGTACAGTCCTGCCGAAGTTGAATGTTGCCCGGTCATAAATTGGCCGAAGTCGAACACTCATTGCCCTGCCGAAGTCGAATATGTAGTTTCATGTCGAGGTCGAATGTGTAACGTCGTGCCGAGGTCGAACACGAGATGACGTGCCGAGGTCGAGCTCTCGAAGCAAAAGAGGTCGTTGTCCTTCACTTGGAAGGCAAGCTAGGCCATGTGAGGACGTCCACCTAACTGACGGACTTCCTTAATGATGCCGTCGTCCAGTTCCACCGGGTGGCTCGCGTCGCGAGGGTTTGGAGGAGAAGACCCTCCTCCGTCAGCGAGGTGGCCACGGCGGCGGCTCGGGATGCGGCAAGAGGAGGCGGGGCTCGCCCCGGCCGAGGTGGCGAGCCGAGGTCGGCGGCGGAGGCCGAGGCGGGCGGCCATGTCGGGAGGCGGGGCGGCGAGGCCGAGGTCGGCCCGCGAGGTCGAGGTGGAGGCGGCCGGTGTCGGGAGGCCGAGGCGACGAGGCCGAGGTCGGTTTGCGGAAGGCGGGGCGAAGGTCGGCGGGCGGTTCGTCCTCATATTTAAACGAAGGTAATTCATTCTCAAAATAAACGAAGGTAGTTCGTCCTCGTATTAAACGAAGGCAATTCATCCTCGTAAAACGAAGGTATAGGTTCCTTATTTGTCGAGAAGTGTCGATAGGGATGGTCCACTCACGCGCGTTTATTTATCATCCTTTTTGAGGGTATTTATCATCCTCTTTGAGGGTATATGTTCCTTATTTGTCGAGAAGTGTCGATAGGGGTGGTCCCCTCACGCGCGTTTATTTATCATCCTCTTTGAGGGTATAGGTTCCTTATTTGTCGAGAAGTGTCGATAGGGGTAGTCCCCTCACGCACGTTTATTTATCATCCTCTTTGAGGGTATTTGTCATCCTCCTTAGAGGATGACAAGGTATTTGTCATCCCCTTTAGAGGGTATTTGTCATCCTCCTTAGAGGGTATTTATCATCCTCCTTAGAGGGTATTTGTCATCCTCCTTATAGGGTATTTATCATCCTCCTTAGAGGATATGTTATATTGGGTAAGAGGTGGTATGCATAAGTGACAAATGAAATATGCAAGATAGATGAAGTAAATAAAGAAAATATTTTATTAATGAAACACGACGTACCGGATAAATGGGCGAGCTTATATGACCCTTTTCCGAGGACTTCTTTAATTCGGTATGGTCCTTCCTATGTGGTCTCTAACTTGCCGAGCTTTGCAGCTTTACTGACTTCGTTACTTCGAAGTACGAGGTCGCCTACTTGGAATTGTCGGGATTTGACACGTTGGTTATAATACCGAGCTACTTGTTGCTTGTACCGAGATTCTCTAATGTAGGCGAGGTCTCTCTTCTCGATTTCTGCCGGGATTACTGCCTCGGTTTCCTCGATCATCCTCTTTCTTCTTTACGCCGGAGGGTTCCACCTTGTCGACTTCACGCTTTCTCCCGTCCGCCTGTGCCTTGGCGAACCGATCGCTATGTGACACGACTCGACGCAGCGGGGGCTCGTGCCACGATCTCCTCAGTATATGGCCCGAGCAAGATGCCGTTCGAAAGCCGAGATAATGAGGAGGTCGTCACATCCTCGACTTTTAGGCTCTCCTTATTGAACCTAGTCATGAAGTCGTGATGGACTCACCTCGGCCTTGCCTCACGGTGAGGAGATGAGCCGATGTGGTCTTGGACTCGGCTTTTGGAAGAACCTTGATGAAAGGCTTCCATTAGATCTCGGTAAGATCGATACTACTACCGAGGTAAACTGTCGAACCACGGTGGGCGTTGTCGATCGGCAACTCAGGAACAGCTTGCACATGTGGATGATGTTGAGGCGATTGATCATGTTGTATTGGAATTGAGAAAGGAAGTTTTGTGGATCCCTCAGTCCGTCATAGGGGGCGATACTCGGCACCCTGTACTTATCCGGGAGAGGAGTGTTGAGTATCTCGTTGGAGAAAGGGGTAATGATCCTCCCGTATCCATCGAACCCGTCTCCCGGAGAACAATGCTGAGGTCGTCGGCCGGACTCATTGTAATTGTGGGGGTCGACCTCGCGGAGATCGCGACGACCTGTCCCACGCTGCTCTTCCCTTGCACGGTCGGTTTGGAAACCAACTCGTGTATGGGCATTATCCGCGGCACGAGCGTCTACCACCTGAAGGCTAGGGGATCTTCGTTGTGCCGCCTCGTGCTTTGATGAGGCTTCGACGTCCTTTTCTTCATGATGGTGCCGACCTTGTTCTCGGCTAAGATATTGGAGGAAGCTCTCCTTATTTTTTTCAAGAAACCCTTTAACCGCTTCGTCGAGGTTCAACTGCGGTGCTTGGGGTTCTTCTCTGTTGCTGTTACGACCTCCCTCGCTGCGGTGATCTTCTTCTTCGCGTAGGATAGGGTGGCCTCGCTCATCGAGACTTTGAACGTGCCCTTCGGGGGTCGTATCTCTTATTGGGCTTTTCCCAGGCCAAGTTCGGCGCGTCCTGCCGCCGTTATTGTTGCCGGTAGCAGCCCTGGATGTAATGCTTCTTGTATTCATCGTTGTTCTGATTGTTACCCGAGAAAAAGTTGATCGAAAACAAAGAATTTCGGTTCCCACAGACGGCGCCAGTGATCGATCTGGTTTTCGTAAGGTAATAAATGCAATAAAGAACACAAAGAGTTAACGTGGTTCGATCTTTAAAATAGATCTACGTCCACGGAGCAAGAGAGTGTTTATGTATTTGAGAATGTTAGAAGCGATTACAAAGAGTGTAGATGATCTCTTCCCTCTAATCTAGCCTCTATTTATATACCATCATATTGAGATTGACTCTAATACAAAGTCTTCTCTCATAAGGATTCTTTTAGATATGCATCCGAATCTTCTACGTCTCCAATTGCGATTAGAGTTGTAGTTGGTCGATGAGTCTTCTTGGGCCGAACTCACATAAGCCGAGCTTAATGTCGGGGCCCATTTATATTGGGTGTGATGCTTGGGCCTAGCTAATAGTTGGGCCGTATCCTATCAAGTACAAACCACGGGAAACAACGTGTATAAAAATATGAAGAATAAGCACAAAATCATGCTACACAGTGAACAACAAAATATATCATCAATCATCATTTCTTAGACGAAAAGAATTTGGTGAACACCTATTTTGCTGTTTATTCGGCATCTAACGTCGGAAATTGTTCAGCATCTGCCATGAATGGTTTTCATGGTATATTTAGGGACTATGAATGTCTGCAAAATGGACACTTTTCATTGGTCAGATTAATATCAATTTTTATTATTTTGGCGCTTTTCGCAAAATTAAATACTATTAATTAATCTATATTTTTTCAATTTTATGAATTTTAACATCTGATAGTAGAAGTGATTTCGAAATTAAAAATTGACTAAGAGCTTTTACTTTGAAGTATCTGTGACCTGGACTATACGCCTATGTTTCGTCTAACGTTCGTTGATAAAGTAATTGAGTCAGATACCTGATGCAGCCTAAAAAAGAAACATCTGATTACAAGAATTTAAGACATGGACCAACGATCCATGCCATGAACTCAAAAAGCACTCGATCAGAAACGAGCTTCAAAAGTCTTTCTATATAGAAGTGATACACATTGAACATATCCGGATAAACATGATAAGTTTTATGATTTGTGATAGAAAATGATATTAACTTTCCCATTTGTTTTTTTTGTTGTAGTACTGGTATACTGTCGCAAATTAAACAAATAAAGTTAAACACTAATAAAAGTCATTTTCTGACTGAGGACTGAGAGTATTATTTTATTGACAAGTATGTAGCCCCAAACCTTGAGATTAGTATTCTTACTCAGCAGAATTGATAATATATAAAATAAATAGAATATCGAAAAATGTGATTTGTACGGATTGAGCTTCATCATCACTCAAATCGAATGCAAAAATAAATATTTTTACTTCATCCAGAAAAGATAAATCAAAATGAGGATTAGTAATGTCTCAGGGAGTGTTTGGCTAATCTTATTTCAAAGAGCTTATAAACTACAAGAGTTTATAAGATGTTTCAAGATCTTATAAGAGGTAATGTCTCAAGATCTTATAAGTTGGTAAAGTGTTTGGATAATTGATCTTATAAGCTAGAGAAAGAATCGTGAATTAGATAGAGAAAATCATAGTTAGAGAGAAAAATTGACGAGATGTATAGTTGGTAGTGTACATGTAGGAAATAACGAACTATAATAAAGTTATTTTGATAAATTCATGGTTGCTTATAAGCTTATGAAAAAATAAATTGGATTGAGTAACTATTTTTTAAGGGAACTTATAACCTGTTGAAACTTATTTTCACAGCATATACTTTGCTAAATATTTTGCAATAACTTTTAAACTCCTAAACAGTTTATAAGCTGTTTTAAATAACTTATAAACTCAGCCAAATATATACCCTCTCAATCTTGTCCAATGAAAGGTTGAAACGGCACATATAGCTACACCAACAACTTCACTTGGCAGGTATTCTTCTAATCAGTATTTCATTTTCAGTTCCGTATGTGACCGATTTAACAAAATTTCATGTATTATTTTTCTTCTAGATTTTAGTTCCTTTTCATTCATTAGCTATATATGTTTCCTAAAACTGTATATAATATACTCTCTCCGTTCATTTAATTTTAATTTGGTTCGTTTACAATAAATGTTCACTTTCTTTATTTGGAACAACTTCATATTTTTTATCATAAACCTATCCATTTATATACAAAAAAATCACTCATAGTCCATCTTTTTACACACACTATCAATTAATATATTCATTTATTATCTCCATGGTCCTTCTTTTTACATCCATTTATTTTACACTCATTACAATTTATTAAAAGTCGTGTCACCAAAATAAAGGAACTAATTTGATGGATGGATGAAGTACATGGAATATAGCACGTTTTGTGGAGAATGCAATAAAAGAGACTGATGGAGAATCTCGATATACAAACGTTGTTGTGTGGTGGGACCGTGGGTGTAATAACCCGAAAAATTTAAAACTTTTATTAGTAAAGATTGAACTAATTATTTATGGTGCTAAGATCTTAATTATGTTTAACTTAACCAACGAAACGAATTAGAATCGATTCGGATATCGAAAACTAGAGAAATTAAAAACTAGTGACTAGTCCAACCAGATTAGGGTTTCCTGAATAGTCTGGACATAGAATGGAAGATCTAGAATGAATCTCAACAAAATGATTGCATTTCTAGAATCGTCTCACGAAAATATGTGAGAAGCCAAAGAATTGAAATTTTCGGCATACTTACCTGGTCAGTCTTAAAAGTACTATTCACAAGCCAGATCAAATTTCAGTCCGTGCTAATCATTGAAATTAATGAGAACAATCAAAATCATGAAGGAATATATTATTATGAATTTTGAATTCATAAGAATCAATTTCTGAACGAAATTCCCGAAGAACTTAACCGAATGCCGAGATTATATACCGGAAAAACCTTAAACTGGTCCGAACGAACCAAAACTCGAACCACGGGTCTAAATCAATAAGAAATTATTTATAAGACTCAAATTAATTATAAAAGCTCCAGAATTCGATAGAAATTCGAATGAACATAATTTAATCGTCGGACGTCATTTTTCCGCGATAATTCAGAATTGACTTACCGGATCAATTCCAAACTTCATAAATTATTATAAACTATGAAATAAGTCTTTTTAAGGCTATTTATAAAAATAAAATCTTAAGGTTCCGAGAAATCAATCGAAAGCGCGATAAAACTTAAAGAACTGGTATTAACATACCAAATCGGGGACTAGTCTTTCCCCAACCACCACAATGGACACCCCCCATATAGGCTTACAACAACCATTTTGCAGCAAATAACAGACCAATTTCGTGCATTTCTCTCTCTCTCTCTCTCTCTCTTTGGAAGATAAAATTCTCTCTTTGTTTTTAAAATTCTTCACTTTCCCTAAGTTTTAATCCTTCATTCCCAACCATTCCAATCCTCTAAATAATTTTGTAAGACTATACAAAGGTAGAATTCATCATTATCTTCATTTGTAATGGAGTAGAATTTTTTTTAGAATTTTTTTGAATTCTTTAATGAAGAACCCTAATTTTTGTTCTTCATTTTCTTCATGACTTTTGAGCCATCAAATACTCTCAAGTCATGAATAAAATATTCTTAGAAATGTATTTTAAGGATGTATTTAAAGTTTGGGAATTTTTGGAGCATGTTTATTAATTTTGAATTTTTGTTAGAATTTTTTTTGTAGAAGATGAAGCATGTTATTGTGAATATTATTTTATATTGTTGTTTGTTGATGTGTTAGAAGCATGTATAATAAATATGAGAATTTTTGAAATTTTTCTTGTATTTTTGTTGAAGAGGCCGAGAGCTATAGGGCTTTTTAAGCCATTGTTTTGATTTTATTTGTTGAAAAATAGTTGAGAAATAGTGTTTAATGTATGATATGAATATCATATATTAATCTTGAAATTATTAAAACACTTCTCCTATTTTCTTCAAAAATACTGTGTATATATATAATTTTTAAGGTTTATTTTGATTTTATTTGTTGGAAAATAGTTGAGGTATAGTGTTTAATATATGATATGAACATCATATATTAATCTTGAAATTATTGAGACACTACTCCTATTTTTCCAAGAGGGCCGAAAACTACATACATATATTTAAGATTTATTTGATTTTTATTTGTAGAAAATAATATTATATATGATGTTTTGAAATAGTATGAATCTTTTATGCTTTGTTGAGAATTTATTGAACACATATACAATATATGTGTAAGGACAAACAAATTCTAAGCATTTAGTTCATATTATAAATATTTAGCTGATGTTTAAAGTTAATATTCCATCTTTATTGCATATTATAAACATGTTGTGAAGTTAGTAGAAATTATTGAGTATATATATGTATATTATGTCATTACCAAAATATATATATATTAATGAGCATGTGTTTTAATTTTAATGTATGATATGAGATGATATTTCATGTTTAGTATATGATATAAGCATGATATGATTTTTGTGGAATTTATTGAACACCAATGTTCAATAAATCCAATTGCCGAAAACTTTAGTGTTTTAAACTCATGGTTTAAAATTTTATTTAATGGTATTGAGTTGGTAATTAAATTCTATAGTATGATAGGAGCATAACATGATTTTATTGGATACGTATGCTAATTATTGCTAATTACCGAAAATATAGTAAAATGGTTAAGTATGAGTTTATTTTTAATTATGAATGATGCCATGGTAGTTAATCTATAAGTTTAGAATGAATGGTTGTGATTATGATGAATGAATGGAACATTCATGCACACATACACAATAGTTGGGTATTATGTTAGAAATTAGGGTTTTCTAATGCTTTAGTATGGTTTATGTTGTGTATGGTGTTGTATGGTTATATTTATGTTGTGCCGACAAACAACACCCCAAACATAAACAACATAGTATCTTATGTACGAGAATCCAAAAGAAATCGATAAAATTCGATAACTTAAGAAGAAATTAATGAGAATAGAAGTTAGACATAAACTGGGGTTTTCTATTAATAATAAGATAACTCAAACGTGAGTACCTAAGTTAAAGAAACCGAAAGCCGACTTATAACCTTAATGCTCAACAACGACAACCTAATACGATATTAGATTGAGCGTTAAGACAACTCGATACGAATATCGATTATATAACTTACACAATCTCCGACGAGCTAAGAGAAACAAATAATGTCAAAAGTGTAAGCTAAGATTCAAACATAAGATGTCAATCCTTATGTCTCAAAGGCCGAGTTAGTATTCACAAAGAGCCCTATTAATTCCTAAGTATTTACTTACGCGATGGTATGAGATATCTCGAATCATAAGTCAAGATTCCCTTTCATTCGTGATTTTAATACGACGAGCCGTCAAGCATAACCTACTAGGACGTAACTATAATTGTTAAGTCTAGTTAATGGCTTGAGAATATCCTAATATACCAATCATAACTTGAATACTAACAATCTATAACGTAATAACGTTTAGAAGAACACTAAGGTTAGAGTCGAGGTTAGACTCGGAGTATATGACTCATAAGTTGAGGCTCGTCTATAAAAGATGAAGGAATATAGTGTAATATCCCGTAGTTTTAATACTTAATTACGATAATTTAAATCGTAATTAGGGTTTTAAGCTCGATAATTAAAATCTTAATTAAGTCAACGCTCGATATTGACTACGCATAATTTGATGATTTCTGGGGGACACTCACTGACGCTTAGCGAATTAAGGAATATAGTTTCTAATATTCCTTCGAACGTAATGTTCTAACGTCGGCTAAATTCGACAGTTAAGCCTTATATTATTTTTAAGCAATTAAGCTTAAAATTTCGAAATTTCCTATTATTATAGGAATAAATAAAGTTGTTACAACTTTATATTGAACAATTTAGAGATGATTCAACTATGTGAAATTAGAGACGTTTCAAACGTCTACGTTTTGAGATAATTCAATAACTTGGCCAAACGATCATGGAATTATAAAATTTAAATTCCTATGATTATTTTATGATATAAGAGCATTATTTATCTTAAAAATAATTCTAGAAAATTAATCAATAAAAATTTAACAACTTAGCTAATTTCGAAAACCCTAATATTTGAAATTAGGGTTTTGTGATCTAGAATTGTTCTAAATATTTTTCTATGATTTAATTCATCATATAAGAATTTTAATATGTCACATAGCTATATATTAGCTATTTATTACAAGAAAATAAAATATATAGCATTATTGATATACATTGTTTTCGAAAATGTATATATATGGGAAATTGGATTTAATTCCTATCCAAATGATGATGTGTTGTTATAATTACATTTTGGAGATATTTTTATGTATAAGATAAGGTTCATCATGAATTATACAAGTGGGAGGCCACTTGTGTACAAAGTGCCAAAAAAATTATGATATTTTATGTGATAATATGGAAAATATCTTGATATAATTAATGTAAGGATAAGATTGTGATCTTATCATGTTATTAGGTGTAAAGTAGAGTATGTATCCAATTAAAACAAGTAATCTATGGAATTTGTCTTCAAGTAGTCGAAAATTTTGAATCTTTAAAGGTAAGAAATTAATTCTTCTTATCTTATGATAATGACATATATCATAGTTGAAAACTTTGACTTTTTAAATATGATATAATCCAATGGAAATATTAAAGTATATGTTAGGGAAATTAATAAAATTTTTCCCTCTTGAATGTGAGATGGCCGAGAGTTACACAATAGTGTACAAAGTATGGAAATTCTTTATTTTATGATAGTAATTGAAATAAAATTTATATGTATTAATTATAGTATAAGATAAGGTATTAAAGCATAAAAAAAAATTAGTATCTTGTCCCACATGAATAAACTGGCCGAAACTATGCATATATATACTATAATATTACAATTTCTTTATTTAATTGATAAGTATGATGCAAGTTGTTAACTAAGGGATAAGATATGATATCATTAAGATAAGATAAGATAAGATAAGATATGATAAGGATAAAATTTTGTCTATTTATGCAAGTGGATTTGTGATATTTTATGTGCAATAATTACACTACAAGTGGGATATGTCTATAAAAATAAGTTAAGCCATTCATTCACCCATTTTGGAACCCCAAAACCCACCGAAAATTTAGTGGGAAAAGAATAGAGTGAGTTCTTCAATTTTGATCCCAAACCTTTAGCAAATAAACCTTGCTGATTAAAATCGACACCGATTAAAAGGTTAGATTTCTTCCGAGCTTCGTATACATGCTAGAATTTTCGATTTTCATCCGTTAGAATTTATGTTATAAGCTTAGTTCATATATGTGATTTTCGAAAATTATGAAGCATGCACTAAGATGTTTAGATATAGTGTTTATATGATGTTATTAAGCATATAGTATGATTATATCACAAAATTAAGCATATTATTAAAACTTATATATGGACCGAAAACTTGAGCTTGCCATATGTTGATGATTATGATTTTTAATTGTTGATTTGAGCATGAAATCATAATCTAGAGTATTAAATATGCTTATATGATTTTATGTAGAATTTTTGGAAAACTTTAGTATCTAAGTCTATGATTTTCGAAAATTATAGAACATAATAACATGTTGTGATATAATTCATGTTTAAGTGTTATTATAGCATATTGATATTGTAGAATCATAATATAGTGTTGTATGAATTTATTGGATTTATTAAAAATTATTTGGACCTAAGTCCAAATTTTCAAATATGACTTAGGAAGATTTAATTAAATAGTTCACAATAAATAAAAATTATGTTATAGTAAGGATGTTCATAGATGATTATGTGTTATGTGAATTTATTATAATTTTTGCATAAGTCTAGGTTATTTAATTATAATGACCGAAAACTATAGCATATGTGTATTAATGTTATAAATTTATTTTATAAGGTATAATTGCATAATATGTTTTAAAATAATGTTTTAAACATAGTATGATTTTATGGAAATTTTAGAATAAAATTTCACATAAAATAATAAATTTCATATAAAGTATTAAAAGTCAAATGTTGACTTTGGTGAAAATGTTGACTAAATGTTGACCAAGTCAAAATCGTTGACCAAAGGCGTTGACCAAGGTCAAATCGCACGCAATTGAATATCGTGATCTATGTGGCGTGAGACGTTTGACAACAATGTAACTTACGTTACGTAAGTACATTAAAACGTACATTATGTGTTAAAGAGATGGAATATCTCTTATATGGGAACCGATTTCATAATCAACATCATTTCGATTAGGAAACGTCAAAATAAGTTCGACGTTAGCCTTATTCGATGCATAGGACGTTATAGACGATGTTCGTCGCTATCGAAACATGACCAGTGTACTAAAATAAGTTCTTACGTTAAGGTGGGACGTGTATTTGAGCGGAGATATAGAAAGGGACTATAGAAAGACCTGCATATACCAGGTGGGCTTTATTCGAAAACTCTTTTATTTACTTGCTTTCGCAAATGAAAATATTTATTCTGATGCTTACATTGAGAAATGATTATGAGATGATTACCGCCCAAAGTGTTTACGTTTTGTGTATGAATCTATCGAGTGTTGGTTCGCTACTTGATTCTTGGGGTGTTCCCAACCGATGAGAAAGAGATACATTTGTTGGGTCGCTTCCAACCGGGTCGCTCCCAATTTTATAGAATGAATTGGTCATGTGCTAGAGGATGAATTCTGGTCTATTCTAGCACAGGATCGCGTTAAGGTGGTGTGTGCGCGAAAGGACAATTCTCGGCGGTCAATGACGTAGAAGGAGGCCTCCTTCTACGGCGTTTAAAGAAAAGTTATATGAAAAAGTTATGAGAAAGTGATATGGATCATACACACAAGAGAAAATGCTGTGAGCGATGCTTTTGAGAAATAAGAAAATATTTTAGTAAGCGCAAGGCCTTTCCAATAAAACCACTGCGTCTTACTCGGAATGGGCGGTGTAATTTTAGAAGTTGATAAAATGTTTTGGCAATGAGCCCACCGAGTGCATTATTTGTACTCGACCGCATGTTTGTTTTAAATGTGCGAGTTGAGGCGATCGATGGGATGGAGCGGTGTTGAGCGATCGGTCATTCGTTCTTGATAGTAGAACCATGAATACACATCGTCACATGTGTACTTCACATGTTTTCCGTTGCTAGAATTATGAAGTCTTATGTATGTTATGTTTTGTCAAACCTCAAACACTTGAAGCTCTAGAAATGTTATCAATATATGTCACACCGTTCAGTATTCTGTGTCGTTATTCATTACTTAATCTCCATCATCAATAACAGTCCCTGCTAATCCGTAATTAGGGTTGGCGGGCTGTTACATACAGTTTGGGAATTGAGAATGTAAGATAATAGAAATTATCTTAAAACCATCATGCGAAATCACAATGAACCCTTAATTGGGAATGTTAGGTCGTAATTTATAAACGACCCTCGATCAATAGAAGGAATCTAAGAAAAATTATTTTCTTATGAAGGTCTTGTTCGTGCGTAGTTGCCGAGGAAGGACAACCACACCCTGCTTACTTAGAACTTATAGCTTCGGAGTAGCAAGTGGGCTCTCTTGAAACAAAATGTTATGCATACCTCAAAGCATGATTTACAAAAGCTTTATGAAATATTATTGCATGAACTGTTATTGACTGCCAAATGTTTATGTTTTGTTGTGATCCTATCTGAGGTTGGTATATCCAACGTGGTATGAGAATGTGTTGGTCCACCAAGGTTGAAAAGGATAACGATCGGATCCGACTTAGTTAAGGACTAACTCGGATTGTGTACACGTGTGACTGTGTGTTAAGGTTATCTACCTCGACCGGTCACGACGACTATGTGTAGGTGGCCACCTCCATAGTGCGCGAATGAATGAATGAATGATCAGATATGGAACAACGTGGATGAAAAAGTCCGGCCGGACACTTTGGGAAAATGATAGAATATTTGATAGGCATGAGTCTTTACAACTAAAATCCTCATGCGCTATTATGGGCAGTTCAATAACTTTCAAAGAAAATGTTTTCGGCAATGAGTCCAATGAGTACTTTTGTGCGTAGCCTTGTATCTCGTTTTTGATGTGCAGGTTGAGCAGGGATTGACGATGAGTGCGACGTGGTGCAGAGTGGCAGGTGTTTTGTTGCTATAATAGAAAGGTTTCTAGAACATTGGGCATGCATCGTCATATGCATGTCCACACGTTTATTGCTGCTAAACTCTGATATTGTTTTGGTATCTTTTGATTATAACTGCTATTCATTATCATATTGAACTTGAGGTCGTACCTCGTTCCTTGAATTGCGTCCTGATTGGGTTACATTTGGATGTTGAACCTTTTGACAAGTCATTCTGTGACTTGGGTTGGTATTGAAATAGTTTATTCCTTTCAGTTCATGCATTTATGAGTAATTAAATGGTTAATTGTATTGACTAGTTATGTATATATCCGCTGCATTATCATACTAGTGATGATCCATTTGATCCGTACTTCCTTGAGAAGTCGGGTCTTCACAGTGGGACTACATTTGCCGTCGACTTAGGATGTTCGAGGGGCCCAACACATTCGAAACCATGGAAACCCTAATCGAAGCCGTACAACACAAATCTCCTAACCACGAACTCTAAGTGTTTTTCAATGATCAGATCTGCAACGATTTAAACACCATCTTCGCCTCTCTTCCTCATTGGACGAACTACTTTGCGGCGAGTGGCGGGATCTTTCTACGGCCGATTATTCACTTCTTCTTCCATCCTCATTGTCTATTCCTCGTATGCACTTCACTGGTTGTCGAAGCTGTCGGTGGGGGTGTATTGAGAAGTGATGCATTTATCTAGAAGCATCTAACTAGTGTAGAAATAATGTAATGAATGTAGAATCTAAATAAGTCTAAGAAGAAAATTCTTGATTTTTATGGTATAATATAAATCTAGAGAAATCATGTTGTAGAGAATTCTAGATCCCTGAAGAACTAGAAAGGATCTAGAATCATCCTCTAGCACCTATAAATATGCTTCTTAGGAACCATTTGTACAACAAGCAAAAACAAAATGCAAAACATAAGCTAAACAAGCTATATTATAATCTAAGTTCTTTGGAGACAAGAGCTCCGCTCTATATATTTCCTCTATTTCTACACACACTGCACTCACTAAATATTTCCAACACCACTTCATCCAAATCACTCACCACATTCTAAACACCTACAATCATTTTCATTTTCTAACAAGTGGTATCAGAGCTTGTTCGATCATAAGCGGGCGTTATGGCGTCAAGTGTCTCCGTCACGACTCCAATGTTTAATGGACAAAACTACGACTATTGGAGTGTCCGTATGAAGACTTGCCTTGAGTCCCATGATCTTTGGGATGATGTTGAAGAATGAGTCATCATACCGGAAGAAGAAAGCGACAAAGCATCCTCATCCGAGGTACGTAAGAAATTAAAGCAACAAAATGCCAAATCTCTTTATCTTCTTCAACAGTCGGTTAGTGATTCTATTATGGCAAGAATTACTCGAGCTACTACTGGAAAAGAAGCTTGGAATATCCTTAAGGAGGAGTTCCGAGGAAATGTTAAAGTTCGAACCATTAAACTACAAAGTTTAAGACGAGAACTAGAGAATCTTAAAATGAAAGATTATGATGCTATAAAAGATTATTTCTCTCAAATTATGGAAATAATCAATCAAATGAGATCTTTTGGAGAAAATATATCCGACGAGAGAATAATCCAAAAGGTCTTAATCAGTCTCACGGAGAAATATGATCCAGTAGTAGCAGCTATTGAAGAGTCGAAAGATTTATCAACAATGTCATTCGGAGAATTGATGGGATCTCTAGAACACACGAGCAATGACTGAATAGGCGACATGAAAGTTCACTGGAGAGAGCTTTTCAGTCCAAGCTCAACTTCAGAGACAACATGTCAAGAAATGGTGGAAATCACAAACAAGGAAGCTCCAACCACAAGAAGAGCGAAGCGAACTTTCCATCATGTGCCATTTGCAAAAGGAAAAATCAGTTGGAGAAGGACTACTATCACCGAGGAAAGCCACAATACGAGAATTGCAAAAGGTTTGGGCATGGAGAAAAGGATTGTCGAGATAGAAGAAATCATCAGGCCAACTATTCTGAAGATGAAAATGAGAATGAGTACATGTTCTATGCATGTCACTCTGCAACAGAAGCGAAGGAAGAGAAATGGTACATCGACAGCGGATGCAACAATCACATGACATCCAACGAGACCATCTTTTGTAAGCTAGATACTTCAGTTAAGACAAAGGTCAAGATGGGCAACAGAGAACTGGTGGAGATGAAAGAAAAAGGTACCATTGCCATAGAAACAAAGAAAGGTACGCGATTTATAAAAGATGTTCTCCTTGTATCACGTCTTGTACAAAATTTACTAAATGTTAGCCAAATGATGGAAAATGGATATGCCTTTCATTTTGTGAAAAATTCTTGCCGAATTTATGACATAAAAAATTATCAAGAAATTGCACAAGTAAAAAAGGGAAATAATAGAAATTTTCCCATTCAATGTCAATACCCACATAAAGTAATGGTGGCTCAACTCGACGGTACAAGTCTATGGCATCGAAGATTTGGGCATTTCAATCTAAATGCCTTGAGGTTACTTCATCAGAAAAATATGATGAGAGATCTACCTCTTCTAAATGAAAGAAAAGGTGTATGCGAAGGATGCATGACTGAAAGCAGCACAGACAACCATTTCCAGCGGAGAAAGCATGGCGAGCCAAGGAGATACTGGAACTTGTCCATACTGACGTCTGCGGTCCAATGCGCACGCCTTCAGTAAATCAAAATAGGTACTTCATACTTTTTATTGATGACTACTCTAGAATGACATGTGTATATTTCTTTCAAGAAAGTCGGAAGTTTTTAGAATCTTCAAGAGATTCAAAAACTTCGTGGAGAAATAGAGTGGTCACAAGATCAAAAAATTGAGAAGTGATCAAGGTAACGAGTACAACTCAAAAGAATTCGATAAGTTTTGTGAAGATGAAGGCATGGAGCATCAACTTACAGTAACCTACACTCCAGGTGTCAGAAAGAGAATCGAACAGTCATGGAGATGGCGAGTTCCATGCTAGCGGAGAAGGGGTTGTAACACCCTAAATTCATAATTTAAAAATGCAATATTTTCTTAAATAAAATAGCTAAAGCGGAAGCATGTCAAATTTTTTTTAAAAAGATAATAAAATATATAAAATCTCTTGAATAAAAATTGTCAAATAATGGGTCCAACAAACTCAAGTCTAAACTTTGTAAAAGAACTGACGCCAACCAACGACCCAAAGCAAACTACGCAAGACTTAGTAGCATGAGATAAGTTGGAGTCTAGTAACTCAAATCCAACAACGATAATAAAGGAAAAGAATTTAAAACAAACATAACACAAGTCTTGGAAGGAATTAAAAATGACATAACACCACTAGGCACACCCACACCGCCACGCCGCTCCACGATCACTGACCTGAAAATATTTTAGATAAAAAGGGGTGAGCACAAAAACGTACTCAGTGGTGGGGAACAAGGAATATCATTATTTTTGTCCAAACGTGTATACATCGCAAGAAAGTAATAGTCAAATCATATTCAACCTCACCGGCTTAAAAATCTTGCCACACAGGCTACGCCACACATGCAATGATACGCCACACAGGCTATGATTCACCACACAGGTTGCGCCACACAGGCAATGATACACCACACAGGCTATGATACGCCACACAGGCTACGCCACATAGACAATGATACACCACACAGGCTATGATTCGTCACACAGGTAATAATACGCCACACAAGCCATGCCACACAAGCAATAATACGCTACACAGGCTTTCACCATGGATGTAACAAAACATAACAATGATTATCACCATAAACTTACAGATAGAGTAAATCCCACAATAAATATGTTTATTCCAAATCACATGTTTGCAATTTAAAGAGAATTTTACCCACTTTGTTTTGTCGAGCACAACAAATACAAATCAATCAATTTTGGGACGAGGATCCTAGTTGCGCTGCACTGGAAGAAAAGGAGTTTGACCGATGCTTTCAACAAAAAAATTTGGATGTTTGTGAGTGCTATGTGTGTGTGTGTGTTTGTGTGAATATGTGTGTCGAGTGTGTGTGTGTGTTGTGGTGTTGTGTTCATGTGTATATATATATATATATAAAACCCTAATTAAATCCTAATCATACTTGAACTCTTCTTAATTAAATCTCAATCCTAGATAAATATAAGATAGAACTTGGGCTCAACAAAATAATATTCTACAAAGCCCAATTTGAGAATAAATAATATAATTTTACAATTATATAAGCCCAAAACTTAATAATATAATTTGATAATTCCATAAGCCCAAACATTTATTTTATTACTTAGCCTATATCTGTAAAGTAATATTTGAATGCCCTAAAATAAATTATGAAGTTCGTTTTCTAGTTAGGGGCGCAATTGCGGACTCCCTCAAGTCCAACGTAAAAATCGAGCATGTCAAATATCCACAAATCCAATGTAAATTATTTAAAAATTTAGGCAAATAAATCAAGCAAAAAGTGGGGCGTTACAACCCTACCCACTTAATAACAAATTTCGTCCTCGAAATTTGTCTTACCAGGTGCTATTAGGGATGGATACTTAGCTAGAATTTCATCCTCATGCTCCCAAGTCGCTTCCTCGGGTCCATGGCGATTCCACTGTATTTTAATTAAAGCAACGCGCTAATTCTTTAACTCGTGGATTTTTCGATCTAGAATCGCAATAGGTTCTTCCTCGTAGGTTAAATCCTTATTAAGTGATATACCACCATAAGACACCACATGACTCGGGTCATGCATATATTTCCTCAACATCAAACATGAAAACATTATGCACGGATGACAACAAAGATAACGCCAAACGATAGGCAACATCTCAATCTTTTCCAAAATCTCAAGCGGTCCAATGAGCGAGGTCTTAACTTTCATTTCTTACCAAATCTCAAAACTCCCTTCATTGGAGCTACCTTCAAAAACACTTTATCACCAACTTCAAAATGCAAATCCTTTCTTCTTTTATTAGCATAAGACTTTTGTCTATCTTGAGCAACTTTGATCCTATCTCGAATTTTCTTGACAACATCAACAGTTCTTTCCACCATCTCGGGTCCCAAAATTTTTCTTTCTCCAACTTCATCCCAAAAGACAGGTGATCCACATTTTCTCCCATAGAGTGTCTCATAAGGAGTCATACCAATACTGGAGTGGTAACTATTGTTATAAGCAAACTCTATCAATGACAAGTGTGTCTCCCAACTTCCTCCAATATCCAAGACACAAGTTCTTAACATATCTTCCAAAGTTTGAATCATTCTTTCGGCTGGCCGTCTGTCTGAGGATGATACGTTGTTGAAAACTTTAACTTTGTACCCAAAGCAAGGTGTAGACTGCCCCAAAACCTTGACGTAAAACATGGGTCTCGATCAGATATAATGGATATCAGTACCCCATGAAGTCGAACTATCTCCCGAACATATAACTGTGCAAACTTGTCCATCGAAAACGTCATGTGCTATGACACGAAATGCACTGACTTAGTCAAACGATCAACAATCACCCAAATTGCATCATTAACTCTCAAAGTTCTAGGAATTCGAACTACGAAATCCATAGTGATGTGTTCCCACTTCCACTCCGGTGTCTCTAAAGGCTTTAACAACCCTGATGGTCTTTGATGTTCAGCCTTCACTTGTTGACAAGCTAGACATCGCTCCACATACTTTGCAATTGACCTTTTCATGTCATACCACCAAAAGCTCTTCTTTAAATCTTGGTACATCTTGGTGCTACCAGGATGTGCTGTGTACACAGTTCGATGTGCCTCATACATTATCTCTTTTCTCAACTCCTCATCCAATGGTACACAAATTCTCTTATTATAGGCAAGTGCCCCATCATGTAGAACTGAAAATCCTCTTGGATCATCAGACACCTCCTTAGCTAGCATCCTTTCTAGGAACTCATCATCCTTTTGAGCTTCTCAAATTCTATCTCGCAACGTCGGACGTACTACCAAAGCTGAGATAATAGCATCTGCTTCTTCAGGTGTGGTCACTACTTCAAGACTCAATCTTTCAAAATCTTTCACCAACTCTTCTTGTTGAGTTAACCTTTTTACGAGTTTGCATCCATCCTTACGCTAAGTGCATACAACATTTGCCTTTCTAGGGTGGTACAAAATCTTACAATCATAGTCCTCCAACCCAACCACCTTCGTTGTCTCATGTTTAGCTCTTTTGCGTGAAAAGTATTTCAAACTCTTGTGGTCGTGATAAATCTCACACTTACCCCATAAAGGTAATGTCTCCAAATCTTCAAAGCATGAACTCTCACGCCAATTCCAAATCGTGTGTAGGATAATTTAGTTCATGTGGCTTCAACTGTCGAGATGCATAAGCCACCACTTTTCCTTCTTGCATTAGCACACATCCTAAACTCTATTTCGATGCGTCGCTATAGATTACGTATCCCTTAGAACTATCAGGGATAGTCAAGACTGGAGCAGTTACCAACTTCTCTTTTAATATTTGAAAGCTTCTTTCACACTTCTCTGTCCACTCAAACGGTATTCCTTTCCGTGTCAACTGAGTGAGTGGTCCTGCAATCTTTGAAAAACCTTCAATAAATTTTCTATAATATCCTGCCAGTCCAAGAAAACTTCTTATCTCCGTGGCGCTTGTCGGTACTTTCCAATTACTTACCGCCTCAACCTTTGCCGGATCCACTTCAATTCCTTCTGAGGTCACCACGTGTCCAAGAAATCCAATCCGATTCAGCCAAAACTCACACTTTGTAAACTTGGCGTACAACTTTTCGTTCCTTAGTGTCTCCAAGACTGTGCGCAGATGCGACTCGTGCTCTTCTTGATTTTAGAGTATATCAAGATTTCATCGATGAAGACGATCACGAACTTATCCAAGTATGGATGAAACACCCTATTCATCAAATCCATAAAAACTGCAAGGGCATTGGACAATCCAAAAGGCATTACCACAAACTCGTAGTGACCATATCTTGTCCTAAATGCCATCTTTGTAATATCATCTTCCTTCACCTTCAATTGATGGTATCCAGATCGTAGATCTATCTTTGAGAAAACTCCTGCACCTTGTAGTTGATCGAAGAGGTCTTCGATTCTCGGTAGTGGATACTTGTTCTTTATTATAAGTTGATTCAGGTCTCGATAATCGATACACATCCTCATGCTACCATCTTTCTTCTTTATGAATAAAACCGATGCTCCCCATGGTGAAACACTCGGTCGAATATATCCTTTATCCAACAATTCTTGTAACTGCGCCTTCAACTCTTCTAACTCCTTTGGTGCCATTTAGTATGGAGCCTTAGAAACTGGTGCTGCTCCGGGCACAAGGTCAATGGTAAACTACACTTGTCGACTCGGTGGTAAACCTAGTATTTCTTCAGGAAACACATCGATAAAATCTCGAACCACTTCCACATCCTCTATTGTTGTCTCCGTCGGCGTTGAACCCAATACATTTACCAATAATCCTTCGCACTTTCCTTTTCTTAACATCTTCACTGTTTACATTGCAGATATTATCTTCAGTGGTTTTCCAATCCTTGCTCCATAGAATGTAAACTCATTCTCTTCCGGTCTTTGAAAAATCACTTATCTCTCATAGCACCTTATAGTGGAGTGATTGCTACTTAGCCAGTCCATCCCCAAGATCAAATCAAAGTCACGCATCTCTAAAGCATAAAGGTCCGCCACTAATGATTTTCTCCTAGAATAATATTCACATTTCGTGCCATCATATTAGTTCTTAGAGTTTCTCCTGAGGGAATCCTAACATCAAGGGATATGTTCTCTACTTCTACAACCATTCTTGTTTTCTCACATAGCCCAACAAATATAAAAGAATGTGATGCTCCAGAATCAAATAAGGCTAAAACAGGTAATCCAGAAATGATAACCATACCTAACATAGTACCACTCCCCTCACCACCTCTCTGCCGAGTGAATGCATATAGTCGAGCATTACCTCCGTGCTTCTTTTACCTCTTTCCTTCTTTGGATAGTTGTTGGCGTAATGTCCCGGCTCGTGGAAGATATAACATACTCCGACTTGTCCATAATATCTTCCAAAGTGTGGCCGCTTGCACTGCTGACACATGGGCCTCAGCGTCGACGTATTAGGAGCATGCTGAGTGTTAATCATTCTTCCCTTCTTATAAGGAACATTGTTGTTTCCCCGGTTTCGATTGTCCGACTTCCTCTTTACTGGATGATCTACATTTCTTGTATTCTTATCCACTTCAAGTCCACTTCCACTTCATGCGCTCTTCCGACAAGCTTTTGATCATCGACCCGATCGTGTAGCATAACAAGCAAGTTTATTGAACTTACCAGAACCCCATAACTTACAATCTCGTGAATCAAGGATGCCCGTATCTCGTGTTTAAGCCCACGAAAAAAGCGATCAGCCTTTTGTTCATCAATGATCGACCGTGTCGCAGTAGCATAACAAGCAAGTTTATTGAACTTACGCAGATTCATCACGGTCATACCGCCTACTTCAAGTCGAGGAACTCGCTTGTTTACGATTGCGGTAGGAACGTGGAAAGTATTTCTCCATACCTACTTCTTTGAACCTTTCCCATGTTAGTTACGATGTCGCTTGATCAAACCACTTTTATAAGACTTCCACTAGTGGCTGCGATCTTGATGAATTGAAAGACCGCGCCACGACACCTTGTGGGCATCAATACACTCTATGTGCTCAAAAATTCTCTCGAGCTCCATTATCCATTCTTCTAAAATCGAGGTCCACTCCTACCATCGAACCTCGGCGGTGCGTCGATCGAAATTGCTCAATCACTTGGCTAGTAGTCATTTCTCGTACTCAGAGGTGCATTATTTTAAACGCTTAACGATTTACGATTTCGTTTTTCACGCAAGGATTTCAATTATGAAATCTTTTCTCATAATGAGATTTATTATAGGACCTTATATAAATAGTAACGCTTTACACGATTAGCGTATTTTTGAGCGTTATTTCATATCGTTGATTTCAAAAGAATTTAAAATCCTTAATATATTTATCAAACTCACGACCCTTAAGCTTTATTTTCAATCTTCTTCCAAAAATTCTTCTAAATTCATATAGTGTACTATTTTATCATAGTATCACTAATATGTATTAATATTAACTATAGAAAAATTTGAGCATCACTTATTTAACCTCATAGGTCACGGTTTTTATGCAAGTTTTGTCCAAATAATTTTCTAAAATTCTAATTAATTTATACAAGGCCCCAACATTAATCTATAACATAATTATAACCTATAGTCCAACATATTCAATTTCTACACCAAGGATTATTGATCAAGGTTCACGGTTTCCATCAAACTATTACTAAACATTTTTATAAAATTTCTACAAAATCACACTATGCTCAAATACTATCATGTAACACTAATACATCATAATATTAATCAAAATCAACTAAATCATCAATGTTTCAAGCCATGAAGCTCACGGTCCTCTTGAGAGATTTTGAGCAATTAATTTCCAAAAATTCTAGTAAAATCACATAGTCCATAATTAGGGTCCTAGATCAACATTATGCTATAACATTACTTAAATAAAGTTGTACATCAACTTATAATCCTTCATGCATTTCGGTAATATACAAAGATATAGCATATGATGTTTAAAAATTCTAAAATATTCACTATGAACTCCTTAGCTAATATATAACCTAAATCCATCATCAAAATAATCCTTAGAATTTTCGATTATCAACAAAAAAAAATTTCATAACATGCTTGACTTCAATTTAAATCATCAATATGCTTCTATTTCATCATGCTATACATTATTAATAAACAACATCATATGCTAGCATAATTATTTTCATAAGAACACATACTTACACATAAGATCAAACCATGAAAATTTAAAATCTTAATGTATAATCGAAGCTCGTTCGATTTCTAACCTTTAACTGACTTTAATTTAGTGCACAAGGATTTAATATCGAAGATTTAGCTAAGGAAGATGATGAACACAGGTTTTTCTCACTTTTGCTCTCGGTTCTTTTTGTTTGGAGAGAGGGAATGTCTTGTGTTGCTTTATCATATTGCTTAAGTACATAAGTAATATGAATTAAAGTCTAAAAAAAATCCTACAATATCTTACATCTCTCTCTCACTCTCGGTCACTCTCACTCACAAAACAAATTGGAAGCCTTTCAAAATATGCTTTATGACTCACCAAATATTACACACCATAAGTTACTATCCCTTACACATTTTGAACAAATCAAAGAAATATCTTTTGCTTTGGGGACTAAGAGCCGTCGGCTCTATGGTGTTCAAGAGGAACAATTAAATTGTTTTGTCTTGATTCATGCATTTAATCAATGTACACATTCCCATATGTATTATACATCATCAAAGTGTTGTATGGTCAAGGAAATCGGCTACTATCACCTATCATGTATCCACTTGCTTGAACACTATGTTTACTTGGTTAATGTGTACAAATTATATCTCACTTGCATGATTTAATCATTTAAAACACACGTAAACTTTGTTTCACCATGTAAGGTCACGGCATTTTCACTTCACAAGTGGTATATATTTTATTTTCATGTTAATTATAGATATATATATATCATAATATATGTTTTAGATGATAAATTATATCATAGGAAAATTATTAGTATCATTTCATGCGAAAACCCTAATTTTGAATTAGGGTTTCGAAAATAATCATTGTTCAATAATTAATCCTTAATATTCTAGCATTGTTTTAATGCTAAATAATACTCTAATTACATATAATAATCATAGGAATTTAAATACTATAATTCCTTGATCATTAATCTCATTTTTCTATTCATCTCTAAACGTTAACGTTTGAAACGTCTCAAAACGTTAATTATCGACTCATCTCAAAATGGTCGTAATAAAGTCGTAGTCACTTTATTAAATTATTCTCTTAATAATGGAATTTAATTCTAAGCTTCGTTGCTTAGAAAATTTCACGAAATTTTAACTATCGATACTCAATAATTAGGCATTTAATTCTTCGTGGATTTAAGTGGTTTTAAGTGCATTTATGTGCTATTTAATTAGTTTATGGCATATAGCGGGAAGAGCGGCGGTGAAGATGACGCTGAGTCCGCCGAGTCGAAGCCGGGTTCCGTGTTGAGCAGCAAACGAGGCCGAACTCGTGAGCGAGCTTGACTTGAAACACGAGGAATGATAGAGCGAACAAGGCCGGAGTAATGCGGGAGCAAGGTCGAACTCGAAGACGAAGTCAAAGCTCATAGGAAAAGTGGCCGAGGATCTTTGGAGCGAAGTCTTGAAGCCGAGCTCGAGACGCAGAACCGACCACACTCAGCGCCGCTGAGCGAGCTCAAGATTGACGAGCTCGAAAACAAGGCCGAGCTCAAGGCCGCGATCTCAAAACAAAGGCCGAGCTCAAGACTGACGAGCTCGGAAACAAAGGCCGAGCTCAAGATGGACGAGCTCGCAACAAAAGTCTAGCTCGTAAGCGAAACCAAACTCCAGGAAAAAAAGAGAACAAACAAGGTTGAGTTCGTGACTGAAGCCGAGCTCATGAATTAAGTCGAGCTAGTAACCGAAGTCGAAATCTGGAGCGAAGTCAGGTCGTAAACGGAAAAGAGCCTGTGCTGATGAATGATCAACGACGAAGTATGAAAGGTTTTGGCTGAAGACTGAGGTGATCTGCAGGACCACAGCCACGTGGCATCCGCCACGACAAAGATAAAAGGGACGCGGTTTGTTATCCGTCGAGCCAATGAAAAGGACTGAAAATCGAGGTTGAAGGGCTAGAAGGCTACTGCCTGCATTCCCAAAAAGAGCAAGAGGTGGTTATTAAAAGGGGGACAGACAACAGAAGGAAGATAATCAATCATTATGGGGAAGATCACAATCATTAGTAGGAGGAGGAGCGACAACTTGGAGAAGAAGCCATCGGAAGAGGCGACCATCCAAGAAGAGCACGTGATTCCGGCGACGAGTTTTACTTTCTTTTCTCGAATTCTTTTAACTTGTTATGGCATTTATTTATCTGGATATTGTTGAACAACTCGCTATGAGCTAAATTTGTAGGACTTGATCTTTTGATGAAACCCATGCTCGTGTTACGAGCTCATTTCTATGCTTATCTTGATAAATTGCTATTGTTCTCTTGGAGATTATTCATCTTGCTTGTGATTGATCACCATGGGTGGGATTTTAGCTCTATAATTTCTGGGAAGTTCTTATAGAGTGGAAAACAAGAGATTGATGCAAGAACATGATTTAAATATTATGTGTGTGAATAGCATATGAATATGTGTTTACCTTGCGTGACATAAATGAATGGATTAGTAATGATATTCTAAGAGCTGTTTGGTATAGGAATATATCGAATGACTTATAGAATATAATCTTAGATTTGGAAAAATACTAAGAATCAAAGAAGTTCATGTCATGGTAATGAGGCAAAGATAAAGCTGTAGCATATTTAATAAAGAGCATGGGTGGAATCGAGAGGTCAAGTCTACTTCTCTTCTTATTATCAGTTGTTTTATTATTTTTGTCTGAAATTTCACCTCGCTTCATAGTAACATTCTCATAGTTTTGGTTTCCATCTGTTTTTATTGAATTGTTATTTCCTGTTTTTTTTCCTTGTGTTGTTCTCTTAAACAAAATTGATTGTCGGCGTGATTTAAAAAGTGTGATCCCTGTGGATTCGATCTCGAAATATTTCCGTGTATTACTTGTTGACTACGTGCACTTGCGTATATTTAATTGTGTTGCAACATATTATCACACAACAAGTTTTTGGCGCCGTTGCCGGGGATCGCCAATTATAAATTACGTTGATATTACAATTTTGTGTTTATTTGTTATTAGTGGTTAACTCTGATTGTTTTCTTTTGCGTGAAACAGGGCTCCTGGATTGTGGTATATGCACAAAGCCAAAGCACAGGTATTATACCCATTAGATCCAGAGATTGAACGCACTTTTCGTAGAGGAAGGCGACGTCAAAACGTCCGTAGAGCGCAAGCCAAAATGGCCGCACCAGGAGGTAACGGAGGAAATGCCATAGTCATTGCTGATGACAGGGAGAGGGGTATACGTGACTACGCTAACCCCAGATTTAATGAGTTAAATCCGGGAATTACCCGACCCGAGGTGCAAGCAAACCGCCTCGAGTGAAGCCGATCATGTTCCAAATGCTCCAAACAGCGGTGGGAGGATCCACATCTTCATCTTCGGCAAGCCACGTTAGCGTGTCTCGGCGACTTGAGACTTGTTTCCTTTTTCGCTACGAGATCGTGCAAAAGCATGGTTGAATGGTCTTCCATCAGATTCTATCACTTCGTGGAACGAGCTTGGAGAAAATTTTTTAATGAAGTACTTCCCGCCTACAAAGAATGCAAGATTCCGAAACTACATCATGTCGTTCCAGCAGAATGATGATGAGTCAGTATGCGAGGCATGGGAACGTTATAAGGAAATGTTACGGAAATGTCCTCACCACGGCATTCCGCACTGCATTCAACTTGAGACCTTCTACAATGGGTTAAACGCGTCCACACGCTTGGTGCTCGATGCCTCCACAAATGGAGCTATTCTCTCTAAATCCTACAATGAGGCATATGAGATATTGGAAAGGATTGCAAATAACAATTGCCAATGGTCCAATTCTCGTGTTCCAATGGGAAAGAAATATGTTGCTGGTGTTTTGGAGGTTGATGCCTTGACGGCATTAACTGCTCAAGTGGCGTCCATGAGCAACATGTTAAAAGGCTTGCAAGTAGCCAATCCAGTTGTTCAACCGACAAGTGTTCCAATGGTCGCACCCACAATGCAAGTGAACGAAGTGTCATGCGTTTATTGTGGGGAAGGGCATACTTTTGATAGTTGCCCATCAAACCCAGCTTCGGTGTGTTACATGGGAAATCAGAATGGCCAGAGGAATAATCCTTACTCACAAACATACAATCCGGGTGGCGACAACATCCTAATTTCTCGTGGAGGCGAAGGTCCCAACAAGTGGTGGAGGAAATTTTGAGAAAAATACGTACCAGCAAAATTTCCAACCAATCAACAACAGGCCACTACGCAGCCCAAATCTATTGAAACTTTGATGAAGGAGTATATGGCTAAGACCGATGCGATGTACTGAGGCGATCCACTTCGCTAAGGAATTTGGAGGTCCAGATCGGACAACTAGCTAACGAGATGAAGAATCGACCACTTGGTAATCTGCCAAGTGACACTGAAAATCATCAGAAAGATAAAGAACATGTCAAGGCTGTCACTCTGAGAAGTGGGAAGCAAATGCAAGAAACAGAGTTGCCAAACCAAGAAGAGAAGGCGGAGTCCTCGAACACAAAAAGCAAGGTGGAAGCACCGAAGCAATCCCTTAATGCTGAGAAGCCTGCCGAAGTGAATCCACTGCCGAAGCAACTGGACGAGGTAGTTTATCGTCCACCACCACCTTTCCCCGAAAGGTTGAAAAAGAAACAACAAGATACTCAGTTTCGGAGATTTCTAGATGTCTTAAAGCAACTGCACATTAATATCCCATTGGTGGAAGCTTTGGAACAGATGCCGAACTATGTAAAGTTCTTAAAAGACATCCTGACAAAGAAGAGACGTCTGGGCGAGTTCGAAATAGTGGCACTGACCGAGAGCAGTAGTACCATGTTAAAGAGCAAAATTCCACCCAAATTGAAAGATCCAGGGAGCTTTACAATTCCATGCTCAATTGGAGGACGCGACGTCGGTCGTGCTCTATGTGATTTGGGAGCAAGTATAAATTTAATGCCGCTCTCAATATTCAGGAAGCTAGGGATAGGAGAAGCTAGACCTACGACAGTGATCTTGTAGTTGGCAGATAGATCGATGGCTCATCCTGAAGGAAAAATTGAAGATGTGCTAGTAAAAGTGGATACATTCATCTTTCCCGCAGATTTCATCATTCTGGATTATGAAGCAGATCACGAGGTGCCTATTATCTTGGGACGCCCTTTCCTTGCAACTGGAAGGACTTTGATTGATGTCCAAAAAGGCGAACTCACAATGAGGGTAAATGATCAGAAGGTTACTTTTAATGTATTCAATGCTATGAAGTACCCTGACGAAGTGGAGGAATGCTCGGTAATTCAAGTACTAGAGCAGGTCGTCGCGAATACAATGCTGGAACACTCGTCTCAGTTCGAAGACAGTGATTATGAATATGCCGATCTCATGGAGTTAGAGCAAGGCAGGGGGCTCCCTCAGCATCCCTCTAACGAGAGATCTGCCGAAGTGCCACCTCGTATCAGCCGAGCTCCGGAGTCACTGGGACTCGCAGATCGGTCCGTCCAGGTATCCAAACCTTCAATAGACGAACCTCCAGTACTTAGTCTGAAAACACTGCCCAACCACCTGAAATATGCTTATCTGGGCGAGGGAAAAACTCTTCCAGTAATCATTTCAGCTGCTCTCGAGCGCGACAAGGAAGAATCCACATTACGGTCTTTGCGCAAGTACAAGAAAGCTATTGGATGGTCAATTGCCGATATCAAAGGGATCAGTCCTTCTCTGTGTATGCACAAGATATTGTTGGAAGATTACCACAGCACTTCCATAGAGCACCAGCGACCGTCTTAATCGAGCAATGAAAGAGGTGTTGAAGAAGGAAGTTATTAAATGGCTGGATGCTTGAATCATTTATCCAATCTCGGATAGTTCTTGGGTGAGCCCGGTGCAGTGCGTTCCTAAAAAATGAGGGGTTACAGTGATTTCTAATGATCGGCAGGAGCTGATTCCAACTCGGGTGATAACGGGATGGCGTGTTTGTGTGGATTACAGGAAATTGAACACAGCTACTAGGAAAGACCATTTTCCTCTGCCATTCATGGATCAAATGCTTGACAAACTCGCTGGCAAGGAGTTTTTCTGTTTCCTAGATGGGTATTCTGGTTATCATTAGATTGCCATTGCACCCGATGATCAACACAAAATCACCTTCACCTGTCCCTATGGCACTTTTGCTTTTAGAAGGATGCATTTTGGACTCTGTAATGCCCCTGCGACGTTCCAGCGTTGCATGATGGCCATATTTTCGGATATGGTGGAGAAGTCAGTAGAAATCTTCATGGACGATTTCTCCGTATTTGGGGATACTTTTGGAGTATGCCTAAATAACTTGGGGAAGGTCCTGGAGCGTTGCGAAGCGACACACTTGGTCTTAAGTTGGGAAAAATGCCACTTCATGGTGCAGGAGGGCATCGTGCTAGGCCATCACATATCCAAGGAAGGGATCGAAGTGGATAGAGCCAAGATCGAAGTGATAGATAAACTTCCACCCCACTCTTGTTAAGGGTGTGCGTAGTTTCTTGGGACATGCAGGATTTTACAGAAGGTTTATAAAGGATTTCTCAAAAATTTCTAAGCCACTGTGTGCCTTGCTGGAGAAAAATAGCCACTTCGAGTTTACTCCGGAATGTCTGGAAGCGTTTGACGTTTTGAAACGAGCTCTAGTGACAGCTCCAGTGATCATTGGTCCGAACTGGTCATTACCTTTCGAGGTAATGTGCGACGCAAGTGATTTCGCCGTGGGGGCCGTGCTGGGTCAACGAAATGAGAAGATATTCCACTTCATCTATTATGCTAGCAAAAAGTTGGTGGAAGCTCAAATCAATTACACCACTACGGAGAAGGAGCTACTAGCAGTGGTATTCGCATGTGAAAAGTTTAGAGCCTACCTCGTAGGTTCGAGGGTGATTGTTTACACAGATCACGCGGCCATCAGGTATCTTGTCGCCAAGAAAGATGCCAAGCCACGGTTAATTCGATGGATCTTGCTTCTGCAAGAATTTGATTTGGAGATTAGAGACAGGAAGGGAACTGAGAATCAAGTGGCTGATCATTTATCCCGATTGCCAACAGCTGAAGGTGAAGAAACTCATGTCCAAATTCAGGATGCATTTCCTGATGAACAATTGATGAGCATGCACCACTGTAGCACACCCTGGTATGCAGATTTTGTCAACTTCTTGGTCAGTGGAGTGTTGCCTCCTGACTTCTCATACCAACAGAGGAAAAGATTCTTCTCCGAAGTCAACCATTACTTTTGGGATGAACCATTCTTATATAAGCACTGTGCTGACGGGTTGATGAGGCGCTGCGTTCCGCATGAGGAAATGGAATCAATTCTAGAAGGATGTCACGCCACCCCATATGGTGGTCACTTTGCAGGACAAAGAACAGCGGCTAAAGTACTCCAATCAGGTTATTTTTGGCCGTCCTTGTTTAAAGATGCTCATGCCTTTGTGCGTAAATGTGATCGATGTCAAAGAGTTGGAAATATGTCTTCTCGGAATGAGATGCCAACGAACTTTATCTTAGAAATTGAGCTCTTTGATGTTTGGGGCCTCGATTTTATGGGTCCTTTTCCGCCCTCATTCGGCAACCTCTACATCCTGGTGGCGGTTGATTACGTATCTAAATGGGTGGAGGCCGTGGCAAGCTCGACTAATGATGCGAAAGTTGTAATTAAGTTCTTGCAAAAGAACATATTTACACGATTCGGCACTCCTCGTGCGATCATTATTGATGAAGGAACTCATTTTGTCAACAAGGCAGTGAGTGCTGTCCTAGCCAAGTATAACGTTAAGCCACAAGATCGCTACGACATATCATCCTCAAGCGAATGGCCGCGGAACTCTCCAATAGAGAAATAAAGGTATCTTTGGAGAAGGTGGTGAACCCGGGTCGAAAGGATTGGTCCATACGCTTGGATGATGCAGTGTGGGCCTACAGAACAGCTTTCAAAACACCTTTAGGGATGTCACCTTATCGGTTGGTCTATGGCAAAGCTTGTCATCTCCCACTGGAACTTGAGCATCGAGCCTATTGGGCGATAAAGAAACCGAATTTTGAGCATAAAATCACTTTGGAGAGGCTCGTTTGCTGCAACTAAGTGAAATGGATGAATTCCGATGGTTTGCTTATGAGAATGCAAATTGTACAAAGAAAAAACCAAGAGATGGCATGATAACAACATCTTGCGCCGTGAGTTCTTGCCGGTCGGCGGTGTTCTTTGTTCAATTCAAGGCCGAGGTTATTCCACAGCAAACCGAAATCACGATGGTCGTCCTTTCACCATTCTTCTGTGGCGCCTCATGGTGCTATCACATTATAAGAAGGGACGTCAGGCCGTGAATTCATGGTTAATGGTCAGCGTGTCAAGCACTACTATGGTGGCGAGGTCGTTCGTGAGAAGACCTTAACATCTCTGAAGGATGCCTGACCAGTGGTATCATGGGTTGCCATGGCGATCAGGCGCCTGCCAGCCCTATTGTTCTGTTTGTACATATTTGTTTTATTCTCGTTTGTCTCGTTGTTTTTGGTGTTGATAATAAATTGCCTTACCATTGTTATAAAGGAGGAGGGATTTATGTGAAAATGATGTGTGGAATTTTGGATTGCAGGTGTGGTACATGCGTACCCCTGGGCAAATTTTTTTTTTGAGCATTATGCTAGTTTTTGTTCCAGTATTGGAATTGCAGAAAATGGAGAAAAAGTGAAATATCAGTTTGCTATCTTGGGAAAAAGAGCGGAAAAAATTGGGTTGACTTTTTGTTTAAAAGACCGTGCCCCTTTTTCTTTCCCACCCCACGATCAGCCATTTCTTCCATTTCTCTCATTTTGCTGCGATTTTGCTCTCACTTCCCACGTCCACCTGCTATTCTCTCAAGATTTTATTTTGGTTCTGAAATTTAATTGTCTCCTTCATTTTGTTCCTCCTACAAATTTAATTATCATGAGGAGATTCAGCAGCAGGGTCAGGAAGCAGGTGGTACCATTGTCTATTCCTAGCAATAACGCGGACATGCCCCTCATCATATCGGACGCCGAGTTGTCACCGGAAGCTTCACCGGTTTCTCCGCGGGTTGTTGAGCACTCTTCATCTAAGAGGAAAGCTAGCCAGAGCGATAAGGGTAAGGCTAAGTTGTTGGAGGACGCTGAGCCGGAGGCTATTCAAGTAAAAAGGGCGAGGGTGGACAAACCCTCGTCAACAAAGGCAAGACGTTCAATCGATGCCATTCCGAAATTCCGAGCTCATGGTGGGTTCGAGAGATTTCAGCGCCTGAAACCAAGGCAATTATGGATGGAGAAGGGTTTTCAGAAATCGAAAGAGACTCCAGTGTTCGTGGTGGAGCTGATATCCCTAAATGGTTGGGCCTCTTTTGCGGCAATTCCTCCCCCACCCATTACGCCGCTAGTCAAAGAATTCTACGCGAACATCACGCCTCTACCTACTAAGGAGGGTTTATCGGTTGTGGTGAGGGGTAAGTTAGCGATTTTCTCTCCGGAAACCATTAATGATTTTTATAAATTGGAGAATGAGGTGGATGATGTTTTCTCCGCCATGAAGAGGGCCCCTTCGGTTGAAGATTTAGAAGAGGCGCTAAGACTGACGGCTGTCGAAGGTACGGAGTGGACTTTTTCCACACAGGGGTGTCGCTCCATAAAAGCCGCATCATTAAGATTGGAGGCCCATGTGTGGCTTCATTTCATTAAGAGTCGTATCTTGCCTACCACCCATGACACCACTGTCTCGGAGGAGCGGATGCTGCTGCTGCTGTGCATTTTCACCGGAAGGAAAGTCAACGTGGGCGCCCAAATTTGGCGCGAGGTGGATGAGTGCCGAAAAAGGAAGAAGGGACGGTTGTTCTTCCCATCTTTGATTACTCAGCTGTGCATAAGGGCCGGGGTTCCTTTCGGGGATGATGAGGATCGCCTCGCTGAGAAAGCTTTCATCGATATCAAGACCTTGACTCATCGTCATGGTCCGTCTGAAGACCCATCTTCGCATGCCGCGCAAGCTGGTCCGTCGCCACCAATGCCGACCTCATCTGAGCCTACTGTTCTAGATATGCAGAAGTTCCTCTGCATGCAGATCAAAGTCCTCATGCTTCGATCTGCTGCGCTTGAAGACGATCTTAAGCATTACTGGGCGTATTGTCGCAAGCGGGATCGTGTATTGGAGGATAGTCTCAGATCATTATCCACGGTAAAACTGACAGCCTTCCCTGAATTCTCACATCGGGTCTTCCAGGCTTGGCCTTTACCTTCGGAATATGACTCTGATACCGGGGCTGAGAAGGAGAAAGACGCGAGGCCGAACCGAGCTCAGTTTGCAACGAATGCTGGCCCAAGTCAGGCTCAGCCAACTGAGTCCGACCCTGCTGCCTCAACCGAGGCCGAACTAGATGTGTCTCCTGCCACCGGGCTTTTTCTCCTGCTACCGCTCCATCTACCCAGACTTCTCCTACTCTTTCGGGATCTCCCGAGGTGTAGGCCAGGGGCGTTTTCCCTAACTCAATCCTTTGTTTTTGTATTGATGGTTGTGTGTGTTTTTGTTTTGCTTGTCTTGTTCTTGTTGTTGTATGAGAGCATGTTACTCTGTTTTTGATGACTGCTGAGGTTGATGCTTGATTGGCAACGGATAGCTTTATGATGTTAGTCTGTTTTTGTTTTGCATCGTGTTCTTTGGTCCGCCTTGTTGCTTGTCTGGATTTGACACTTATTTTGTGGGGGTGTGCCTCTAATAATTTGGGTTTTAGCATATTAGTTCCTACAGGGATTCACCATTGCATTGGTAAACCTTATGTGGCTTACATGTTTGTATGAGTGCCTGTCTTCCCTATTTGGTTTGGAATCCCCCTTGAGACAATATACATAAGTGTGTCAATATGGAAAGGACGTAGGCCATTTTTGGATCGGTTGTGCCTTTCTTAGCCTACCTTTATATCATGATGTCCTTAGGGTCCCCTTTTGAGCTTACAGCCTTTTATTTTGTGTAGCCGCTAAATATTCTCCTGTACACCCCACATATATATGTTATCCATGTTTACCCTTCACTTCGGGCATATTTACTTGTGGCTTGGCCTTTATCTTGAATATGGCCTTTGTCCGTGTTTTGTCTCAGTAATGCCTTAAAAGTACTTCACCCCCCATTTTTGTTACAATATCCCAACATTGGGGACACTGTTGCATTCTAAGTTTGGGGGTGGAGAGGTAACCTCTTGAGTGGGTGAAGTTTGTGCAAAAATGTGGGTTATTTACGCTATAATAGCTAAAAAAAAGTTTTGAGCCTACTGCATAAGAAAAAGAGAGGAAACAATGAAGAAAAAGGGAGCAGCCTACTGTAGGAAAGAAAGGTATTTATAAGGCAAGTTTAAACAGAGAATAAGTAAAGGTGCCCGGGTGTTTTGAGCTACATTATCCCAAACAATCCTACCGTCACCCAAGCCCAACATTATAAGCTCTTAAAGACCTACTGATCCAATATTGATGACACTCATGTTAGTGGAGAGGGGGCTGACCGAACTGAATTTGTGGAGACATTCGTGCACTTGATAATCAAAGTATGGTCATATTAAGGAGAACTAAGTTATGGGAAGATTCATGTAGTTGCTAATGTGTTATATACCTGTTGATATCGGAAGTGCTACGTCCTTGCAATATGAGGTAATTGACCAGACTTGCAATGAGAAGGACTGAATGATTCATTCTTTTTGAAAAATCATGACTGAAAGCTACGTCCTTAGTTGACTTAGACATCATCTCAGCTGTCATCTGAGCATCTGGAACATCGCTTCTGGGTTGTTGTGTAACAGAGCATCACTCGAGGACGAGTAATGAGCTAAGTTTGGGGGTGTGATAACTCTTATAAAAGAGTTATTATAGGACCTTATTGATAATAATACCCTTGAGTGTTACGCGTTCTGTTCGTTTGTTTGTTGTTGTTTTGTATGTTTATGTTATGTTTGCGTGTGTGTGCGTGTAGGATTGAGTCGGGTGGATTTAAGGGGTTTTAAGTGCATTTATGTGCTATTTAATTAGTTTATGGCATATAGCAGGAAGAACGGCAGTGAAGATGACGTTGAAGTCCGCTGAGTCGAAGCCAACCTCTAGGTTGAACGCGCAAACGAGGCCGAACTCATGAGCGAGCTTGACTTTGAAACACGAGAAAGGATAGAACGAACAAGGCTGGAGTAATGCGGGAGCAAGGTCGAACTCGAAAGACGAAGTCAAAGCTCATAGGAAAAGTGGCGAGGATCTTTGGGCGAAGTCTTGAAGCCGAGCTCGAGAGAGAGAGACCACACTCGAGTTCGACCACCGAGCTCAAGTTCGCTCGAAAACAAAGCCGAGCTCAAGGCCGACGAGCTCGGAAACAAAGGCCGAGCTTAAGGCGAGCGAGCTCGCAACCAAAGTCTAGCTCGTGGCGAAACCGGACTCCGGGAAAGAAAGAGAATGACAAGGTTGAGTTCATGGTGAAGCCGAGCTCGTGAATTAAGTCGAGCTAGTAACGAAGTCAAAATCGGAGGCGAAGTCGTCGTAAACGGAGAAGAGCCTATCTTGATGAATGATCAACGACAAGTATGAAAGGTTTTGGTCAAGACCGAGAGATCTGAGACCACGACCACGTGGCATCCGCCACGACAAAGATAAAAGGGCTACGCGGTTTGTTATCTGTCGAGCCAATGAAAAAGGACTGAAAATCGAGGTTGAATGGATAGCAGTGCTACCGTCTGCATTCCCAAAAAGAGCAAGAGGTGGTTATTAAAAGGGGGACAGACAACAGAAGGAAGATAATCAATCATTCTGGGGAAGATCACAATCATTAGAAGGAGGAGGGGCGACAACTTGGAGAAGAGGCCATCGGAAGAGGCGACAATCCAAGAAGGAGCACGTGATTCCGACGACGAGTTTTACTTTCTTTTCTCTAATTCTTTTAACTTGTTATGGCATTCGTTTATCTGGATATTGTTGAACAGCTCGCTATGAGCTAAATTTGTAGGACTTGATCTTTTGATGAAACCCATGCTCGTGTGACGAGCTCATTTCTACGCTTATCTTGATAAATTGCTATTGTTCTCTTGGAGATTATTCATCTTACTTGTGATTGATCACCATGGGTGGGATTTTAGCTCTATAATTTAGGGAAGTTCTTATAGAGTGGAAAACAAGAGAGTGACGCAAGAACATGATTTAAATATTATGTGTGTGAATAGCATAGAATATGTGTTTACCTTGCGTGACATAAATGAATGGATTAGTAATGATATTCTAAGAGCTGTTTGGTATAGGAATATATCGAATTACTTATAGAATATAATCTTAGATTTGGAAAAATACTAAGAATCGGAGAAGTTCATGTCATGGTAATGAGGCAAAGATAAAGTTGTAGCATATTTAATACAGAGCATGGGTGGAATCGAGAGGTCAAGTCTACTTCTCTTCTTATTATCAATTGTTTTATTATTTTTGTCTGAAATTTCACCTCGCTTCATAGTAACATTCTCATAGTTTTGGTTTCAAATCTGCTTTTATTGAATTGTTATTTCTGTTTTTTCCTTGTGTTGTTCTCTTAAACAAAATTGATTGTCGGCGTGATTTAAAAAGTTCGATCCCTGTGGATTCGATCTCGGAATATTTTCGTGTATTTCTTGTTGACTACGTGCACTTGCGTATATTTAATTGTATTGCAACATATTATCACACAACAATGAGGTTGGCGCTGTGTGAGTTCTTGAAGTGCAACAACCAGTGTTTCCACCAAATTCGTAGTCTGTTGGACATTATTGGGGTTGCGTTGGGGTCCACGAGCCATTTCCTATAAAATTATATTCCACTTTATAACGTTGGCAGAATCGGACTACGGCAAGTGCATTCTCATAAACTAGAGGTATATTATTGTTATTCTCCATCTAACCTACACAAGTGATGCCTAATAATCAAGCAACTAAGTTCCTTCTAATTTCGAGGACAAATAAGTAAAAATTTCAATCAACTCATGCTCAAGTTCAACCATAATTTTCACAAAATGAAGCACAACTCTCACATAATGCCACATACAAATCTCCACCACATTTCGTAATATTTGAGAGAGAATCATCACTAATAAGTGCTCACCAAAATATTTTATCATATCAAAACAACGTAAATTACCTCGATCAGGAGCGCGTGCCGGGAATAGGTGGTGCCCTTCGTCATAACAACATCATATAACAAATTATTCAAAATTTTAAAGTCTACAGAAACGTAGATCCGCTCTGATACCACTAAATGTAACACCCTAAATTCATAATTAAAAAATACAATATTTTCTTAAATAAAATAGCTAAAGCGGGAGCATGTCAATTTTTTTTAAATAATAAAATATATAAAATCTCTTGAATAAAAATTATCAAATAATGGGTCCAACAAACTCAAGTCTAAACTTTGCAAAAGAACTGACGCCAACCAACGTCCCAAAGCAAACTACGCAAGACTTAGTAGCATGAGATAAGTTGGAGTTCTAGTAACTCAAATCCAACAGCGATAATAAAGGAAAATAATTTAAAACAAATATAACACAAGTCTTGGAATGAATTAAAAACGACATAACACCACTAGGCACACCCACACCGCCACGCCGCTCCACGATCACTAACCTGAAAATATTTTAGATAAAAAAGTGGGTGAGCACAAAAACGTACTCAGTGGTGGGGAACAAGGAATATCATTATTTTTGTCTAAACGTGTATACATCGCAAGAAAGTAATAGTCAATCATATTTAACCTCACCGGCTTAAAAATCTTGCCACACAGGCTACGCCACACAAGCAATGATACGCCACACAGGCTATGATTCTCACACAGGCTACGCCACACATGCAATGATATGCCACATAGGCAATGATACACCACACAGGCTATGATTCGCCACACATGTAATAATACGCCACACAAGCCATGCCACACAAGCAATAATACGCCATACAGGCTTTCACCATGGATGTAACAAAACACAACAATGATTATCACCATAAACTTACAGATAGAGTAAATCCCACAATAAATATGTTTATTCCAAATCACATGTTTGCAATTTAAATAGAATTTTACCCACTTTGTTTTGTCGAGTACAACAAATCCAAATCAATTAATTTTGGGACTAGGATCCTAGTTGCGCTGCACTAGAAGAAAAGGAGTTTGATCGATGCTTTCAACAAAAAAATTTGGATGTTTGCGAGTGCTATGTGTGCATGTGTGTGTGTGTGTGTGTGTGTGTATGTGTGTCGAGTGTGTGTGAATATATGTTTGTGTATTGTGTGTGTGTGTTGTGGTGTTGTGTGTGTGTGTGTGTGTGTGTGTGTATAAAACCATAATCATACTTGAACTCTTCTTAATTAAATCTCAATCCTAGATAAATATAAGATAGAACTTGGGCTCAACAAAATAATATTCTACAAAGCCCAATTTGAGAATAAATAATATAATTTGACAATTATATAAGCCCAAAACTTAATAATATAATTTGATAATTCCATAAGCCCAAAAATTTATTTTATTACTTAGCCTATATCTGTAAAGTAATATTTGAAGGCCCTAAAATAAATTATGAAGTTCGTTTTCTAGCTAGGGGCGCAATTACGGACTCCCTCAAGTCCAACGTACAAATCGAGCATGTCAAATATCCACAAATCCAATGTAAATTATTTAAAAATTTAGGCAAATAAATCAAGCAAAAAGTATTGGGGCGTTATAGGGGTTGTCAAGAAGTTCTAGGCGGAGGCAATCTATACCTCAGTCTATTTGCTCAACCGATATCCAACTAAGGTAATTCCAGACAAGACACCAGTCGAAGCATGGTCGGGACAAAAGCCTTCAGCCAAACACTTGAGGGTCTTTGGAGTATTTGCTACATTCATGTTCCCTTAGTGAAAAGGCATAAACTGGAAGATAAGAAGGAAAATGGTATCTTTCTTGGGTATAGCTCCAAATCCAAAGGATACAGAATCTACAATCTCGAGACAAAGAAACTGGTGATAAGTCGAGATGTAGAGTTCGACGAGCAAGCTTCCTGGAATTGGGAGACAAAAAGTGTCGAAAAAAGAAAAACTACTACGCATCTAGAAGAAATCCCAGAACAAGAAGAACGAGACCAACAAAGCCCTACATCGACACCAAGATCCTCCACAGAAGCCAATTCAAGTGAATCTGACTCATCACCAGAATCTCCACCAGGTAAGAACTTTAGCACATATATGAATCCACTGATGTTTATGAAACATGCAATTTTTGTTCTTTGGAGCCACATAACTATGCAGAAGCATCAATGAACAAAGTTTGGATTAAACCAATGGAAGATGAGATAAAGATGATAGAAAAGAATAATACTTGGGAGTTGGTGGATCTTCCAAGTAACAATGAGGCTATTGGAGTCAAATGGGTATTCAAGACAAAGCTGAATCCTGATGGTTCAATTCAAAAGCATAAGGTGAGACTGGTCGCGAAAGGATATGCTCAAATACCAGGAATCGACTACACGGAGACGTTCACTCCATTCGCTCGGATGGACACAATTAGAGCACTCATAGCTCTTTCAACTTAGAAGAAATGGAAACTCTATCAACTTGATGTCATGTCAACTTTTCTAAATGGAGATATAAGAGAAGAAGTATATGTGGAGCAACCGGAAGGTTTCACAAAAAAAAGAAGGCAAAGTTCTTCGCTTAAAGAAACCACTTTACGGGCTCAAACAAGCGCCACGAGCTTGGTATAGCAAAATCGACGAATGCTTCACCCGTCAACGATTCAGGAGGAGCAAGAACGAAGCTACATTGTATATCAAATCCCAAGGTAACAATGACATTCTAATTATCTATTTTTATGTTGATGACTTAATAGTCACAGGTAACAATACAAAACTTATTGAAGAGTTCAAGAGAGACATGATGAACACCTTTGAGATGAGTGACCTGGGATTGATGCATTACTTCCTCGGAATGGAGATAAGTCAAGAAGAAGAAGGCACCTTCTTGTCACATAAAAAATATATCGACGATATGCTTAAGAAGTTCAAAATGCAAGATTGCAAGCCTATCGTCACTCCTCTGATTCCCAACCAGAAGCTGAAGAAAGAAGATGGGATGAAGCCTACGAATGCTACGAATTATCGAAATTTGATCGGGAGTCTGCTCTACTTAACAGAAACAAGACCAGACATCATGTACGCCACGAGTCTGCTATCAAGATTCATGGAAAGTCCAAGTGAGGTGCATTATGGAGCAGCAAAAAGACCCTTTAGATACCTTCAAGGAAGACTTAACTACAGTATTTGGTACAAGCTAAGTTCTGACTCACAGATCATTGGTTTCACTGATAGCGATTGGGCTGGATCACATGATGATATGAAAAGCACCTTGGGCTATGCATTTAAGCTTGGTTCGGGAGTTTTTTCATGGGGGTCGAAGAAGAAAGACTCAGTTGCACTTTCATCGGCGTAAATAAGCTTCTTAGGAACCATTTGTACAACAAGCAAAAAAAACAAGCAAAACATAAGCTAAACAAGCTATAATATAATCTAAGTTCTTTGGAGACAAGAGCGCCACTCTATATATATATTTCCTCTATTTCTACACACACTACACTCACTAAATATTTCATACACCACTTCATCCAAATCACTCACCACATTCTAAACACCGACAATCATTCCATTTTCTAACAGGGTGACTGTGAAAGGCTCTCCAGTGGGGAACACATGCAGAATTCACTACACGGGCGCCTCCAACGTGGTGGTGAAAGCTTATGCAGATGAAGACGTGGAGACTTTCTTGAAATGTAGAGCTCAAGAGATTTCGGGAGGGATGATTGTGATACACATCCCCGGCCTTCCTCATGTAGATGTTCAAAGCCTTGGCTGCATAATCTTCACTATTATTGAGTCTATCCTCATCGACATTGTCAAAGAGGTATGTATCACCTACTTTTTTTTAGTAAAGTAATATATAAATTTTAAATCACGTAGAACTTAAGATTCTTGATCTCAAACATTCACTATTCCAACACACGCACATTGTATACCTTACTTTTTTATTAATTATATGCACTAGCTGGTTTGGCATGATTGCTCAGGGGCCCATATAGGATTGGATTGGGCTGAACAATATATGTGACCCGACAAAACTTCGGGCCATCCCCACTCCAATTGCTGCAAATATTTGATTTTTCACACTATTTATCTATTTTATTTTAAAATTGCCTTAAAATGTCTCACCACCAACATGCATGGGCATGGCCTTAACATTAATTCTATGCAATTAACATAAAAATTGGCGAGGATAAATTTAACATAAAGGCTGAAATTGGATTGCCCATGAAAAGATGTTTAAAATAAATTGTATGTGGATCGGAAGGAAGACTTTTGAAGAAGGCACGCCGGTGCCGTAATATTTATGAGAACTACTCATTATATTAATATATACATGAATTTGCGTGCATGGAGTCTTAGCAGAAGAGCAGGTGGACTCATTCAACATTCCAATTGCATTTCCTTATATGAGACGTTCTCTTCACAGAAAAACCCATATCTCAATCTCATGAAAATATAAGAGGGTAAATCACATTGATTTAGTTGTTAAGAAGTTAGGGGGGCTGTACCTAACAATAAACTTTAAACAAGATTAGTACAAAAAGCGTAAGCTAATGCAGAGTCGAGGAGGCCTCTTTCCATGAAGACGAGATCGCCCGTAGTGCTCTCGGTTACGGCGTACAAAGGTAAAATGAGCTACCCTAAAGATGATAAAACTCTCACATGTCCTATTTATAGGCGTCCCCCTCATGGGGAGCATCTTTGAGTCAACACCCCATTATTTCTCACTCACGGAAATCGGTTTGAGAATGTGAATATACTACGATCATCTACTCGAAGCGTGATCGATCCTATGCCGTTTAATTTCATAAAATTAAGCGATCCTTATTTCTTATTTCAAATCTGCTGTATTATACCACTTTGGTTGCATAATGCCTCAAGCGGAGCTATATATTCTCCCCTATATCACTTGAGCAGGTCTTAATTAATCAACTAAACTAAATCCGTAGAACTTCAATTGCATTTCACTATATAAATTAAGGTTGTGAGGAGAGTGCATGGTGGAGAAAAATGAATATTTTGAAAGCGTGAAAAGTGGAACTGTGGAAATCATGGCCAGCCGGAAGACTGAGAGTGTAATAATGCATCTTAGAGCAGCCATGGGGGGAACTATTGACAATCACTTTGGGATAGAGAAAATGGACCAACTCTTCGCGAGGGCCATGTAAAATATTTTGGAGGAGACGGGGTCTTGGTCTGGTATGCTCTTTGTTGTGCTCAACCGCAAATGTATTGATCCATTCAAAATACCAACAATTTGATAGGATTGGTACAAAATCGATGTTGCAAAAAAAACACACCACAATCACGATAGAAAACAAAGAACATAAGAATTATTTACTCAGTTCGTTTTACGACTACGTCTGGGGGCGATATCAAGCAAGAGATTTCACTATGATTTTTGGATACAGATTACAGGAAGAAACAAATATTAAATAGACAATAATCAAACTCTAACAATAAGCTCATTAGGGTTCCGCCTGGTCCAAGAAACATGAACCCAAAAATTTGGTTCAGAGGCTATCATCCCCAATCCCAATGACATTTCGGGCTTGAGTGTACAGTCTATTCAGACTTCATACTCCAACAATCGAGTGGATCGACCCCAGTGACATTTCTATATTATTTTTTTTTCCTTCAAAATTTGTTGCATTGCTAGTAAATCATCCTCGTTTAATTTAAATTCGATCTTTTCAAGTTGTGGCTAACTAGTTTTATGGTAGCATGTATGCAGTTGCCCTCGCAATAGTGAGAAACGCACTCCAAACTGAGTAAATTGGATTTTCAGGTGAAAGACTTTTGAATGAAATAATATATTTCTCGTTTAATTTGTTTTAGAATATTTCATTTTCATATACTATGAGTATAGTTCCATCAAAAGCTATATTTTTATCTTCAATACTTGGTGAAGGGAAAACAAAACAAAGCATAAAAAATAAATTAAGCATGATATGATAATAGAAATTAGAAAATGTGTTTTTCTAAGTTACTTTACCAACATAACCTGAGTGGAATTATTAAAGGAAGAGACTATAGATCATTCAAGTCTACATGCAAATCTACTGATGGTGTGGACTTCCAGCGATCAATATGTTCTTTATTAAAAGAAGAGACTATAGAGCATTCAAATCTATATGCAAAGCTCAACAAATTTGGTTTAATAAAGGTATACCAAATCTAATTATTCTATGGGCGTCTGGTTTAATTAATAATATATTTGATTGATAAAATAATCTAATTTAATCACATTTTTTATTTGAGTGATTCGATCTGTGATGGATAACTCGACTCGTGATCCAATCATCCAATTGAGTGATAACTTATCACCTCAAATTTTGGTTGATTATTTAATCGTCGTTCAATTTATAATGCCAAAATTCCAAAAATATCACCATCAAATTATTGTTGGTCATCTTTGCATTCGAATTTTTGCGACATCTCAAGGGCGAGGTATTATGCTACTGTTTAGTCAAATTATTCTTTTTATCTTACACCGCAATCAATCGATCCAAATATAAAATTAAATAAATCAAATAACCCAATCCTACTTTTTTGTATCAATTAATCTATAACATCCATCAAACCAAACACCCTCTAATTCACAATCAAACATGAAAAGAACACTTAATTAATCGTTAACAACAACTCATATACAATATGAAAATTGCGTATTTAATTTGGCAAGTCTTCATTCGTTGAATTACCTAATACGATAACGAGACTTACAGAAATTTGGGAGGAAAATATGATCCGATTTTAGAGTTTTATGGTAAGGTAAATGGATCAAGTTCTATTCAGAATTTGAAATTAAGCATTCAAAATTCAAGATTAAGAGGGTGTTTGGCTAAATTTATAAGATATTTAAAATAACTTATAAGTTATTTATAAGCTTATAAGTTCATGCAAATTGTTGCAAAATAAACACTTAAACAACTTATAACCTGTGAAAATAAGCTCCAACAATTTATAAGCTCTCTTAAAAATAAGTAGTTCAATCTCAACTCTTTTTTTTCATAAACTTATAAGTAATACTGAATTTGTCAAAATAACCTTACCATGCATCGTTATTTTCTACATATACTTCATCTCTCGTCAATTTTCTCTCTCTAACTATGATTTTCTCTTTCTAATTCACGATTCTTTTTCTTGCTTATAAGCTCAATTATCTACATACTTTGACAACTTATAAGCTTTTCAAACATTATATCTTATAAGATATTAAAACATTTGATAAGCTCTTAAAGCTTATAAGCTCTTTAAAATAAACTTAGCCAACAGCCTCTAAGAAAACTGGGCCGAATAGTCCTGGTGTTTCTTGGGCTGGCAATTATAAGGGCTTGCTCAACCTTGGAGTTGGGCTTTTCGAATTGGCTTACGGTCAATGGGCCTAGTTTGCGTGTTTTACTGGACCAGAATTTGGGCTTTCTTAATATTTTTTTGGGGTGGTTGTGAAAGGCCTACAGGTTGTTAAGATATATCTGGTCACAGAAAAGGAAACTGAGAATCAATCTAAAATTGAAAGAAAAAAGAAAACGTCTTTTTGCTTGCTTCAGTCTATGTTTACGTAGGAATGTTTTGTAATCCATGTCAGCTACTATTCATTAAAAATATTTAGCAATATTAAATAACATACAAATTAAAATTAGGTTTGTATCAATATTGCATATATTTATAATTTGTGTCCAATCTGCAACTTCAGTGAATATTTTTTTATTTTGGTGCAATTTAACTCATAAAATAATGGGTAATTATTATTTTAAACTCCAAACTATATCCATTTTATCAAATATATCATGAATTTTAAGAAATATAATTTTAAATCACATACTATAACCATTATATCTAAAATATTTCGAACTTTAAGAAATATCACTTTAAACACCAAAATATTAACTTTGTAAAAAATATATCTCGCATTCATTTTTCAGCTCCCAAAATTGAATTCAGGATATCTTCTTCTCACTCGATGAGCCACGTCAGAATTTCGGGAGCTGAAAAATGAACACATGATGTTTTTAATACAAAGTTAATAATTTGGGATTTAAAGTGATTTTGTAAAGTCTAGAATAATTTTGATAAAAAATAGTTATAATATATGATTTAAAATAATATTTTTTATAATTCTTAAAATATTTTGATAAAATAAATATATTTAGAATTTAAAGTGATATTTACCATAAAATGCAGATTTTGCACGATGTACAGAATCGCACAAAATTTCCTGAAAAGTCTATTAAAGTTATTTTAGTCAGTTATGTATAATAAGATGCCACAGTCGGTTTAATTTTAATAAAAACCGTAAGTGTCAACTGGTCTGGGCTGGGCTGGGTTGGGCTCAGGCCTGGTATGGGCCGGACCAAGCCCAGTCTATAGCAAGTGGGCAAGACTAGGCGGGGCTATACACTCATTTGGGCTTTTTGTCTGGAGCCCATGTCTACTTGAGGCTACGTCGGGATCGGCTGAATAATTATATTTATTCATTGCTTTATGAAATTTATATTATTATTTTATGAATAATAAAACATCATAGTTCTGTGTTCTGTGTGAAAATATGAATTGCATTTAAAATTTAAAATTTTTTGGTTTATAATTAATATTTAAATATTATTTACTTCGTAAGTATAATTAACTAATTAGGTCCAGATATATGAAGATGAAAAATCTGTGATTGGTCTATTGCTAACAACTGCTATTTCATACTCTCTCCGTCCAACAAAAGCTTGCATTATTTTTGATGGCATGAGTTTAATAAATTATAATGAATATAAAGTAAGTGAAGATGATAAATGGATATATTAATAGATAGTGGGAGTAAAAAAGTAGGTCATGGGTGGTTTTATTGTAAATAAATGGTAGATTGAAGGTAGTTGATATTTTCAAAAATGGAAAATGAAAGTTTTTGATGGACGTCCTAAAAAGAAACTAAATGCAAGCTTTTGTTGGACGGAGGAAGTATATCGTATAAATTCGATAGAATTGAATTGTGTTGTCTACATATTTGACAAATAAAAGTATGAAGAAAAGATAAATTATACTTAAAGAAAAATAACACATCCCAACTCCGGCCTAGGCCCGATCAAGGCTCACTTAGAAGGTATTTGGCTAAGCTTATTTTAAAAAACTTATAAACTATAAGAACTTATAAGATGTTTCAAGCACTTATAAGACATAATGTTTGAAGAGCTTATAAGTTGTCAAAGTGTTTGGATAATTGAGCTTATAAGCTAGAGAATGAATCGTGAGTTAGAGAGAGAAAATCATAATAAAAAGGGAGAAAATTGACAAGAGATGAAGTCGATAGTGTATTTCTAGAAAATAACGAACCATAGTAAAGTTATTTTGGTAAATTCATTATTACGTATAAGCTTATGAATAAAATAAGTTGGAGTTGATCTACTTATTTTAGGGAAGCTTATAAGCAGTTGAAATTTATTGTCACAACTTATAAGATGTTTACGACCTTATTTTGTCAAACACTTTACACGAGCTTATAAGCTCTTAAACATCTTATAAGCCGTAACCAAACATCCTTTTAGTTGATGATCTTACAATACTGAGTGATTCGTATTTTTTTAAATACTCGGGCCTGGTGTGGGCCAGGCACAACCCAGTTAACCACTCTACATTTAAACCTAATGTTAAGCCTAATAACATTAGGTTTAACGGATCATTGAATAACGGATCATGCATATACTTTTTATCAAAAATATTTCTTGGGTCGTTACACCGATCACTAAGTAAAATTAAACTATTATTTGAACTCTTCTTTATTGTAAAAAATGAGTTTAAGTAGGATTCTTGAAAAAATTAAACAGACCAAACTAATATTAGTCATTTTCATACTAGGGCTGATAATTTTCGACAAGACACGATAACACGACACGAACACGTACGAAATTAATAGGTTAGTGTTCAGTCTTATCATGTTCGTATCCTTATCGTGTCGACACGATAAGGACACGATAATTTCGTGTCGTGTTCGTGTCGGATCTGTGTCGTGTTCGTGTAACACGATAATTTTTGTGTTACATTCATGTTCGTGTTGGATCCACTACAAAAAAAAAGTCTAGTGGTTACATAATTTTAGTGACACAAAGAGAAGTGTAACAAAATTTATGACATCTTTAGATGTGGTAAAATTTAATTACACCAATACATGTATTAATATATTTTTGTTACATATAAAAATGTATGTAAATTTTGTTACACTTGAAAATGTAGTAAAATTTATCACATCTATCCATGTAATTAAACCTTGCTACATTTAAACATGTCACAATATTTTTTCACAATAATTTTTTTTTTGTTACATATAGGAATATAACTAAATTTTACTATAATTCAAGAGTTTAAAAATATTGTGATATGTTATTGAATATTACCGAATATTACCATCGCAATGAGTTTGTGGTTCCCTAAGCATAAATTTGCAATTTCAAGAATTTATTCTATTATATCTATTTAAGTCACCGGACTTTTTAGGAACAATTTTTACTATATATTTATTTATTCCTTATAAATACATGACCTCTACCATTAAATTTTATCAAATTAACTTATTTTAACATATACGAATTACAAATCAAAAGATTGAGATATTGTTGAAATGCTCTATAGTTAGATATAGTTTGCAAAAAAGATCCAAATACGGAGATTTAAATTGTAATTATTTCATAAAAATATTGAAATAATAATAAATTAATGTGCTTTGTTGTATTAGAGGAGAAAATAAAGATTCCCCTAAGACTGGGGAAAAAACTTTTGGGAAAAGTAAAACGAGATTAAGAGGGGGATTTAAAACTTAAAAAGTCAGAGCGAGAGGAAGGTAGTAGTTAGTACGTGCAATTAGGGGTAAAATTTTTTCACAAAATTTTATTACATGATCGATCTTCTTAATACCCCACTACCCCATCAAACTAACCTCCTAACTCATCACATCTATTTCTCCGCCCTCACATTCCCCAATTCAGCCCTGCTTCCATCAAGCTCCTCCACCTCTGCAGTACTCGTGAAGACAATCGCGTCCATACCACACTCCTCTGATTGAATCTCCATGAGATCTCCACCTTCGTTGAATTTATGGTATAGTTTCTCGCTTTCAATTCATAAAATAGATAATTTGTAAATTGTTGAAATTAGGTTTTACTCCAATTCTCTTTATGCGTTTAGCAAAGATCAAATCTGAGATCTAATAGCAAGCCTAACTTATGAAAATTAGACAAGAGTTGCTTTTGCAAGTGAAAATATTTACCTATGAAACATTCGGTTAGCCTCAAGAAAAGGAAGCAGGATATGAGAAGAATTTTAAATGGTAAAGTGTGTTCACTGCTGAACGCTAATTTCTGCGAGCGGTCAATTATTAGTATAAGGGGTAGTCGTGGTAATTAATTTCATGCGAGGAGCTTGAAGCGGAAGTTTTGTTGTTGGGGGTTGAATTAGGGTGGAGTCCATGGTTATTAACTAGATTTGAGGCTCAAGGTCAAGCTCAACCTCAACCTCAACCAGTTGATTAAAGTGCAATTTTATTCTCATTTCTTTTCTTTCATTTTAAAATTTTGGGGAATTAAGTTGTGCGTTGGGATAGAGGAGGTGGAAGATGATATGATATGATATGGAGAGGAGGCTTGAGTTTACTCTAAGGAAAAAAGAGTTTGAAATGTGTTGCTTTCTTTTGTTGGTGGTTGTGTTTCTTAGGTCGGTGTGTTGATTTGTTTCCATGTTTCAAATGAAGTTATACACAAGTGATTCGATGATACATGTAGTCCGGCGGTACAAATGTGCAAGTAGAATGATCCATCATTCTTTGTTCTCTTTGAGCGGACTTTTCGATTGATTTGTGAGATATGGTGATTTTTATGTTTCTAATTTACTTTTAGCATGATATATTACGGTTGTGATTGGACTTTTATTGGATTTTATCATATGAAATTGCATACGATAAAATGAGTTCGATCTGAGCTTGGTCTGGATTGTGAGCGATATCTTGTGAATGCCAATAATAGTATTTGCTTCTATAAGTGTGTTAGGAATATATATAGATAGTAATAACCATATGAAGCAATTGATATTGGCTAATTAAACAACACCAACTTATATGCTATAGAAAGAATATTTTGAGGAATTTTTATTTGGAGGTGAAAGATGATTTTGGTTTTGCAATTTTGATATCTGTTCTGTCGCAGAATAATTTACAAGCATATGGTATTTATAGGTTATTCCAACATGTATATAGACTCTAGTACATCAATAACAATTAAACTCATCTATCCAAGCGTATCAAATCCTAGAATCTTGTTCGTGTATTAAACTTATAAGACTTGTGAAGTATAAACTGACTTGCTTAAATCTGGTTTAATCCAACAGTTATAATAAGTAAAGAAAGCTACTAGAGTTCGGTGGAAATTTATTTTTTCTTTATAATTTTGTAGGTAAGCAAAGATATCTAGAAGCTAGAATTGAGGCTGTAAATCTATTGATGATTTAGTACTTCTTGTCCTATGCTCAGCCATGTCCAACTAATCAAGTTTCCTAAGGTTTAGCATATCAGTGTAGAGTTGATTTTTGAAGCTTGACTGATTAGATGTGAATTGTTCATAGCAGAATCAAAAGGGGCTTAATCCATTGGTTCTAATAAAGAGTTGACAATTTTTGAGGTATGTCTGAATTATTTGCTCACCTTTTTCTCCATTTTTGTTCGAATGCACCTTTCTGGTCATTTTGATATGAGTTCAAAGTTCGAATTTTTGAGGTATGTCTGAATTATTTTCTTTGCTTTTGCTTTTGGCTTGTTAGTTTTGATATGGACAAGAGTTGGATCAATGCGTCGAGGGTTAGCGATGCTTATAAGAGTGGAAGTCTTTCATACAATTTGCCAAGAAAACTCGTGAATAATTTGTCCGTGCTTAAAATGTTATAATGGCAAAAGATTTTCAACGGAGAAGTTCTTCGTCACATATTATTTAATGGTTTATGTACTTCACCTTTCGCTAAAGGATGGTGAAAGTTTGTCCATTTCCACCATTTCGGTTGAATTTTTACTACAAAATGTGATTGTGGTGTGGTAGCTATAGTACCATCATATTGGTTTGTATAGGTAGGCGTGTGAAAATCCTTGATTGGAATGGAGCTTTTATAGTATTTTCTTTGGGTAGACTTATATTGTTGATGGAAGACACTTTATTTGAATGTGGCTAAAGAAATGACATGTCTCTATTGCGAGAGATTCTAAGGATGGTGAAATGACATGTGGTTATTTTATTTTCAATATAGTCTGTCATTTTAGTTATGATACTTCTTTTGTTCATCAATATTGAATATTTATGGTGTTTTATATAGGAGACGAAGGTGCAAATATAAAGCTTCCGACTTGAAGAATAGAATCATGGATTGAAATAAAGTGCGAATGAGACAAAAGCATAATTTTGATAGACACCATTGTATGTTGGCCTAGAGAGGATTTTCTTTGTTATGTTTTTTTTGGCAATACTTAAATAACTTGCATTAACATCTACTTCTTTCTTGTTGGAACAACTATTAAATATAAGTGTTATTGTAATGGGTTTAATAAAATTGATACTTTAGTTTCTCAGTGAGATTTTTTATACTAGCGTTTTGCTTGAAATCGATTACCCTCTTGAAAAATTGACCGAACAAATTTACACTTAAAAAAAATAGTTACTGTTTTACATGTCAAAAAAATAGTTACATTTTGATATGTTATAAAAAATAGTTACATTTTGACATGTCACAAAAAATAGTTATACTTTTACATATCACAAAAATAATTACACTTTCATATGTCACAAAAATAGTTACATTTTTAAATGTCACTAAATTTTGTGACATATTTTTTTTTTTGTGACATGCATATTAGTTACCCATTTATAAGATGTAACAAATTTATTTAGTGACATCTATAGATGTCACAATTCTTAAAAAATTATGTAACTATTGGAACATATTAGTTACCCATTATGTAACGATGTGTCGTTTTCGTGTAATTTAATAATATTTACATATATTTAATATTAATTTAATTATATTTTATATATTTTATTTTTTTTATTAATTTATTTTCTAATTTGAATTTGTTGTTTAGGTAATAGGTAATAGTATAATATAGTTATCGTATCGTGTCAATAAGAAAAAAATCGTGTCATATTCGTGATCGTGTCCATGTTATTTCATTTCGTGTCGTGTTCGTGTTCGTATCGGACAGATCTTTAACAGGTCGTGTTCGTGTTTGGCCTTATCGTGTCGTGTCGTTATCGTGTCGACACGATAATGACCCGACATGCACGAATTGTCAGCCCTAGATCACACTGTAGGGATAGGCTCCTAAGATTTTTTATATAATTAAAGTTTAGAAATTACTAAACACCATCGATCACAATCTCGATTCTCGAATACATTATTTGGAAGAAAATTTGTTAATCTTTGTCTAAAAATCTACACACAACTGACAAATCAACATAAACTCAAAAATAAATATACTATTATCAAGAATTGAATAATATAAAGTGCAATCCGTAGCATCTAATTAGTAAGACTTAACATAATCAATAATTTAACATTTCCATGTTATTTATTAAGTTTTTAAAATACTATAAAATGAACTGTTTTATCTATAATAGATAAAACAACGGTCATAATTAAGCTTACGGATCTTTAGCTTCATTACAGTATTTGGAAATTTATATAGAAACATTAAACCACGTTCATTTTGCATATCGAAATAAATCCATATTCTTTGATTTCATAAAATAGATAAAAGTTCAATTTTTTACTCAAAAAACATGCACCTTTCCGCAGTCAGATTAGCCCCATTATGCTATTTTATAAAATGCCTCAGGAAAAATACACAATTTTAGTTTAACAAATTGAGTTTGAGACAATTTTAATTTAATAAATCAATAATGTCTTAATCAAATTTAATGGATTAATTTTTTTTACAATTTTAACCCGTAAGTGATTTTTCAACATCAAAAAATACAATTGACATCGAAAATAACATATAGCTCGTAAGTCCTTCCAACGACGTTTTTGACTTGTACTTTTTATATGTCATTTCCCGATGTCGATTGTATTTTTTTGTGTCAAAAATCACTTACGAGTTAAAATTATTACAAATTAATTCATTAGGCTTGATTGATGTATTATTAATTTATTAACCTAAAATTGTCATAAAGTTAATTTAGTAGGTTAAAATTATGTACTTTTTCACTGTATCAAACTAATTATGTGCATCAATATAAATCCCACCAATAATAATACATTAATATGTGTGTATGAGTGTAAATTGACAGTAAAAAACTTCACTCGTTATGAGTTGAGAAAGCCTTATTTTCTCGTCAACTCCAATATATTGAAACAAATTTAAATATCTTATTGTTGTAAGTGATAGGCTCAAATTTCACATGAAAAAGGAGAGGGGGGAAAAGACAAAAAATAATAAATTATTTCTTGATGAAGTGGAACATTAAATTGATTGGAAATTGATGGCCGGTCAAAATAAGAGCAACTTCGAAAAATATGCAATGCGCCATTCTCCAAAAAGCGACTTTCTTTTTCACAAGCAATACCAATATATACCAATATAGGACGCCCACCATATACTTGTGTTTTAAGTCAAATATCAAATCTTTTACCATTAAGGACTTGTCACATGATGAGTATCAAGAATTAATTTCTTTTACTTCTTTTAAATTATGTGGCTCAACTTCTGACATAACATTGCATCAAATTATTATGGTGGCAAGGAATGAAGGAAAATGAAGAAAGAGAAAAAAAAAACAACTTATTTTTTCCATCACTTTTAAATAGGGCTAATAAATTTCTTGATAAAGGAAATTATTAGGTTATGTTGCAAAATATTTGTAATAATTAGCAATCCCCCTCCACCCGTTATGCATGCGTCCTCCAATGTATCATATTTGAACAACAAAAATCTTTAATGGGTCCATCTCTCATTTTGATCTATTTAAACTATTCAATTGTGATGATAAAATTCACCATTAGTCGAAAAATAACTTAAAGAAACAAAAAATTAATCGATAATTGAGTCAACGGCATGCACTATTTGACAAAATAATCATGTCTTGTGTTGACAAGGAGATCGATTTGATAATTTATGTAATAATACATCATTAACACTATCAAATCACGAATTCAAAACTAAGGAATGATTACTATTAGATTCACAAGGATTTGCAAGTTTAATCAGATAGAACACAAAATTATTGTCGATGGATTATGAGATCTTTGCAAGAGAAAAAAGTGTTGTCGCTTTTTTTCTTTTTTTCAACTCCAAGTAGTGAATGTTTACCTCCTCAAACCAGACAAAGATATTTGGTCAGCTGCCCATAATTAGTATAAATTATTGAATGATGCCACAATAATGAGATACATCATTGGGCAAAGATATCTTTTGATATGATTTGAAACATTTCACTCCGGATTTAGGACAAATTGTAGAGGCTCATTAAATAGATTGAAGATTAATATTACAAAATCTAATAATGTATACTATCAAACAATTGCTTCATTTTGATCCAGTGCATTGTCATTAAATGCATTGATGGATATTCCAAAAGCTAATAAAATATGAACTATCAAAATAATTGCTTAATTTTAATCCAGTTTGATGGTGCTAACTTTAGGTGTATTGGGGGATACACCTGATGAAAACTTTTCAAGTTTTCGAATTGAATAAACGTGAGTTAGTTTTTTAGATAGGAGCCCTACTGACAACTGAGTAGCTTATCAGTTGGAAGATTATTTGAATTGACTTTTGTGCCGAAATGATGGGCAAAAACTTACTCGACTTGCTTGGAAAAATTCTTTTCAACACTTAAGCTCTGATAATTCTTGCATTTGATTGGTTGATTCAGTTCAAATAGAGATTGCAGAATGATGTATGAGAGAATGCAAAGGGACATGAGATGTTTAACATGGTTCGAAGCTAACTCTACTACGTCAATGAACTTGATAAACAAGCGAATTCCAGCAAAGGCTTCCCTGGGATCAGCTTCCTTCTGCTGCATATTCTTGTACGTGTTGACTAGTGTGATGTAGGCTTTATTTGCATCTTCGACCTGGGAGTTTCAAGTTTGCTCCCACTGCCATGTCAGCCTTTTGTACTCAGTAACCTTGGTAGTTTCTCTTCTAGCTTGGCCATCAGTCCTTACAGCATAGCTTCAGCTGGAGACTGTATTGGGAAAACTAAATTTATCCGAGCTCCCGAGGATCTATCTTGGATGTTTAATTCATCATACATTGATTATATTCCTAGCATGCTACTATATAATTAATTACAATACATAAGGATTTTCTCGTGTTTACTTGCGAATTTCTTGCAAATCTGATCAATGGTTAACTCTAACTTTCATCTTCTGGATTGTGTCCCACATGCCTGATCTCCAATACTGAGTGAGAGTAATCTATGGATAACAAAAATATTTTGCTCCATTCCTTATGATTTTCAAAAATCAGAATGCCTGGGAGGATACTACTGATTTTCTTCTACCATGTATTTATAGTGTTCTCCCTAGAATCCTAATATGATAGGAGTCTAGCACATCTAATAAATACAATAATTATCTTCTTCCCTGAAGATAATTCATTTCTAAAATAATTATATCTTAATATCTTTTGATATCAAATAATATCTATCTAGACTAGGAGATGTATTAAATAAATAATACAATAATCAAAACACAGTCCCAGTGAGACTGCATGAGGTGGTCAAAAATTTCTTGGCAGATAGGTATTGATAGGCCAGCCCAAGAATGAAATATAAAGAAAAAATGATGACTTACCCATTTATTACTTAAGTTGAGTCGGGCTTGTACTTAGACTCACGAATCCCCATATTTAAGATATCACACGTTCATTAATTATTTATACCACTCTGGCTGTTTAAAATAATTAATTTCTTTAATTCCTTAAGTAGTACCACTCAACCTTATTATTGTACCTGAGCTAACTCAACATGCAAGGTTTAGTACAATAAACATTTTGATGTCCTTGAGGGGATGTCATTATCCTAAATGGATACGATTACTCGATACAGGTAACCAATATGATATACAAGCACTGCCATCACCCAAGATGCGAAAAATATTAGGTTATCTCATATAACCTTCACCCATAACAAGTTAAAGTGATGGTCAGTAACTCAAACTTAACTGAAACCTTATCGAGGTTTAGATCAATGTAAAGTCATCGAGATCTAGATTCTTCACGACAATCAGATAGAAGAATTCATCTCACTATGATCCATCAATACGTCAAGACTTATTAGTATAGACGAGCAATCAAGTCAAGTTTTTTTATCTATACTGCATCTTATACCAACAACTCATCCTCAAGTTCTCTCAACTGTGATCCTTTTTATATATCAACCAGCTTAACCAATCATACAAACTTATATGACCTTCTACACACTATATGATCTAACTTTTGTATGAGATAATGGGACAACATATGCAATCAAGTAAACAATTCAGATAAGAGGTCAGAATAGTGGTAACATGAAACATTGTATACATGCTCAACCAATCTACTTTCAGTATACGAATCCAACAATATCCCACTTATACTAAAGCAGACTTTTAGTATACAATGTGTCTCCCTAGTAGCTATTATAAACACCATCACTTTGTTTATTCCACTCATACAAAAGTTTCCTTGAACTAAGTGAGGTCTATCTTGCGCAATCTAAGTCCTCGAACATGCATGTTTTAGACTCTTGCGGCAAGGTCTTCATGAATGAGTCAGCTAGGTTGTTCGTAATACTGATAACACTAAGTTTTGCATTGTTTTTTCCCATTTCTGATATCATTTTCACCAGTATTTATACGCAGATCTCATATTTATAGTATGATTTCAATATTTTGTGAAGATATCATGCATGGGTATTGTTTTGAGTGTTTTGCGTAGTTTCGACATGTTATGGAAGTAAAAATAGCTCAAAGCTGAAGTTTAGCCTCAGTGCTGATATGAAAGAAAAAATAAACACTGGCTCCCCAAAGTAGAGATGGCAATGGATCCCGGATCCGGTCCAGATCCGTGGATCCAGATCCATTTTTTAGGATCTGGATCCTCAAAAAATTGGACCTAATGGATCCGGACCGGATCTGGATCCTACTCCCATATTTCGAATCTGGATCTGAGATTTAGTTTTTGAGATCCGGATCTGGTCCAGATCCGACCACGGATACATTTAAATTATATATATATATATATATATATATATATATATATATATATTATTTTTATTATAATTAAATACCTAACCCCAACTTAAAACTCTTCAATTTTCTTTTTCAAATTTTCCCAAAACAAATATGCTCCAAATTTTATTTCAAATACTCCCAATTATGTATCAATCGACATTCGCGGCGGGTCGCGTCACTTACACCACCGACGATCGAGTTGTTTGTTGTTTCCTGTTTTATAGTAAATTTATAACTAACGTCTTCCAATATAGTGATAATTGTAGAAATTCTAAATAATTATTATAGTATTATTGTGTATTTAGATTATTATGTTGTTACTGTGAATTATAGTTGATTTAAAGTTTATTTTAGAAGCGAAAACATATGGATCCGGGTCTAGACCCTGGACCCTGTGGATCTAAAGAATCTGGATCTAGATCTAGATCTAATTTTTTGGGATCCAATGGATCTGGACCGGATCCGAACCAAATAAAACAAATCGGATCGGGATCTGGATCTAGCCAGATCCGATCCAGATCCAGCCCATTGCCATCCCTACCCCAAAGTCAAAGCTAACACATGAAGTCAAAGCTGGTAACTGCTGCTAACAAATAAGAGTAAAATTGTAGCCTTTCAGTCACGACTGCAGCTGAGAACCAGATGTGCTGAAGATTCATTAGCCAAACTGGTAGTATCAGCTAACTAGTAAGTTAATCTAGTAACAACAGCTAACTGCTCAACTAAACTGGTGACAACAGCATACTGAAGATTTTCAGCCAAATTGAAGAGTCATATTGTCATCAGTATGACTGACCCAGCCTGATGAGTCAGCCAAAATTTATTAGTATTGTTTAGTATGAATTTGTGCTGATTTTTGGTATTTTTTTTGTGTCATTTTCAATGGTTTGTCCTATTTATGCCGTTGGTTTGATTAATATTTGTCGATTCGAACTAATTTCATTTGTTTCGATGTTTTTGTAGAAAAATGGCATAAAATAGGATGAATTGGATCTGCCAAGAATCAACTTTATTGAAGAGAATCTCGACAGGAGTTCGTAGGCGCAAACGGTTCGCAAATCGGAGTTCAGACGAGGGAGAACGGGCCAAATCGTCAAAGTCGCGCACGGACACCCGTCGCACGGACGAGTCCGCGCGCCAGCATCGCCCAGCCCCTTCGCCCGCGCGCGCCCAGCCGGCGCTGAGTTACAGCGCGCGTTCTCCATCTTGCGCGCGCGCTCAATCTCAGCGCACGCTCACTCCTGCCGCCCGCTCCTCGCGCCCGCTCGCCGTTCCGCCGCGCGGCGCCTCCAGTCCGCCCGCCATGCGCGCCGCCCATGCGCCCAAGTCCCTCTCGCGCAAGCGCCTCAATCCAGCGCCGGGTGGCGGCGCCAGCCCAACACCAAGTCCTCGCGCAGTAGCCTCCGTCCGTGCCTGGTGGCGGCGCCCGTTCGTTCGACGCGTCGTCTTGATGTATAGCGCCCGTCCGGCGCTGCATTCCCAGCCGACGCTGGCCGTGTTCCAGAAGCTCGGCGCGTCCGACGCTTGGCTCCGTCCGGCGCTGGGTTGTTGAGGCCGTTCTGTCCAGAAACTCCTCGCGTCTGGCGCTTCGTCGCGTCCGGCGCTGGGAGTAAATTTTCGGCAGATATAAATACTGAAACGCAAGCCTGAAAACCCTAGTTCCTCATTTTTTTATTTTTCTTTCGTCTGTGAGACGCGATTCTTTTCCTTTTTTTTTCTCTTCCCTTCCTTTTTATTATTTTGTACTTGGATTAACAATTAGGATTGTACGATTCCGGATTTTGGAAGAAGAATTTATCTATGAATGGTTGTAAGTTTTCCTGATTTTGATTATGTCTATGTAATTGGAATTGGAGTAATTTTCTATCATGAGATGAATTATGATTTGTAGAGAAATATATGTTGAATTGTTCTCGTCTTGAATTGTGATTATTGAATTGATGATTTGCGATTCCTCATCCATATAAATTGTTTATTTTATGATTTTCATGCATGGTGTTCGAAAGAATAGTGTAGGTCGATTGTATGCTTATGTTTGATTATGAAGATATGCGAGAGCATATTTATATTAAATATAAGTTTGACAATGAAAGTTATCGAGAGATTGGTTTGTTGTTGAATGAATGATATATGTGGTTAGGGTTTTTGCTATCGTGTGCCTTGCAATAAAATATCATTCGTAGTTGATGGTTGGTTGATTGAGAGATCCCCTATCATTAAGTTCGAGTCTAACGTTGACGTAATCGAGAGATTAGTTAGTGTTGTCCGTTTGATGAGAGGCTTGGGTGTTTTATGCATTGTGTACCGGTCCTTGATTTATTAATTGTGAGGATAGATTCGAACCCTAAAACACCGTCTCCATTTCTGTGTATCTGTCAATTCCTATTATTGTCCAAGTGCATCCGTTTTTCCTGCTTTATTTTATTTCCTATTTTCGTCCTTTCCGTGACAACCCCTTTATGTTAGGACGTTAGTATTTCTTTTCCGCTACGTGTTTGACATAAAACCGTAGCCCTGTTAAGCCTTCCTCGAGAGATTCGACTTGGGTCGATCTTACCATTCTATAAGGACCTCGTACTATTGCGAGCGACTGAAAAAAACAATTTGGTCGGAAAAAATTTTGGCGCCGTTGCCGGGGAAGGCTTTAGGCTTTTGGTTTTGTGTCGTTTTGTTTTTCGTGTTTCATTTTTTGTTTTTCTGTTTCTTCCCCCGTGCTTCTTCTTTTTATTTCTTTCTTTTTCTTTTTCTTTTTCTTTTTCTTTGTTTCTATTTTCTCCAAGCTGTGCGTATGATCTTGTTTTGTAGTTGGTGTCATTAATGCAGGTTACCGCGATACGAAATGGTCAGACAGGCCTGGAGGAGGAAAGCTCATCTTATTGGGCAAATTCTTCATTTGAAGAAGGAGCACAATTCGACTATTTTGAGGGATACCCGTCAGGCTGTGAGCATCAAGCCTATGATCCCTACTGGAGGCATCCTCAGAGTTCTTCATACAATCAGGACTTCTTCTTCCAACAACAGCCGATGAAGCCGACATTGGAGGAGTCATTGCAGGGGTTCATTCAGGCGAGTCAGCCGATGAAGCAGCCGGTGAAGCCGACATTGGAGGAGTCATTGCAGGCGTTCATTCAAGCAAGTCAGCCGGTGAAGCCACAAAGGTTCGAGATTTTGGAAACATCTATCAAGCATTTAGAGACTCAAGTCAGTCGGTTAGCTGGGATAGTGGAAGAATTGGTCCACAACCAAAGTGTGGAGGAGATGCCGAGACAATTGGAGCAAACTTCTTCTATCATAGTCTATGAAGATGATGAAGTTGAGGGAGAATCATGGAAGATGATGAAATTAAAGAGTCGAGGTTTCATCAAACCGCGACTAACCATGAACAACCTGATATCTTCCCAAACCGGTTAGAGGAGGAAGAGAGACATACGATCGGTAGCATCTATAATTTTCAACATCCTTATTCTCCAAAGTATTGTGCTTTTGGAGTTGAAGTTATCTATTTTCTTTGGAGAATAAGATGTTTGATTTGAACTTAATTAATTCATTATTTGCTACCTTAACTCGTCCTTTGTGCTTACCTTGTTACTCCGATGCTCGGTTGAGATGGTATTCTGCAGGTGAAGGACTATGGATAGTCCAGTTTTCATTGGTGGAGCTCGTGCCATTGAAACGAGCACTACGTGGGAGGCAACCCACAAGTTTTCTTGTTTTTCTATTTTGTTCTTGTTTTCTGTTGGTTTTGCTTGTGTTTTGGTTTCGTCTTTGTTTTGGTTTTCTGTGGTGCAGGTTTCGGTGTTTATCATTCTTGAGTTCTGGGACATTTTAATCCGTGTGGTGAAGCTGTGATGCTCCAACTCTATTGTGCACACTCGTCTATTATCAGGGAAGTATCATCCTCTATGGTCATTTTGTGTTATTAATGTTTGGAGCACTGGGGACAGTGCTCGGATTAAGTGTGGGGGATGATTATTCATTTTCGTGTGCGTCCCTTATTTATTTGTATGCTTGGTGATGTGCATCTATGCTTATTTTGATTTCTTAGAATCAAGTATTGTATATGCGAGTAAGTCGGGATGTTGATTTGTGCAACTAAGCTCGTGGTATTGGTCAAACTGTTTTAATTTACAAACTTACGGTGGTATATGATTTGAGTGTAATGTGAATTGACGGGATTGTGATTGATAGAAAATGAATAGGGGAGAATTGATGTGATTTGTCCGGCTAATGTTAGGGGTAGTGTTAACATTGTGGTTACCTATATACTTGTTTCATCTATTGTTTAAAAATAAATAAATAAAAAATGTGAAAAAGAGTAGAAAATTAGATTGTTGAAATGGAGGATGAGATTCTGTCCCTCTTTCTCATAATTTGAGAAATGGACATGGGAAACCACGATAGGAAACTCGAGTTCATCGAGGGTTCACCTTTCGAACATTGTTCCAACATCTGTTAAAACATTCTATGTGCTTAAAAAAAAAGAAACTTGTTGCTAAAGGTGACCACATTAGTTAGTTCACCCCTAACGGAGAGTTGGGTCTGAGCAGAGGTTACCCTTTTATTTATTGGAAATCAATTGCCGTCTTAGATTTATTTCACATTATTTTTGAATACGTAAACACCAAGTGTTGGGAAAAGCAATAAGGTTTGATTGATTAGACTAAGAGTGAAGTTGTATGAATTATCCTTCCTATTCTTACTAGTATATACTTTGCTTGAGGACAAGCAAATGAATAAGTGTGGGGGAGTTGTTTAGTATGAATTTGTGCTGATTTTTGGCATTGTTTTGTGTGTCATTTTCAATGGTTTGTCCTATTTATGCCGTTGGTTTGATTAATATTTGTCGATTCGAACTTATTTCGTTTGTTTCGATGTTTTTGTAGAAAAATGGCATAAAATAGGATGAATTGAATCTGCCAAGAATCAACTTTATTGAAGAGCATCTCGACAGGAGTTCGTAAGCGCAAACGGTTCGCAAATCGGAGTTCAGATGAGGGAGAACGGGCCAAATCGTCAAAGTCGTGCACGGACACCCGTCGCACGGACGAGTCACGCGCCGCCAGCCCCTTCCCCGCGCGCCACCGGCCGGAGATTACAGCGCGTTCGCCATATTCGCGCGCTCAATCTCGGCGCCTGCGCTCACTCCGCGTGCCCGTCGCTCGCCCAGCGCCCGCGCGTTCCCGTCCGCCCGCGCCCGCTGCGATGCCGCCAGCCCCGCCGCCCGCGCGCCTCGCCCATGCACGCCCGCCCACGCCTCGCCAGCAGCACCTCCCAAGTCCCTCTCAGTAGCAGCAGCCTCCGTCCGTGGCTGGGTGGCGGCGCCCGTTCATTCGGCCGCGCGCGTCTTGCATAGCGCCCGTCCGATCTTCGCTCCCACCGACGCCGGCGTGTTCGAGCTTGGCGCGTCCGGTGCTTGCTCCGTCCGTGCCGGGTTCTTGAGGCCGTTCGTCGAAACTCCTCGCGTCCGGCGCTTCGTCGCGTCCGGAGCTGGGAGTTAATTTTCGGCAGATATAAATACTGAAACGCACGCAAGCCTGAAAACCCTAGTTCCTCATTTTTTTATTTTTCTTTCGTCTATGAGACGCGATTCTTTTCCTCTTTTTTTTTCTCTTCCCTTCATTTTTATTATTTTTACTTGGATTAACAATTAGGATTGTACGATTCCGGATTTTGGAAGATGAATTTATCTATGAATGGTTATAAGTTTTCCTGATTTTGATTATGTCTATGTAATTGGAATTGGAGTAATTTTCTATCATGAGATGAATTATGATTTGTAGAGAAATATATGTTGAATTGTTCTCGTCTTGAATTGTGATTATTGAATTGATGATTTGCGATTCCTCATCCATATAAATTGTTTATTTTATGATTTTCATGCATGGTGTTCGAAAGAATAGCGTAGGTCGATTGTATGCTTATGTTTGATTATGAAGATATGCGAGAGAAGATTTATATTAAATATAAGTTTGACAATGAAAGTGATCGAGAGATTGGTTTGTTGTTGAATGAATGATATATGTGGTTAGGGTTTTTGCTATCGTGTGCCTTGCAATAAAATATCCTTCATAGTTGATGGTTGGTTGATTGAGAGATCCCCTATCATTAAGTTCGAGTCTAACGTTCACGTAATCGAGAGATTAGTTAGTGTTGACCGTTTGGTGAGAGGCGTGGGTGTTTTATGCATTGTGGACCGGTCCTTGATTTATTAATTGTGAGGATAGATTCGAACCCTAGAACACCGTCTCCATTTCCGTGTATCTGTCAATTCCTATTGTTGTCCAAGTGCATCCGCTTTCCTTGCTTTATTTTATTTCCTGTTTTCGTCCTTTCCGTGACAACCCTTTTATGTTAGGACGTTAGTATTTCTTTTCTGCTTCTGTGTTTGACATAAAACCGTAGCCCTGTTAAGCCTTCCTCGAGAGATTCGACTTGGGTCGACCTTACCATTCTATAAGGACCTCGTACTATTGCGAGCGACTAAAAAGAACAATTTGGTCGGAACAAGTATGAACTGTCTAACTAGAAGAGTTTGTCGATGAATAGTACCAGTCTAATATGTTGAAAAAAGAAGGACTCCAAAATTTGACTAAGTTTTGAGCTATCAGTCAGACCCAATCTATGCTGATGAACAATAGCCAAGATGCCCGACTGAGAAAACATGGAGTTAACTTATGGATAAGTGTTTGACTTTTAGACTCCGTACACTCTGTTGCAAGCAAAGAATATGAAGTCGATAAACGCCACTCATTCATCCCTCGTTCATCCATGCAGAAAATAATTCCATAATGTAGGCCACCTACTCATTTCTCATTGTGTCGCACAGATTCATCCTAACAAAAGCTAGAATAGTGCAGATTCAGGTGGGATCGTCGACCCTCTGAAGCAACAACATCTGCACATTTGTCGGTTGTCCACGTTGATATATAAGAACGAATCCGCCCTTGATGCTGAAGTACTATAGAGCTGAATTGATGAAAATTCCCTTCAGCTATAAGAGCTGAAAAAGACCAGTTTAGCCCTCTAATTTACCTCCTATAAGCAATGAAGATGTTCTCTCGTAATAGGGTTCGGTTAGTTGGAGTTAGCTTCTTTCTCTTTATCCTAATTTTTAGTTTAGCTTAGTTTTAAATTAATTTTTTTTGTGTTCCTTTACATTATTGTCTCTTTACATTACTTTGAAATTTAAATCAAGTTTTTGTTTCAAGTTCATCTTTACATTTTAGCACCTTTACTTTCCTTGTTATTTATGTTTTACGTACCTTTTATTTTCAGTTTGAGTAGCTAGATCTCTAGCTGATTCTAAGGTTATATGTTACTTGGTTAATGATTATGTGATATTGTGATAGATGCCATGCTTCCTTTCATTGCATGTTTATGACTCTTAGTGCTTTTATCATGCTATATTGTTGATCACCTTCGAAGCATGTGCAATTTTTTCCTTAGATGACCGAGTGGGTTTGAGGGAATGATGGAAAACAAGAGTTCATGATATAAAAAGTGCTAGATGGCTGAGAGGGTTTAGTAACTTTTTTAGAAAGCATAATCTTTTGGACTTTTGGGAGCTAGTGTGATTTCTTGAAGCTTAAGAGTAATAGGGTCGTGCTAATCAACGCTCATAGGACTTATCGAGAGAGAGGATATGAGTACATGAGTGATCTTCCAAATGTCTTGGATTAAAACTGGTAAAAATAGATCAACACGATATTCAATAATCTGAAACTGGGTATATATACTTCCCTAAGATTAGTGCCCTTTTTTTTCTATCTTTTCCTTACGTGTTTATTTTATTTACTTATTTTAATTTTCGTTGACTGAAAAGTCAACCTTGTTCATACCAACCATTTTCATACTATGTTTTGCATGAACAACAATAAAATGTTTATGTGAGGTTACTTGCTATTTTTCGCCACCCATAATCCCTGAGGACACGACAACCATTTTATAAATATTTACCACTACCACAAACAACCGATCAAGTAACAATTTTCTCTATAAGCATATCTCATCATCGCATGATTTCTCGTGTGATGTGGTACTTTCTCTCTATACGTTTCACTGGCATGTGGGTTCCTGGCTCCTTCGAGTTTGCTAATGCACCAGAGTTATCGTAGAACACTGTGATACTCTTGGGCAAACGAGGTACCATACCTAGATGCAAGAGGTAATTCTTGAGCCATAATACTTCCTTATCAGCCTATGATGTGGCTACATATTCAACTCTATGGTGGAGTTGCAATGCACCGCTGTTTTTCATTCCGTCAAGATACGGCTCCACCTCCTAAGGTGAACATATAGCCCGAGATAGACTTCTTCTCATCATATTTAGTTTGGAAATCCGAGTCGGAATAACCTAAAGGAATTAGACTGTCTGTCTGGTAAACTAGCCTATAATCTCGAGTCCTTTTCAGGTACTTGAGTGTATGCTTTAACACAATCCAATAAGTTTGACTAGGGTTAGACTGATATCTTGCCACTATATCTACGACATAATAGATATCGGGCCTCGTGCATAGCATCGTATACATGAGACTTCCTATGCGGAAGTGCAGAGAACATATCTCATTTCCTCTATCTCATTTGTAGTCTTCGAAGACAACTTCTTAGATAAAAGAACGACAAGTCTGAAGGGTAGCAATTTCTTTTTAGCGGTTTGCATACTAAAGCAAGCAATTACAGTATCGATATAAGACGCTTGATATAAGCTCAATATTTTCTTCTTGCGATCTTGGTAATCCTTGATCCTAAGAATGTACGCTGCATCTTCTGAGTCTTTCATATAAAACTGATCGGATAACCAACTTTTTACGTCTGATAACAGCTTCACATTGTTGCAAAGTAGAAGGATGTCATCTACATAAAGTGCAAGAAAAACCACGTCACCGTTGACATCTGAACGGTACACGTAACTATCGTTTGGTAATTGGGTAAAACCATAGGTATTTACCATCTCATCAAAACGTAGGTTCCATGACAAGGAAGCTTGCTTGAGTCAATAAATGGACTTCTTCAGCTTCCATATTAGATGCTCCTCATATTTCTTCACATAACCTTTAGGTTGCTGCATATAGATATCTCTACCTCCGTCAATATAACCGTTTAAGAAAGCGGTTTTCACATCCATTTGCTAAACCGCTAGGTTCAAATGAGCTGATATGTCCAGAAGAATTCTGATGGACTTGAACATTGCTACAGACGAAAATGTATCATCATAATCGACCTCCTCTATCTGTGTGTACCATTTTACCATAAGCCTGGTTTTAAAAATTGAAATCTCTCCATCAAAATCTCTCTTCTGCTTGTATACCCACTTACTACCTATGGCTTCCTTGCCATCTAGTAGATGTGTCTTCTTATATAAATCCATAGTGTTTATGGACTCAATCTCTAAGTCCATAGTGATGTGTCATTCTCCGGCATCCATGTCTTGTATCATCTCGTTGTATGTCCATGGGTCGACTATAGCATGTTCGTCTGTTGGGATCAAATTTGAAGATTCTACCAAGAACATATATTGATCGGGTTATCAAACAACTCTCACACTACGACGAGATGCTACTGGCACTATGGCAACAATGGGTGCATTAACTTATGGTATTATTTCTTGCACACTTTACTGGATAGGCGTCACTCGTACAGTCAATTTCACTTGTGAAACTCGATCTACTTCAATTTCTTAAAGTATCTGGTGTCGATCTCTCCCACTAGACACTATATCTTATACCTTTGATGGAATCGATGGTGGAATACGATCATCTTCGATTTCTTGAAGAATGATTTCAACTTTGGATTTATGGTTTTTCATGTAGTCCTCCTTCAAGAATCGGATCTTGGTGCTAATAACGACCTTTTGATCCTAAGGACTGTAGAAATAACCATCTTTCGTTCCTCTAGGATATCTAACACATAGCCTTGCATTAGATCTATCCAATTTGTTAGCCTGTTTGTTCAGCACATGTGCTGGATTGTCCCATATTCTTATATGGCTTAAACTGGGCTTACGCCCAAACCATAACTCCAAAGGGGTCTTATCCACTACCCAGGAATGAGTAGAACAAGTTGCCAGACATGTTTCCATTACTAGAGTGAATGACATACCTTGAGGCTTGAGCATATAGCACTTAGTCTTCCAATTCCCAATCTTAACGTACTTGAAGCACTTACCATTTTTCTTTGGCTTTTTCTAACCGCTAGTAGAGCCCTTTGTATTACTCTAACTGATTTCTTTAGCCTTAGCATCTCCTGAATCCTACTTTCCATTTTTATCTTTCAATGAAACGGTGGTATTCCTTGAGGTACGTGCTAAAGACTGTTCACCTTTGGCCGTCTTGTCTTCCACCGTTATCAGATCCTTTTGCAATGAATCTAGAATATGACTCTTATCATTTAGGATCACGCTATCACGAAAGTCATCAAAGAAATTATGTAAATTATTGAAGATAATATCGATCTTGACTTCGTCACCAATATATTTTATAACTAATTCGAGCTCTCCAAAGAGATTGACCATTTACTCTATAAGGTCGTGTACTGAACTGTCTTCTGTTATTGAACTTGAAAAAAATCAGTTTTGTCAAGTTATAACTAACAATTCAATCTGATTCCCCAAACAATTTTATAATATTTAGCCAGATACTAGTTGCATTTTTCATCTTTTAATGCTTGAGTTGTAAGGACTTGGACATTGTAACAAAAAAAATGCACTTTGTCATTCTATTTGATTTATGCCACTTCTCGTGCTCCTTATGCTCTTCATCGATAGATGAATTTTCTAGGGTTATTGGACGAGGTATAGTGAGTACAAATAAATTTTCTTTGGCAGTAAGAAAGATCTCAATATTTTGTTTTCACTCGATATAATTCGACCGGATAAGAGATTTTGTGCAAGCATAATGAAAATCAGAGTAAGAGACATCTGAAAAGTAATGTAAACACATAAGCATATGATCGTATATAATTCGTAACAACAATAGTGTAACATTTTGATAAAACAATATTGGTTGAAACCTCCAATTGCCCAAAGAATCCCACATGCAAGTCATGCGTGTGGACGTTTACACATAAACCCCTCAACCCGACTAAAATTAACCTTTTAGTTATTTAATTTCATTCCATGTCAACTTAACCTGCTCTATGAGAAAATTCAACAGTCAGCCATCTCTTTGGAAGCAGAGATGAAGCTCATTGCTGAGCTGATGAAGCTAAAACATGAACATGTTGATCTAGCCAGCATGATCAAGGAACTGAAGACTGAGCAGTCTCAACAAGGGAAAGAAATAGTTTAGCTCAGAACTGAGCTAACTAAGATCAGCCTGATGTTCAGCACGCTTCAGCAAAGTGAGGCTTCACTCCAAGCAAAGATCAACTCTCTGAATGAAGCCACGAAGAAACTGGAGCCCACTCAATCAGTTCAGAGGTGTCGCTAATCAAAACTAGATTAGGGTATGATCCTAGTTCAGAGGTGAATGTTGCATCCACCAGTGATAACAAAACTATGTTCGTGAAGTCAACTAAGAAGCTGAAGGCTCTAGTGATGAGCAAATGATACAAGACATGTTGTGCCAAACCCAGGACCTAAGTATAAATTACTTAGAAGACCTGATCCTATCAGGCAACCCAGTTACTTAGCTGAGGCATTCTCAGCGCAAGCCTATTCTGTAGAGGAAACTTGTGCTGAAAGCAACTCCTGCAGGAAGTATGATCCAACATATGTTCCAGTCTATCAGAGACATCCTTCACACAGTAAAACTTCCTTTACATCTCCAAAGCACACTCGTGCACCTTGATAGCATGTGTACAAACCCAAACCCCTTTCATAATCAGCATAGAAGTCCAAGGCTAAGCATAAGAAACCAATGATAGTTTATATTGATTTCCAGAGAAGACAGATCAGGCCTGATAACAGTGTAAGAATTATCAGATAGATCTGGGTTCCCAAAGGAACCACTAATGTGCAAGGACCCACTTCATATTGGGCACCTAAAATATGATGTTTGCAGGTCGTGGTGATCAATCAGAAGAAGAAAAAGGACCTTCCAGCCCAGAAGTATATATGGTACTTGGACAGCAGATGTTCAAGACACATGACTAGCTACAAGTAACATTTATCTGACTATGTGGAGAAGAAAGGCGCAAAAGTCGCTTTTGGTGATAATTTTATCGGATACACCAAAGTCTACTATAAACTTTCGATCGGTAATGTTAAAATATTTAATCTCAATTATGGTCTTGGTCTTAAGCATATCCTATCTGTTAGCAAATTCTATAATAACGATTTCACTATCAAGATTCAAAAGAATGAATTCACATTTAAGAACAGCCAGCAGATCATATTGAGATGAGCAAGGCATGAGAACTTATACGTTGCATCATAGGAGAACTACCCTCCAGATAAATGCTTGGTATCCAAGACTTTCCCAGAGATCAACTCGCTCTGGCAAAGAAGGCTGAATCACCTGAACTTCAACACTATCAACAAGTTGGCTAAACACTCGCTGGTCGAAGGTTTACCAAATGTAGGATTCCATAAGGACCAAGTGTGTGAAGCTTATAAGAAGGGCAAACAGACAAAAGCTTCATTCAAAAGCTAACAGAATACTTCAACTATTGCATATGAACCTTTTCGAACCAGTAACTCCAGTCAGCTATAACGGTAGAAAATACATCCTTGTTGTTATTAATGATTTTTCTAGATTCACAGGTTGTATTTTGTATAATAAAATGAAACATTGGAGAAACTATTTGCATTGCTTATATCCTTGTGGATAAAGAGAATAAAATCTTGTCATAGGAGCAATAGGGCGCCGATTTCCAAGAGCTTACTTGAACCCGGACGGGCCAAAATTGGATCAAATGCAAGGAATAAAGATGGGCCTCAAATAAATTAATTATCTTATGTTCACCTGTAATATAAATTAATTTATAAACATTCGATCATGCCACTAGAGAAAGAATGTTGACTTACCCCTTTATTACCGGGTTGAGTCGGGCTTGCTTAGACATTACGAATCCTCGTATTTAAGATTTTCAACGTCCATTAATCATTTATAGCAACTGACCGCTTAAAACGATTAATAACTTCATTTCATTAAGTAGTACCACTCAACCTTATTATTGTACTTGAGCTAACTCAACTGCGCAGGTTTAGTACAATAAACCTTGAGCTCCTTAAGGGACGCCATCATCCTAAATGGATACGGTGACTGACATGTATAACTAGCGTGACATACAAGCACCGCCACCACCTAAGATGCGGAGAATTGGTTTAGAACATATAACCCTCACTCATAACAAGTCAAAGTGATGGTCAAAGAACTCATACTCACATAATACCTTATCGAGGTTTAGATCATCGTAAGTCACCGAGATCTCGGTTCTTCACGACGGTCGAAAGAAGAACACATCTCACCGTGATCCTTCAATACGTCAGAGACGCATCAAAGATAGACAAGCAACTAAGTCAAGTCACTTTTATCTATATCATCATGCCTCAAACCGACAACTCGTCCTTAAGTTGTCTCACCAGAAACTTTTTATATCTCATTAAGCTTCACCAATCATACGCATCGTGATCTTCACACAATCGTATGATCTAACTTATATATGAGATAAGGGACATAGATATATGCAATCAAGTATTCAAATTCGGATAGGAGATTGTAATAGTGGTAATGGAAACATTGTATACAAGCTCAACCTAACTCTTTCAAGATACAAATCCAACAATCTCCCACTTATACTAAAGCAAACTTTAGTATACAATGTGTCTCTACTAGCTATTACAAACAACCATCACTTTGCTTCTCCCACTTATACAAAGTTTCCTTTCTAAGTGGTTGCCATCAAGCGCAATCCAAGTCCTCTAACGTGTCCATCGTAGACTTTTTGCGGCAGTGCTCTTCGTGAATGGATCCGCTAGATTTTCCGTCAGATCAATCTTTTCAATCAAGACGCCACCTCGCCTAACGATTTCTCGTATGACATGGTACTTTCTCTATGTGTTTGGTCGCTTATGGGTCCGTGGTTCCTTCGAGTTTGCATCGCACCGAAAGTTATCACAAGAAACTATGATACTCTTGGGCAAACCAGTACCACATCTAGATCCATGAGGTAGTTCTTGAACCATACAGCCTCCTTAGAAGCCTCCTGCGGCTACATATTCGGCTTCCATGGTAGAGTCCGCAATGCGCATCGCTTTGCACCCGCCAGATACGGCCCACCTCCCAAGGTAAACACATAGCCCGAGGTCGACTTTTTTCTCATCACGGTCACTTGGAAATCTGAGTCCAGATAACCCAAAGGCATTAGACTATCTCGCATGGTAACCAGCCTATAATCTCGAGTCCTTTTCGTGTACTTGAGTATATGCTTTCGCAATCCAATGAGCTTGTCCAGTGGTTAGATCGATATTCAGCTACTATGCTTACCGTGATAGCGTATATCGGGTCTCGTGCATAAGCATTACAGCGTACATGAGACTTCCTACGGCGAAGCGTAAGGAACTTGTCTCATTTCCTCTATCTCCTTTGCAAATATAGGTGATCAAGCGTTTTAGATAAAGCGAACGCCATGTCCGAAAGGTAGCAATCCTTTCTCAAGGTCTCGCATACTAAACGAGTAATCACAAGATCAATGTAAGACGCCCGAGATAAGCTCAACATTTTCTTCTTGCGATCTCGGTAAACCTTGATCCCAAGAATGTACGCCGCATCTCCTAGGTCTTTCATTTGAAACCGATCGGATAACCAACTCTTTACGCCCGATAACAGCCTTCACGTTGTTGCCAACTAGAAGAATGTCATATACATAAAGTGCAAGAAATACCACATCACTGTTGACATCTAACCGACACACACAACTCTCGCTAGGCAACTGGGTAAATCCATAGGACTTACTACCTCGCCAAAGCGTAAGTTCCATGATCGGAGGTTCGCTAAGTCCATAAATGGACTTCTTAAGCTTCCATACTAGATGCTTTCACCCTACCACATAACCTTCAAAGTTGTTGCATATAGATGTCTCTACCTTCCTCAAGGTAACCGCTTAGGAAAGCGATTTTAACATCCATTTGCCAAACCTCTAGTTCAGCTGGGCTGCTATGGCTAGAAGAATTCGATGGACTTGAGCATGGCTACAGTGAAAAGGTCTCATCGAAATCGATGCCCTCAATCTGAGTGTACCCTTTTCGCCACAAGCACGGCTTTAAAAGCCGAAACCTCTCCATCGAATCTCTCCTCTCAGATATCCACTTACTACCTGGCTTCCTTGCCATCCGGTAGAGTGTCTTTTCATATACATCCATAGCCGTTATGGACTCCATTTCTAAGTCCATAGCGGTGTGCCATGATCTTGCATCAATATCTTGTATCGCCTCCTGTATGTCCATGGGTCGATTATTGCTCGCTCGCTTCACGGGACTAAATCAAGATTCACCCACGAACATAAATCGCTCGGGTTGACGAACAACCCTCCCACTACACTGACGAGGTTCTACAGCACAATGGCAGCGGTGGGTGCGAAAACTTGTGGTTCTCTATCTTGCACAACTTCTTTGGGTAGGTACCACTTATGCGGTCGGTATCTCAGGTGGAACTCGACCCACTTCAATTTCTTGAAGTATCCTCGTGTCGATCCCTCCCACTAGACTCGACATCTAGTACCTTTGGCCTAATCGGTGGTGGAATACGATCATCTTCTAATTCTTGAAGAATGATTTCAACTTTGGATTTATGATTTTCATGTAGTCCTCTTCTAAGAATCGAGCATTAGAGCTAATAATGACCTTCCCGATCCTTGGACTATAGAATAAACCACCTTCGTTCCTCTAGGATAGCCATAAACGACTTTGCGTCGGATCTAGCCTCCAACTTGTCGACCTTCTTGTTCAACAGATGTGTGTTGGGCTGCCCCATATCCTTATGTGGTTTAAAGCGGGCTTGCCCAAACCACAACCTCGAAGCGGGTCTTTTCGATCGACTTGGATGGTACTAGATTTAGCAAGTATGCATTGTTTCTAAGGCATACCCCGTAATCGAAAAAGGCAATGTTGCATAACTCATCATTGATCTAACCATTTCCAAAAGAGTCCTGTTTCTTCGCTCGACACACCATTTGCTTTGTGGTGTGCCGGTTGAAATCTTGTTGGGATGTAATCCCACACTTCACTAGATAGTCCATAAACTCGTTCGAGGTATTTGCCACCGCGATCGTAACGCAGTGACTTGATACTTTACCTAGCTTCATCTCCACTTCCGCCTTAAACTCTTTGAATTTCTCAAAGCATTCGGACTTGGTGAAGCGGTATACGTATCCGCACTCGAGTAATCGTCAATGAAAGTGACAAAATACTCGCATCCTCCACGAGCTTGTGTGACATCGGTCCACACAGTCGAAATGGACTAACTCCAACATTTCTTTGGCTCTATAACCCTTCGCTTTGAAGGGTGCGGTCGACATCTTACCTTCTATCAGGATTCGCAGATCGAACCGAGTAACCGTGAGGTTACCCAACGCCCATTCTTAGCCGCCTTTGGATCCTATTTAGATTGATGTGACCTAATCTAAGATGCCGGAGAAAATACCATCATCTTCTAAGAAAACTTTCTCTTTTTGGGTTTGATGAAGATGCAACATAGTTATAGGTATTATGTTTGGCGTAAATAGTATAAAGCGAATTATATAACGTACAACACGGATAACTTTGTCATTTCTTATGATAGAAACACCACTATCAAAAATAACAGAATATCCATTAGTAAATAATTTGAAAGCGAAACAAGGTTCACGTAAAACCGCACATATAAAGCGTCTTTTACAACTAAAGCTGCTTCAAAACATAAAGTAACATCTCCAACCGCAACGGCCTCGACTTTCGCGCGTTGCCCATGGAGATCGTTATCTCGCCATCAAACAGACTCCCTTGTCCGCAGGAACCCCGCAGGTGTAACAAACATGATCGGTTCATACCAGTATCTACTACCCAAGAATGGGTAGAACAAGTCGCTAAACATGTTTTCACACTAAAGCAAGCAGCGCACTTGAGCCTTGAGCATAGGGCACTGGCCTTCCAATGCCCGATCTTACCGCACTTGAAGCACTTGCCCTTCTCCTTTGGCTTCTTCAAGCCTCCGGTGGCAACCATGTTCTTGCTCCCATTACTCCCATTATTTCCCTTGCCTCTACCACCTTTGGTACCCCTTTTTCTATTTCCATTTTGCAACGAAAATTTTGGGCCCTTAGATGTGCTAGCAGAGCATGTGCTCCTTTTCCCATAACTTCTTCCGCAAAGAACGAGATCATTAAGCAACCGACTAAGTGTAAACTCGGTCTTGCTCATGATCGCATTCACGCCGAAAGTTCTCAAAAGACTTGGGCGGTGTATTGAGGATGATATCGACCTTGGCCGCCGTCGATACCTCCTCCCAACCGATCAAGACTATCCATGAGATGAGTCGTGTGGGAGACTTGTTCATGGACCGAACTTCCTTCCTCCATCTTACACGCCAAGATTTCTCTCATTGTGTGAAGGCGGATCGTCCGATCCGATTGCCCAAACTTACTCTCGAGACTTGACCAAATATCGATCGCGTCACCATCGATCGATCTTTGCGGTGCAAGCCTTTGGACATAGTAGTCATCATATAGCATTTAGCCATATTGTTTGACTTATTCCAAAGTCTCGCTGACTCTCGCTGCTCATTAGTCGATCGTCGATAAGGGCATCGGGTTTAGGAGTAGTGAGAACAAACATGTGTTCTTCAAATGATAAGAACATATTCCATGTTTCGTTTCCACTTGATAAAATTTGGACCGGATAACGGATTTTGTGCGACATATTGATAATCGGCGTGAAGAGACATATCTCAAACGATAATGTAAACACATAAGCATACGATCGCATATAATTCGTAACAATAATATTGTAACCTTTTGATAAAACAATATTAATTGAAACCTCCAATCGCCCAAGGAATCCCACATACAAGCCACGCGTGTGGGACGCCACACATGAACCCCCGACCGCACTAACCCCGCGACTGCACTAAAATATACCTTTTAGTCGTTTAATTTCAATCCATGTCAACTTATCCTTATGACAAATGAAATTAGCGATTGGACCTTACTGAACCACATCACTATCGCAAGAAGGGACTTGGCGGAAGTTGTACTTGAGGTGATGTCTAAGCATTGACCACAATTTTAACAATGAGAAAATGAATTCTTAGAATTGGTATACTCACTCGGACCATACCGCTTCCAACTCAAATTCTTTTGTTATCTCATTTTATATCTATCTCTAGAGAACTTATGAAAATCGCACATGCAAACCCACGCTGTGGGCGTTTACACATGAAACTCCCACTTCTCAATAGATTTAAAATGTTTTATTTAGAAATCTCATCTAACAAACTTATGATAAGCAAGGCAAGCAAGCCACGCGTGTGGGCGTTTACTCACAGTGCGTCTCACTTTGTTTAGAGATCAAAAAGTGGAGGTCTTGACATTTTAATTTGAAAAATTAATTTGTCGGGTTGCTTGCTTAGTCATTTTATTCAAAAGGTTTGTCCATGCAGATCACGTAATCCTAGCATGCTTTTCTATAGAACTCGACATGTAAAACATGCTCGCAGTAATTCTAAAATATGCTTGATAAACGCGATAAACCTAGCATGCTTACTATGCGCATCCATTCGTGAAAACACTTAAAGGTTTGTCAACGTAATATAAACATACATAGCATGCTACCGCATTATTTAAACATCCACGACATGCATATGAGCGATAAAATAAAATAAAACGTTCATCGCGCCCAATCGTGAAACACCGCACATTCATGTCTAATCTATTACATAGATTTACAAAGCATGCAATTAAACTTGAAAACCCTCGCGTGCACCCGCGCGGACGGATTCAACAAATGGGCCTCGCGTGCATGGGCACGGACGGGAAAATCTGGGTTGGGGCTGGAAAAGCAGTGCGGGCGGGTCGGCCTAATCAGGCTGGGCAGCTAGCCAGGCAAAGCCCAGCCCAAGACCTGACCTTCTCGCATACCGCTCGCGTGTCCCTCGCGGGCTACCTCACGGTCGCTAATGCAACCGCAACCCGTCGAGCACACGCGTGCGGCCGCCCCGAGCACCGAACATCTGTCGAGAGATGTCGTCGCCCGGTGACGAAAATCGCGACCATGAGTCCGCTTTCATGCGCCGGGTTTTTCACGCGAACGCGCCCCATCGCCCGCTAGCGCGCTCGCGTTGCTTCACGGCCGAATCTCGCCCACTTTCACGCCTTCGCGTGGTGCGAGGGATCTCGTCTTGTGAACGCATGCCCGTCGCCCGCGCCCCGCGATCGCCCTCGCGATCATGAGGCTCGCTTCGCGAAACCGTCGAGGGCCGTCGAGACTGTTTTTCCGTCGTTTGTTCTTCGTTCTTTCGTATTCGTTCTTCTTTTACATATAAGATTTCTGACGTAATAAAATCTAATCTAACCACGGATTTTCTCGTGGTGTAAAAACAAAACCCAATAAAACAAAAAGCGAGCCACGATGAGCAGCGGATCCACAATTAATAAAACGCGTAATAATCAAACGTGAATTAATCCAATGAGCCAAGATTCGATCGAGTGCTCGATACCAAATGTTGGGAAAACATATGTTTAGCCCTCGCCCGAGGATCCATCTTGGATATTTAATTCACCATACATTGATTATAAACCTAGCATGCGTCTATATAATTAATCGCAACATGTAGGGGTTTTCACGTGTTTACCTTTGGATGCGAAGAGGTCGATGGAGCGAGATGAATGGATCAAGCGGATCGGACTCGTGCTTTGACCTTACGGGTGTATCCCGTTTGCCCAATCTCCAGCGTCGGTGAGGGCGATCTATGGAGAATGCTTAGAAAATCACCCTTTGCTCTCACTTCACAATTTTGAAATACTCTCAACACTATGAGGGGCGAAAATTTCTTGTTAATTATGTGAGCATTAACTAGACTTTATCTCATACCTTATATTTATAATGCACTACCTTAATCCCATATGGAAGTTACCATAATCCTATATGGAAATTACCATAATCCTATATGGAAAATTACCATAATCTCAGGATTATTTCCATACTCTCAGGATTATTTCCATACTCTCAGGATTATTACCATAATCTTATATGGAAAGGATCTATGCATATACCATAAATATAATAATATCCTTGTGGATAAAGAGAATAAAATCTTGCCATAGGAGCAATAGGGGCGCCGATTTCCAAGAGCTTACAGGCTGGATGGGCCAACCCGAGGATCAAATGCAAGGAATAAAGATGGGCCTCAAATAAATTAATTATCTTATGTTCAGCCCAGAACATAAATTAATTTATAAACATTCGATCATGCCACTAGAGAAAGAATGTTGACTTACCCCTTTATTACCGAAGTTGAGTCGGGCTTGCACTTAGACATTACGAATCCCCGTATTTAAGATATCGAACGTCCATTAATCATTTATAGCAATCATTGCTTAAAGCGATTAATAACTTCATTTCATAAGTAGTACCACTCAACCTTATTATTGTACTTGAGCTAACTCAACTGCGGGGTTTAGTACAATAAACCTTTGAGCTCCTTAAGGGGCGTCATCATCCTAAACGGATACGGTGACTCGTCTGAGATAACTAGCGTGACATACAAGCACTTGCCACCACCCAAGATCGGAGAATTTTGGGTTAGAACATATAACCTCACTCATAACAAGTCAAAGTGATGGTCAAGAACTCATACTCACCTAATACCTTATCGAGGTTTAGATCATCGTAAGTCACCGAGATCTTGGTTCTTCACGACGGTCGAAAAAGAAGAACACATCTCACCGTGATCCTTCAATACGTCGAGGCGTACCGGCATAGACAAGCAACTAAGTCAAGTCACTTCTTATCTATATGCGGCCTCAAACCGACAACTCGTCCTTAAGTTGTCTCGGTGTGAAACTTTTATATCTCATTAAGCTTGACCAATCATACGGACTTACGTGATCTTCTACACCTTTGTATGATCTAACTTATATATGAGATAAGGGGACATAGATATATGCAATCAAGTATTCAAATTCGATAGGAGATTGTAATAGTGGTAACAGAAACATTGTATACAAGCTCAACCAAACCGCTTTCGATACAAATCCAACAATCTCCCACTTATACTAAAGCAAACTTTTAGTATACAATGTGTCTCTCTACTAGCTATTACAAACAACCATCACTTTGCTTCTCCCACTTATACAAAAGTTTCATTTCTAAGTGGGTGCCATCAAGCGCAATCCAAGTCCTCTAACGTGTCCATCGTAGACTTTTGCGGCAGGCTCTTCGTGAATGGATCCGCTAGATTTTCCGTCGTATCAATCTTTTCAATCAGCACGTCACCTCGTCTAACGATTTCTCGTATGACATGGTACTTTCTCTCTATGTGTTTGGTCGCCTTGTGGGTCCGTGGTTCCTTCGAGTTTGCCACTACACCTGAGTTATCACAGTAAACTATGATACTCTTGGGCAAACCAGGTACCACATCTAGATCCATGAGGTAGTTCTTGAACCATCAGACCTCCTTAGAAGCCTCCAAGGCGGCTACATATTCGGCTTCCATGGTAGAGTCCGCATGCATCATTGCTTTGCACTCACTTGGATCTGGCTCCACCTCCCAAGGTAAACACATAGCCCGAGGTTGACTTTTTCTCATCACGGTCGACTTGGAAATCCAGTCTGCAGATAACCCAAAGGCATTAGACTATCTCGCATGGTAAACTAACCTATAATCTCGAGTCCTTTTCGGTGCTTGGTATATGCTTCTTCGCATCAATGAGCTTGTCGAGGTTAGGCGATATCTAGCTACTATGCCTACCGCATAGCGGATATCGGGTCTCGTGCATAGCATTGCGTGCATGAGACTTCCTACGGCGGAAGTGTAAGGAACTTATCTCATTTCCTCTATCTCCTTTGCGGTCATGGGTGGCTGCGTCTTAGATAAAGGAACAGCCATGTCGAAAGGTAGCAATCCTTTCTTGGCGGTGCATACTAAAACAGTAATCACGGTATCAATGTAAGGCGCTTTGAGATAAGCTCGACATTTTCTTCTTGCGATCTCGGTAAACCTTGATCCCAAGAATATGCGCTGCATCTCCTAGGTCTTTCATTTGAAACGATCGGATAACCAACTCTTTCGTCGATAATGACTTCACGTTGTTGCCCGACTAGAAGAATGTCATCTACATAAAGTGCGAAAATACCACATCACCGTTGACATCTAACCGTACACACAACTCTCGCTAGGCAGCCGGGTAAATCCATGGACTTTACTACCTCGTCAAAGCGTAAGTTCCACGATCGGGAGGCTCGCTTAAGTCCATAAATGGACTTCTTAAGCTTCCATACTAGATGCTCTTCACCCTTTACCACATAACCTTGAGGTTCTTTGCATATAGATGTCTCTACCTTCCTCATGGTAACCATTTAGAAAAGCGGTTTAACATCCATTTGCAAAACCTCTAGGTTGAGTGGGCTGCTATGGCTAGAAAAATTACGATGGACTTGAGCATTGCTACGGCGAAAAGGTCTCATCGAAATCGATGCCCTCAATCTGAGTGTACCCTTCGCCACAAGCACGGCTTTAAAAGCGAAACCTCTCCATCGGAATCTCTCTTCCTCTTGTATATCCACTTACTACATATGGCTTCCTTGCCATCCGGTAGAGGTGTCTTTCATATACATCCATAGCCGTTATGGACTCCATTTCTAAGTCCATAGCGGTGTGCCGTGATCTTGCATCAATATCTTGTATCGCCTCCTTGTATGTCCATGGGTCGATTATTGCTGTTCGTTTCACGGGACTAAATCCAAAGATTCACCCACGAACATAAATCGCTCGAGTTGACGAACAACCCTCCCACTCTGACGAGGTTCTATAGCACAATAGCAGCGGTGGGTGCGAAACTTGTGGTTCTCTATCTTGCACAACTTGCTGGGTAGGTACCACTTGCGGTCGGTATCTCGGTGGAACTCGACCCACTTCAATTTCTTGAAGTATCGGTGTCGATCCTCCCACTAGACTCGACATCTCGTACCTTTGGCCTGTCGGTGGTGGAATACGATCATCTTCTAATTCTTGAAGAATGATTTCAACTTTGGATTTATGATTTTCATGTAGTCCTCTTCTAAGAATCGAGCATTAGTGCTAATAATGACCTTCGATCCTTAGGACTATAGAATAAACCACCTTCGTTCCTCTGGGATAGCCAATAAATGACCTTGCGTCGGATCTAGCCTCGACTTGTCGCCTTCTTGTTCAAAGACGTGTCTTTGGTCGCCCCATATCCTTATGTGGCTTAAAGCGGGCTTCGCCCAAACCACAACTTCGAAAGGGTCTTTTCGATGACTTGGATGGTACTAGATTTAGCAAGTATGTCATTGTTTCTAAGGCATACCCGAGCGAAATAGCGATGTTGCATAACTCATCATTGATCTAACCATTTCCAAAGAGTCCTATTTCTTCGCTCGACACACCATTTCTTTGTGGTGTGCCCGGTGAAGTCTTGTTGGGATGTAATCCCACACTTCACTAGATAGTCCATAAACTTCGTTCTTGAGGTATTCGCCACCGCGATCGAGCGCATGACTTGATAGTTTTACCTAGCTTCGTCTCCACTTCCGCCTTAAACTCTTTGAATTTCTCAAAGCATTGGACTTGCGGTGAAGCGGTATACGTATCCGTACCTTGAGTAATCATCAATGAAAGTGACAAAATACTGCATACCCTCCACGAGCTTGTGTGGACATCGGTCCACACAGTCGAAATGGACTAACTCCAACATTTCTTTGGCTCTATAACCGCCGCTTTGAAGGGTGCAGTCGACATCTTACCTTATACGAGGATTCGCAGATGGGAGCGGAGTAACCGTGAGGTTACCCAACGCTCCATTCTTAGCCGCCTTTGGATCCTATTTAGATTGATGTGACCTAATCTAAGATGCCGGAGAAAAGTGCGATCATCTTCTTGAAAACTTTCTCTTTTGGGTTTGATGAAGATGCAACATAGTTATAGGTATTATGTTTGGCGAAATAGTATAAAGCGAATTATATAACGTGCCACACACATAACTTTGTCATTTCTTATGATAGAAACACCACTATCAAAAAATAACGAGAATATCCATTAGTAAATAATTTGAAGCAGAAACAAGGTTCATGAAAATCCGGCACATATAAAACGTCTTTCAAAACTAAAACTGTTTTCTCAAAACATAAAGTAACATCTCCAACTGCAACGGCCTCGACTTTCGCCGCGTTGCCCATGGAGATCGTTATCTCGCCATCAAACGACTCCCTTGTCGCGGGAACCCGCGCAGTGTAACAAACATGATCGATTGCTTGCCAGTATCTACTACCCAAGAATGGGTAGAACAAGTCGCTAAACATGTTTTCGTTACTAAAGCAAACCGCAGTACCTTGAGCCTTGAGCATAGGGCACTTGGCCTTCAATGCCCGGTCTTACCGCACTTGAAGCACTTGCCCTTCTCCTTTGGCTTCTTCAAGCCTCGGTGGCAACCATGTTCTTGCTCCATTACTCCCATTATTTCCTTGCCTCACCACCTTTGGTACCTTTTTCTATTTCCATTTTGCAGCGAAAATTTTGGGCCCTTAGATGTGCTAGCAAGAGCATGTGCTCCTTTTCCCATAACTCTTCTCGATGCATCGAGATCATTAAGCAACCGACTAAGTGTAAACTCGGTCTTGCTCATGATCGCATTCACGCGAAAGTTCTCAAAAGACTTGGGCAGTGTATTGAGGATGATATCGACCTTGGCTTCGCCGTCAATACCTCCTCCCAACTGATCAAGACTATCCATGAGATGAGTCATGTGGGAGACATGTTCATGGACCGAACTTCCTTCCTCCATCTTACACGCCAAGATTTCTCTCATTGTGTGGAAGCGGACTGTCCGATCCGACTGCCCAAACTTACTCTCGAGACTTGACCAAATATCAGTCGCGTCTACCATCGATCGATCTCGCACCGCAAGCCTTTGGACATAGTAGTCATCATATAGCATTTAGCCGTATTGTTTGACTTATTCCAAAGTCCGCTTGACTCTCGGCTGCTCATTAGTCGATCGTCGATGAAGGGCATCGGGTTTAGGAGTAATGAGAACAAACATGTGTTCTTCAGCGATAAGAACATATTCCATGTTTCGTTTCCACTCGATAAAATTTGGACGGGATAATCGAATTTTGTGCGAGCATATTGATAATCGGCGTAAGAGACATATCTCGAAACGATAATGTAAACACATAAGCATACGATCGCATATAATTACGTAACAATAATATTGTAACCTTTTGATAAAACAATATTAATTGAAACCTCCAATCGCCCAAGGAATCCCACATGCAAGCCACGCGTGTGGGCGTTTACACATGAACCCCTCGGCGGACTAACCCCCGACCGCACTAAAATATACCTTTTAGTCGTTTAATTTCAATCCATGTCAACTTATCCGTATGACAAATGAAATTAACGATTGGACCTTACTAGACCACATCACTATCGCAGAAGGGACTTGGGAAGTTGTACTTGAGGTGATGTCTAAGCATTGACCACAATTTTAACGTGAAAAATGAATTCTTAGAATTGGTATACTCACTCGGACCATACCGCTTCCAACTCAAATTCTTTTGTTATCTCATTTTATATCTATCTCTAGAGAACTTATGAAAATCGCACATACAAAGCCCGCGCGTGTGGGCGTTTACATAAACTCCACTTCTCAATAGATTTAAAATGTTTTATTTAGAAATCTCATCTAACAAACTTATGATAAGCGGTGCAAGCAAACCACGCGTGTGGGCGTTTACTCACGAGTCGTCTCACTTTGTTTAGAGATCAAAAATGGAGGTCTTGACATTTTAATTTGAAAAATTAATTTGTCGGGTTGCTTGCTTAGTCATTTTATTCAAAAGGTTTGTCCATGCGAGATCACGTAATCTAGCATGCTTTTCTATAGAACTCAACATGTAAAACATGCTCATGCGAATTCTAAAATATGCTTGATAAGCGCGATAAACCTAGCATGCTTACTATGCGCATCCAATTACGTAAAACACTTAAGGTTTGTCAACGTAATATAAACATACATAGCATGCTACTGCATTATTTAAACATCCACGACATGCATATGAACGATAAAATAAAATAAAACGTTCATCGCGGCCCAATCGTGAAACCTGCACATTCATGTCTAATCTATTACATAGATTTACAAAGTGCAATTAAACTTGACAGACCTCGCGTGCACGGCACGGACGGATTCAACAAATGGGCCTCGCGTGCATGGCACGCGGACCGGAAAAATCTGGGTTGGGCTGGAAAAACGAGGTTTGGGCGGGTCGGCCCATCTTTGGGCGGGCAGCTGAGGAAAAGCCCGGCCAGCGCCCTGACCTTCGCGCCGCCGCCGCTGCGTGTCCCTCGCGGCTACCTCGCGATCGCTAATCGCGACCGCAACCCGTCGAGCACGCGTGCGCGGCCACGCCCCGAGCACCGAACATCTGCCGAGAGATGTCGTCGCCCGGCGACGAAACTCACGACCGCGATGTCTGCCGCATGGCACCGGGTTTCGATCTTGCGACAGCGCCCGTCGCCCGCTAGCTCGCTCGCGTTGCTGTGGCGGCGAATCTCGCGCCCACTCGCTCGCTCGCGTGGCGCCAGGATCTCGTCTTGACATGCGCCCGTCGCCCGCGACCGCGAGGCTCGCTTCATGAAAACCGCCTGTGGGACCGAGAGACTGTTTTCCCGTCGTTTCGTTCTTCGTTCTTTCGTATTCGTTCTTCTTTTACATATAAGATTTACAGAATAAAATCTAATCTAACCACGGATTTTCTCGTGGTGTAAAAACAAAACCCAATAAAACAAAAAACGAGCCACGATGAACGACAGATCCACAATTAATAAAACGCACGTAATAATCAAACGTGAATTAATCCATGAGCCAAGATTCTCGATCCGGGCTCGATACCAAATGTTGGGAAAAAATATGTTTAGCCCTCGCCCCGAGGATCCATCTTGGATATTTAATTCACCATACATTGATTATAAACCTAGCATGCGTCTATATAATTAATCGCAACACGTAGGGGTTTTCACGTGTTTACCTTTGGATCTGAAGAGGTCGATGGAACGAGATGAATGGATCAAACGGATCGGACTCGTGCTTTGACCTTCTGGACTGTATCCCGATTGCCCAATCTCCAACGTCGAGTGAGGACGATCTATGGAGAATGCTTCGGAAAATCACCCTTTGCTCTCACTTCACAATTTTCGAAATACTCTCAACACTATGAGGGGGCCGAAAATTTCTTGTTAATTATGTGAGCATTAACCTAGACTTTATCTCATACCTTATATTTATAATGCACTACCTTAATCCCATATGGAAGTTATCATAATCCTATATGGAAATTACCATAATCTATATGGAAAATTACCATAATCTCGTGATTATTTCCATACTCTCGTGATTATTTCCATACTCTCGGATTATTACCATAATCTTATATGGAAAGGATCTATGCATATACCATAAATATAATAATATCCTTGTGGATAAAGAGAATAAAATCTTGCCATAGGAGCAATAGGGGCGCGATTTCCAAAGCTTACGGGCCTAAATGGGCCAACCGAGGATCAAATCTGAGGAATAAAGATAGGCCTCAAATAAATTAATTATCTTATGTTCACCCGAACATAAATTAATTTATAAACATTCGATCATGCCACTAGAGAAAGAATGTTGACTTACCCTTTATTACCGAAGTTGAGTCGGGCTTGCACTTAGACATTCTGAATCCCGTATTTAAGATATCGAGCGTCCATTAATCATTTATAGCAATCATTGCTTAAAGCGATTAATAACTTCATTTCCTTAAGTAGTACCACTCAACCTTATTATTGTACTTGAGCTAACTCAACTGCGGGGTTTAGTACAATAAACCTTTGAGCTCCTTAAGGGGCGTCATCATCCTAAGCGGATACGGTGACTCGATCTGAGATAACTAGCGTGACATCTGACAAGATCGCCACCACCCAAGATGCGGAGAATCTTGGGTTAGAACATATAACCCTCACTCATAACAAGTTAAAGTGATGGTCAACAACTCATACTTACCTAATACCTTATCGAGGTTTAGATCATCGTAAGTCACCGAGATCTTGGTTCTTCACGACGGTCGAGAAGAAGAACACATCTCCTTGTGATCCTTCAATACGTCGAGACGCGTCACCGGCATAGACAAGCAACTAAGTCAAGTCACTTCTTATCTATACTGCAGCCTAAACCGATAACTCGTCCTTAAGTTGTCTCAGCTGTGAAACTTTTTATATCTCATTAAGCTTGACCAATCATACAAACTTCTGTGATCTTCTACACACTGTATGATCTAACTTATATATGAGATAAGGGGACACAGAAATATGCAATCAAGTATTCAAATTCAGATAGGAGATTGTAATAGTGGTAACAGGAAACATTGTATACAAGCTCAACCAAACTGCTTTCAGTATAAAAATCGAACAGCTGAAGAGGCTCAGCATCAAGAAGTAGACTGACATCATCACAATCAGATCAGTCAGAGGAACTGAGTTCCTAAAAGCTGTCATCCACAAGTATTATGAGAAGAAATGAATTAGTCATCAAATTCTATTGCTCGCACGCCTTAAGAAAATGGAGTAGCTAAAAGAATGAATCAAACGCTGAAAAAGACAGCATGCACGATGCTTGCCAGTTCGAAGCTACCTTCAAAGTTATGGACTAAAGTTATCAATACAACTTACTATACCCAGAACATATTATTTCTGACTTGGAGACATAGAAAAACACCATACGAAGAGTAAGCCTTCTATCTCCACTTTCATACTTTTGGGCTGTTTTACATCCATGACGAGCCCGTTTTTCATGCTCTTTTTGGGGTAGTCCTTGCCCTAGAAAGAGTGCATTTTGTGTGTGTTCTTTGCGTGTGTTTGTGTCTGGGAGGACCCGCTTGGGATGTTGCAGGTTGAGACACACTTTGGGCAAGATCAGGCCACCTCCCGTGAGAGAGGTAAAAATCCGAAGATTACCTTGGCAAGACATTCGATATCTTGCCAAGACACTGCATCCGCATGGGAGATGAGCACGATCACGAGTGGCGTGAAGTCGAGAAGGTGTCGAGACAAAGAAGAGTGAAGGACGGCGAGGTGGCGGTGGACGGAGGGTCAAGTCGGGATGCACCGGGAGCGGACAAGATCTCGCGCAAACTTGCGCATAAAGGAAAGATTCTCGGCAAGGTTCTCTCTGCCGCTGTTTGATTTTGCCGTAAAGGAAAGGTCGACTGCGATCTTTGTGGATGAGACAAACTGCGGGATGAAGCCGGAGGAACTCTTGTCGGGGTCCAGAGCCCGAGCTGTCAGCCGACTTCACCACCTATCATCTCGAGATACGCGTGCTGACCAAGCTAAAGGGGAGTTTACTTAGGCTCCCACAACAATTCGAACTCCATACGGAACACACGACACAACATTCGGGAGAGAGCATCAGTCCAGATTTTCTCTCTCAACTTCTCTTTTTTATTTCTCATGCATTTCATGAGCGATTGGTGAGGAAGAAAAAAAGTCCCACGGCAAACAATTTATATTATGTATTTGGTTATCTCTGCTTGAGCAACTGCTTGGCAGAGAATGCTTTCGCTTCGTTTGATTTTCTATTCAAGTATGGTTTCGATTATGTTCTTGTTTATTGCTTTTATGTTTATGTCGATTTTGCGTGAGTAGTCGGTTTGGTTGGGCTCGGGGTGAAGCACGTTGAGTCAAGGTCATACATGTCGTGAGGTCTAAATGTCATTAGAACCTTGAGTGGGTGTTCCTGAAGCTCTAGGCCTTTATACACATATTGTTCCTTTCCTTGAGCGTTAACTCGGTCGGTAGCCTTGGAGGGGGGTAGCTACAAGCAATAGCCGGAGTAAGACATCGATTGTCTCCTTATCCCGGGAAGTGCGGCTGGAGTGGGTGATTGTAGCCATCGGCCTTGGGGCAAAGGGCTGCGAGCCACTCCCTTGGACCGTCTGTGGCTAGTTAAGGGTTTAGTGAGTAAAATTTGTTGGGGCGGACGAACCTATCTTGAGACCGTCTTTGCAAGGGGCAGGCGGGGCCTGCAGATTAGTCCTAAAATCTACAGGCAAGCTGGGGTGGGGGGCACAGTGTGCGTGACAACCTAAAGGGCATCTACCCTTGGTACCTTTAACCACGACATACGATCATGGTGAAAATCCTTGAACCTATGACCGACGTCTTGACCAATGTCTCAGCGTCACGGAACCACTGGTCCAACTACTTGTTATTTAATCTCTTTACCTTGTGTTTAAGTTTCGGTTTACATTACGCTCAAGATATATCTCGGTACATCTCTACTTAGACCGTCATTTGATGACACCTTGCCCTCTGGGCAACCTCCTACTCAAACTGTGACAACTCGAGTAACAACACAACCAGCTCTCTTGGGTTCGACCCCTTAACTTGCCATGTACGGAACTATATGTTCAAGTTGGAGGAGATTATAAATGTATCTTGACGTGTCTTGGTACCTCTAACGATGGGTAATCCGAGCGTCGTCAGATTGGCGCCGTTGCCGGGGAGCTGCGCTATTCTAGTGTTGTTATTCACTTTTTTTTTCGTTTGGTTTTGCATGCTCCGACCTAACCTTGTAGGTGAGGACGGAGAGCTCTATTGACCAGATTGAGAGAACCATTCGGAGAAGAAGAGGCAAGGCGAGGAGAAACACCCTGTCTTGAGGAGCATGTACAGCGCAAGACAACATGGAGAGAGAATCCACAAAACCCACCACCTCGGAGAGAGTAGATGCTTGAGATGATGTTCCCGAACAACAAATAGATCTCCGCCTGGGCATCACCTTGCCGAGATCGAGGACAACCGGGAGGCGAGGCACTCTTTCATGCGAGATCTTGCCAAGCTTGATATCTGGGAGAGGACCCCAGTCGTCTCCAAGACTTCGAAATGGTGTGTAGCACCATAAGGTGTCGGATGAAGTCAAGAAGGAGTACATCCGACTCATATCCTTTTCGTTCACTCTCCACGGCGGTGCTCAATAGTGGTTGTACACTTTGCCTACGGGTAGTGTCACTACTTGGGCGGGGCTTGAGAAGTTCCTTGAGAGATACTATCACGTCTCGAGGATCAAAGCGTGAGGAAAGGATGAGTTCCCTCCGGATGGGGAATGGCGAGGCGGTGTGCGACTATTGGTGTCGTTTCAATCCATCTTGGAAAAGTGTCTCAATCACCAAATCTCGATCAAGATCGATCGATATTATGTGAATGGCTTGAGGGCGAGTCGAGAGGCAGCTCGTGAGTGCTGCGTGCGGAGGTTCCATACTCAACAAGCAACCCAATGAGGCATTCAAACTACTCGCGAGACTTGGTGAAGAATGATGCCAACGCAATGGTCAAGACGATGCCCAGCCAAGAAGCTACCGATTCAGACGGATCTGACATGAAAGATATGAAGGACATGATGAAACAAATGATGGACTGATGAGGCCCTCTATGGCGAAGAATGTCAGCGTGTCGACTTTGCTTTGCCACCACCCACAACACGGACGAGTGTCTACAAGTGGCTGAAGAAGAAGAAGTGAATGCCTTTGGGCATGTCAACAACGGTGGTGGAGGAAACGCTCAAGGTCAGAAGCCTCGTTTTAACCCGTACAATCCACCATGGAAAAATCATGAGAACTTGAGGTACGGAGGCACACATCGAAGCACCTCACAGGGCGTAATCCACCTCAAGCTCGGCCATCTTTAGCCGAGATAGTGCACAATCAAGGAGCTACCCAAGGAAAGATAGTGCAAGACCTCGACAAGTTCAAAACAGAGACAAGAGGAGTCCTACAATCTTGACTTGACTCAATTTGAACACCTTGACGCAAGAGATATCAAAGCTCAATCAAAAGCGAGGACGCCCACCGCTCAAGTGCAAATCTAACCCAATGCGCACGTCAGCGCAATCAACTTGAGGAGGCGGAAAGAACTTGCGGCGCGAAGGAAGCCCGGTCGAGGCCGGTCGAGGCGAAGGCATAACCAGGAAGTCGAGGACTTGGTCGAGGAACTGAACTTCGGTGAAGGCCTTGCCCAAGTGTCGAACAAGGCGGAGATCGAATCGAGACCTCCCTTTCCGGGAAGGTTGGCGAGGAACAAAGAAGTCAAGAGATGAATGAAATGATCAAGATCTTTAAGAAGTTGAGATCAACATACCTTTGATCACTTTTTGATCTCGATGCCGAGGTGCGCGTGAGTTCCTCAAAGAGCCGTGTACCAGAGAGTCAAGTACACGGACGATGCGAGTTTCAAATGGGGAGAACATCTCGGTAGTACTCAAACGAGATCTCCCAATCAAGTGTACCGATCCCGGGATGTTCTATATACCTTGCGTGATTGGGACAAGGAGGATAGACCAAGCTATGCTCGATCTCGGGGCATCAATCAACGTCATGCCCCTATCTATCTATCAAGAGTTAAAACTCGGACCACTCCGACCATCTTGCGTTGAGATTCAACTGGCAGACAAGTCAAGTGTCTATCCCGAAGGGATCGTTGAGGATGTGCTAGTCAAGGTGCAAGACCTTATTTTCTCAGCCGATTTCTACGTTCTAAATATGGGCAGTACCCGGACCAAGAAGCAGCTCATGCTGCTAGGCAGGCCATTTCTCAAGACGGCCCGAACTTTAATCGATTGCGATATGGGGAAGCTCACATGCAAATTCACTGGGGAGACGGTCACCTTTGACATCTACAAGGCCGAGCAATTTCCGATTGACACCGAGATGGTGGACTTTGTCAGTCTCACTGAGAAGGATGTTGAGAGATACTCTGCCAACGTGGTGGTCAAGGGCGTGTCTGAAAGAGTCATCGAGGACACATCAAGATTTAGAGTATCTCGACAAGGAGGAGGTCGAGGCAACTAAAGTGCTTGAGGTAGAAGCCGACCAAGGTGGGGACGATCAACCAAGCTATCAATCACCGCTAGTGCATGACAAGGAGAGGATGCAACCTTCCTTGAAGAAAGCCCCTGACTACAGCTCAGCGCCTGCCAAGCACTTGAAGCATATGTACCTCGGAGCCAACGAGGCGTTGCCAGTAATCATAAGCTCCGAGTTGACGATCAAAGAAGAAGAAGAGACGAGGGCCGTCTTGAGAAAGAACAAGGAGGCCATCGGCTGGACCTTAGCCGACCTCAAGGGCATCAGCCCTACTATTTGTCAACACTACATCGTGCTCGAGGACGACGCCGTACCGGTCAGAGACCCCTAGAGGAAGCTCAACCCGGTAATAAAAGAAGTTGTCAAGGTGGAGATACTCAAACTCCTTGAGTTGGGCCTCATTTACCATCTCGAACAGCGGTGGGTCGGCCCGATCCACGTCGTGCCAAAGAAATCCTGCGTACTGGTGGTGAGAATGAAGGCAAGGAATTGGTCGCGATGAGGCTCGGGCAGTGGAGGGTTTGCATCGATTCTGAAAGATCAACAAGGTGACCGGAAGGACCACTTCCCTTCCGCTTCATTGACGGATCTTGAGAGACTCACGAATAGTATTTATGTTTCCTGTGGCTACTCTAGTTATATGCAAATTTTTGTGGCATTAGAAGATCAAGATAAGACTACATTTACTTGCCCGTTTGGCACATTTGCATATCGTCGTGTGCCATTTGGTTTATGCAATGCCCCAGGGACATTTCAAAGATGCATGATGAGTATATTTTCTGACTTGCTTGAGCAATGCATTGAGGTGTTCATGGATGATTTTACTGTTTATGGCAAGACGTTTGACCAGTGCATAGAACATCTTGAGTTAGTTCTGCAGAGGTGCGTGGAGAAGGATCTTGTGCTGAATTATGAGAAATGCCACTTCATGGTCAAGAAGGGAATTGTCCTTGGGTATGTTATCTCTGAGAAGGGCATTGAGGTAGACAAAGCCAAGGTGGAGATCATAGCCAAGCTGCCTTACCCCACCAACATCAAGCGACTCAGGGATTCCTTGCCACTGGGATTCTATCGGCGGTTTGTCGAGGACTTTGCCAAGATAGCACAATCGATGAACCGCCTCCTCCAGAACGATGTACCGTGGGAGTTCGACGACGCATGTAAAGAAGCCTTCCAGATATTGAAGGAGCACCTTGTCACAGCGCCCATCATAAGGCCACCCGAATGGGGCATGCCCTTTGAGCTGATGTGCGACGCTAGTGGATATGCTGTTGGCGCGGTGCTTGGGCAGAAAATTGGCAAGGAGAGCTTCGTCATCTACTATGCATCGAAGACCCTCACCGGACCACAGATCAATTACACGACCACGGAGAAGGAGCTTCTTGCCGTGGTGTTAGCCTCGAGAAATTTCGCTCCTACCTCTTTGGGAGCAAGGCGGTGGTTTACACCGACCAGTGCCTTGAAATATCTCATGGCAAAGAAGGACACAAAGCCAAGACTCATACGGTGGATACTCCTCCTCCAGGGGTTCGACGTTGAAATCAAAGACAAGAGTGGATCTCAAAATCAAGTGGCCAACCACTTGAGCAGAATTTTGAGAAAGGATGAAGGAGATCCAATCCGAGCAACGTTTCCAGACGAGGAGCTACTCGAGATCTACACCAGGCCGTGAGTGCGGGTACGACTTGGTGAACTACATCGTGACCAGAGTGTTGCCCGTGGGGATGCCAACACACCAGAGGAACAAACTCAAGAAGGAGAGTCGACAATACGTATGGGATAACCCATACTTGTGGAAGCAATGCTCAGACTTGATCTTGAGGAGATGCGTTCGGTGTGAGCAAACAAGCATCCTTGAGCACTTGCCATGAGAAGGAGTGCGGCGGACATTTTGGGCACAAGAGAGCGGCAAGGAAGATCGCGATTGTGGGTTCTCATGGCCCACTATCTTTAAGGATAGCTATGAGAAGTGCGAGAATGCGATAAGTGCCAACGCGAGGGCAATGTCTCAAAGAGGAATGAGATGCCCTGGTACCTATCTTGCCATAGAAATATTAGACATGTGGGGCATGGATTTCATGGGCCCTTTGCCAAACTCTAAGGGAAACCAATACATACTCCCTAGCGATGGACTACGTGTCAAAATGGGTAGAAGCGAGGCCCATGACCAAGGCGGACGCAAGGACCGTAGCCATTTTCTCAAGTCGAACATCTTTAGCCGGTTCGGTGTGCCAAGAGCCATAATCGGTGATCGGGCACCCACTTCTACAATGCCACCATTGGCGGCTTACTCGAAGTATGGGGTGCATCATGGGATGTCCACCGTGATACCATTCTCAAGCGATAGGCCAAGGCGAGCTCTCAAACCGCATTGTAAAGACCATCTTGAGGAAGGCAGGGAGAGAGCAAGAAGGAGTGGAGCACTCACCTCGACGATGCACTATGGGCATACGGACAGCCTTTAAAACGCCATTTGGAATGTCTCCTTATCGGATGGTGTTTGGCAAGATGTGTCACCCGCCAATGAAATTGGAACACAAGGCGTCTTGGGCAATCCATAGCTCAACTTTGGCTGGGATGAGGCGGAGAGAAGTGCGGGCTTGACATACAAGAGCTCGAGGAGATTCGCCTGAAGCGTGTAAACGCCGCTATATACAAGGATAGACTCAAGAGATCCCATGATCTTTAATCGAGGAAAAGAAGTTCAAAATGGGCAAATGGTGCTACTCTATCAAAATAAGTTTCGCTATGCCTCTGGCAAGCTGACCACCAAGTGGGTGGGACCTTACATCGTGCACGCCCAACATCCGAACGGAGCCGTGGAGATAAGCGACATGGACGGCAAGAAAGTGTTCAAAGTGAACGGAAGCAGACTTAAAACCTACCATGGGGACGACCGAAGACTCAGAGAATGGGACGCTGAGCAAGATAAGCGTACCGAGGTTCCCCAAGAGGATCCTCAAGATGCCTAAGCTCAAGGAATACGTCGAGCTAACGATGTTAAACAACAGCGCTTTCCGGGAGGCAACCCGGTGGGGTATGATTTTAATCGCTTATATTTTATTTCATTTTTGTCAAGGTGGTGGTCTTGACCACTTTTAACACTTTGCCTCAGGCAAAGTGAGTGAGTGGGGGAGCCCACTCTCGTAGTTTTGACTTGCTCCTTGAGAGGACTGCTTTTCTCGAGGCGTATTTTCTAAGCTGCAGTCGAGAAGGAACTCAAGATAAGGCGAAGAGGAGGCGGATGGCAAGGCAACCTTGCCAAGAACATGGGAAGCAGGCGGTGTTTGAATTTCTACGGTGGCGCAGAGACATCCCATCATGTCAGCCCACTACCCTATAACCGCCCAACCCACTTCTATTACCCCCCTCATTTCGCCTACCCACTTCCCACATTCAAACCACACCCCAAAAACTTCCCAAACTACAAAGACAAAAACCCTAACCTCCTACCCATGGTGCACACACGTCCAAAGAAGAAACTACCGGAGCCAACCCCGAAAAACATTGTAGCTCGCCACATAAAAATGGAGAAGACACCGGCAGAGCCCGCCGCCGAAGGGAGTCCGTCGTCCGGTGGCGAGACTCACATTGAGTTCGCCGAAGGAATAGAAGAAGCGCCCATGCTCCACGACATTCACGTGGAGGTGGACGCTGAGGAAGATGAGCAGCCCACGGCCGAGAACACACCGGAGAAGAAGCCGGAGAAGGCGTAGGAGAAAAGAAGGAAGTCACCCTCCACCGGAAAAAGAAAAGTAAATGAGACTCCTCACCATCGTCAAAGAAGGCGCCGACCCCTCTCACACCGTCCCGCTCGCACGAAACCAAAGTCTTTGAGGAGAATGAGGTTTCGAGGAGGGAGCTTGGCGATGCTCGGAGAAGGCAAGGACGGAGGAACGACCCGACGAAGAAATCGAGGAAGAAGCGTCTTCCCCGGCGGAGAACGGCCGCGAAGAAGACAAAGATGGCGACAGCTGGTCAAAGCGAGGGAAGTCCTACGGTGAATACCAAGGCTAGTCAAACCAAGGAGATGGTTGTGCCAAAGCGGTGGAATCTGCACTCCCTCGAACAACCGGGAGTCAAGGAGGATGTCGAGAGGTCATTTAAGGGAATAGGATGGAGGAAGTTTCGAATGGGATACCACGGTGTACGCGCCGATGGTGAAGGAGTTTTATGGGGATCTTGACATAGATCATGACAAATGAGTGCCAGTGGGTATACATTTCACTCTTCTCGGGGAGCGACGAGAGTTTACGGTTGATGAGCTCAACCAAGCTACAGGGGAGCAACCAAGGTGGTACCAAACTTTACTGATGGGAAATGGTCCGGGATCTAGGGAAAACTAATTGGAAAGGATGACGCACAGTTCAAGTCGTGTGACGCCAATGGGACAGCCCTCAAGGACCTGGCCATGCAAGTATGTCACCGGATCCTCTCCTATAATCTTTTTGGCAAGAAGGATAGCAGCGCAACCATGTCGAAGAGCGAGTTGTTCATCCTCTGGGCGATGCATGAAAGGATGAAGCTGAACTTTGCGTCATTCGCAATCTCGCACATGAAGAGCATCATGGGCAGGGAGCAGCAGAGGCTCTCCTTGTGCCACTGCCGACTAACTTTGCGAAGGAGAACGAGCCGCTTGGCTCAGGCTTTGCCATGACTCCCGGAGAGGACACCTTCGACACGAAAATCTTGAAGATGCTCGGGATTGTAGAGGATGAGGACGGCAAGCTTACCATCCAAAAGAGCTTGAGAGCCCGTTGCGAAGCCAAGGCCACGCCAAAGGCTAAGGCGAGGCATGACCTTCAGAACACCGAGCGCGCCCAGGTGATACTCAAGCTACCCTCGTCGGGATACGTGAGACCTTGACCAAAATCGAGACCGCCCACTTCGCATTCTTTGCCCAAGAGATTCGGTACCCACCGCATCCCCTAAGCTTTCCTCCCTTTGTTTTTTTTTTTGTTTTGTGTTTTGTTTTCTTGTTTTTACATTTCGCTTTTGTTTTGTGTTTGTTTGTTGTGTGTTTGCGTGTTTATGTTTTGGGACCATACTCATGCAACACTTTGCCACGAGCAAAGTGTGTGAGTTGGACGGCCCCTGCTTTTTTGTTGTGTTGTTGTGTGTGTTGACCGGCATGTTGAGATGAGCATGATAGTTATGATCTTGGCATAGGCTTTGTAATACATGTTTAGCTTGTATCAATAAGGTTAGTATGACGGAAGGGGCATAGCATGCACACCGTGAGAAATGAGCTGTATATGCTAAATCATTGCAAGCATGAATTCTATACGTGTGATATTCTGATGCTTGACTTGGTTGTGCTAGAACTTGCTCATTGTCTTGATCAAAGCCCAATGACTATAGGTGCGAGTGCTCTAGATGATTTAGGCTTTCTTTTCATAGCCATGGTCAACAATGAAAATAAACCCAGATATATATGTCCTTGCTAGCCCCTCGAAATGCTCGTTTTCTTTTAAATTATCTTGTGCTCTTCCCACGACACGGGATTGAGAGAAGAAGAATAGGGGAGGATATATATGTCTTCGCATCATTCTGGCAAAACACAACATTAGATGCCTTAGCCTTCTAATCGGCATAATTAATGAGTTTAAATTCAAAATGTGTAGAAAAGAAAGAAAAAGGGCCAGAACAAAGTTTAAAAGTATAAAAGAAAAAGTTCCCCAAAATATAAGTGTGCTCGAGCGTAAGTATCTTGCCGAGGAAATGGGAAAACATTTTGCCCAAGACCTAAGTCGACACAACCTTACCCAAGATTACATACTTCCAACTTAGCCAAGAAGCCACTCAACACAACCCAAAGACCTGGGATAGAGAACTTAGACCAAGCTATGGGGCGAGAGATAGTAGACGGCAGTGCTGTACGGCACTTCCTTGATCAAGTCATCAGCGAAGCGTGAAAACCTTAAACACCGAGAGTTTGAGTGCTTGAGAGGAATCCCACAAACTTGTTTTGCCCGATCTTGACTAACCTTGATGCATAGTCAGTATTCATCTCCTATGCCCGATTATCTTTGCCATGTTATCATCTTATCCTTGCTTTGGTTTTGCGTGTGTTGTTTGTGTGTTTGTTTTCTTTTGGGCAAGGAATGCTTGCACGCTTGAGGACAACCGTGGTTCAAGTGTGTGAATGTGTGAGTTCGCTTTTCATGCTCTTTTGGGGTAGTCCTTGCCCTAGAAAGAGTGCATTTGTGTGTGTTCTTTGCGTGTGTTTGTGTGCGGGAGGACACGCTTGGGATGTTGCAGTTGAGACACACTTTGGGCAAGATCGTGGCCACCTCCCGTGAGAGGTAAAATCTGAAGATTACCTTGGCAAGACATTCGACATCTTGCCAAGACACCGACTGCATGGGGCCGAGCTCGATCAAAGAGGCGACGTGAAGTCAAGAAGGTGTCGAGACAAGGAAGAGAGGTGAGAAGGACGAGGAGTGACGCGGTGGACAGAGGGTCAAGTCAGGATGCAGCTGGGAGCAGACAAGATCTCTGGCAAACTTGCGCGCAAAAGGAAAGATTCTCGGCAAGGTTCTCTCTGCCGCCTGTTTGATTTTTGCCGTAAAGGGAAAGGTCAACCTGCTGATCTTGTGGATGAGACAAACACCGATCGAAGCGGAGGAACTCTTGTCGGGGTCCAGAGCCCGAGCCAAGCTGCTGACTTCACCACCTACCATCTCGAGATACGTGCGCTGACCAAGCTAAAGGGGAGTTTACTTAGGCTCCCACAACAATTCGAACTCCATACGGAACACACGACACAACATTCGGGAGAGAGCATTAGTCCAGATTTTCTCTCTCTACTTCTCTTTTTTATTTCTCTTACATTTCATGAGCGATTGGTGAGGAAGAAACAAGTCCTACGGGCAAACAATTTATATTATGTATTTGTTTATCTCTGCTTGAGCAACTGCTTGGCAGAGAATGCTTTTCGCTTACGTTTGATTTTCTATTCAAGTATGGTTTCGATTATGTTCTTGTTTATTGCTTTTATGTTTATGTCGATTATGCGTGAGTAGTCGGTTTGGTTGGGCTCGGGTTGAAGCACGTTGAGTCAAGGTCATACAAGTCGTGAGGTCTAAATGTCATTAGAACCTTGAGTGGGTGTTCCCGAAGCTCTAGGCCTTTATACACATGTTGTTCCTTTCCATGAGCGTTAACTCGGCCGGTAGACTTGGGGGGAGGGGTAGCTACAAGCAATAGCCGGAGTAAGACATCAAGTGTCTCCTTGTCCCGGGAAGTACGGCTAGAGTGGGTGATTGTAGCCGTCGGCCTTGGGCAAAGGGCTGCGAGCCACTCCCTTGTACCGGCTGTGGCTAGTTGGGCTGTTTAGTGAGTAAAAGCTGTTGGGGGCGGACGAACTATCTTGGAGACCGTCTTTGCAAGGGGTAGGCGGGGGCCTCAGATTTAGTCCTAAAATCTACGGGCAAGCTTGGGGTTGGGGGCACGTGTGCGTGACAACCTAAAGGGCATCTACCCTTGGTACCTTTAACCACGACATACGCTCATGGTGAAAATCCTTGAACCTATGACCGACGCCTCGACACGATCTCAACGCATGAACCCTTGATCCAACTACTTGTTATTTAATCTCTTTACCTTGTGTTTAAGTTTCGCTTTACATTACGCTCAAGATATATCTCTCAACATCTCTCATCGAGACCGTCACCGATCGACACCTTGCCTCCGGCAACCTCTTACTCAAACCGCGACAACTCGAGTAACAACACAACCAGCTCTCTTGGGTTCGACCCTTAACTTGCCATGTGCGGAACTATATGTTCAAGTTGGAGGAGATTATAAATGTATCTTGGCGTGTCTTGGTACCTCTAACGATGGGTAATCCGAGCGTCGTCAATCCACAACAATGACAAAGTGCAATTAAAAACCTTTGACAATAAAGTTGAACAAGGAATTTTCTTTGGGATTCTTCAGCTGAAGAATCCAGCAAAGTTTATAGGGTTTTTAACAAGCAATCCTTCATTGTGGAAGTAACACCTCATGTTGTATTTGATTAAACTGCAATTAAGTAAATGAATCAGATCAACATAGAAACTAAGTCATCAACTTAAAGAGACTTCACTCTTCTAAGCCTAACTGACGAAGTTTTAGTATAGGGACCTGAAGAAGAAGAAGAAGAATCAAAAGAATTTCAGCAGATCTACGGAAATGAGCCAGATTAGTTGGAGATTTTTCTCTGAACTGAACCTACCATATATCAAGGGGAAACCGAGCCAACAGCTGCTCAGACTGATAAGCATCAGTCAGTTGAAAACGTAACCTATCAGTAGTATACACCAACATCAGAAGACCCTTCAGCATCACACTTAGTTTATCAGTTAACGACTGATCATCCAACTGCCGACCCATTTCTAACACCAGACGAAGTTAGAAGATATCGAAGATAGGTTGAAGATTACCTTGCTGACAATATTCTTGGTGAACCAACAGACAAGGTCAAAACTCGGAGATCAGTCTCTGACCAAGCCAACAATGTGGATCAACTATTCTCAAGTGGAACCCAAGGATGTCCTTGAAGCGTTTAACGATGTAAGCTAGATGAACATGATGCAAGAGGAACTGAACTGTAGGGAAATCTGATTTTAACCCTCTTCCGAGGATCTATCTTGGATGTTTAATTCACCATACATTGATTATATACCTAGCATGCACTTATATAATTAATTGCAACACGTTCGTGTTTACTCGTGTTCACCTGCGAATTTGTCGGACAAAGAATATGATCAAGACTCGTGCTTTGATCTTCTGGACTATATCCCGTTAGCAAAACTCTAATGTTGAGTGAGAGCAATCTATGGAGAGTACTGCAAAAAATCGCCTTCTTCCTCACACTTGGAAATCTAGAAAATCATAATGTTCTCACTATAATTTTAAAAATCTCTTAGCATTAGGTTGCACTGATTTTCTCTCACCTTATATTTATAATGCGACCCTAGAAACCTATTAGGATATGATCTCTGCATATCTAATAAATGTAATCATATCTTTTCAGATAGAGAGGATCAGAACAGAGTCCCAGTGGGACTCTACATGAGGTGGATGATTTTTCATATAGCTCCAGGCTTTGATGGGCCAACAGGGATCAAATACAAGGAATAAAGATGTGCCTCAAATAAAATAATTATCTTATATTCAGCCCAGAATATAAATTAATTCATAAACATTTATTCATGCCATTAGAGAATAAATGCTGACTTACCCCTTTATTTTCGAAGTTGAGTAGGGCTTGCACTTGGACTTCACGAATCCCCGTATTTAAGATACCACACATCCATTAATTATTTATAGCGTTCTGACTGTTTAAAATAATTAATCTCTTTAATTCCTTAAGTAGTACCACTCAACCTTATTATTGTACTTGAGATAACTCAATCTGTAGGGTTTAGTACAATAAACCTTTTGAGCTCCTTAAGGGGACGTCATCATCCTAAACGGATACGGTGACTCGATACAGGTAACTAGCATGACATACAAGCACTGCTACCACCTAAGATACGGAGAATATTGGGTTATATCATGTAACCTTCACCCATGACAAGTCAAAGTAATGGTCAGCAACTCATACTCACCTAAAACCTTATCGAGGTTTAGATCAACGTAAAGTCACCGAGATTTAGGTTCTTCACGACGGTCAGATAGAAGAACTCATCTCATTGTGATCCATCAATACGTTAGAGACGTACCAGTATAGACAAGCAACTAAGTCAAGTCACTTCTTATCTATACCCCAGCCTATACCGACAACTCGTCCTCAAGTTGTCTCAACAGTGATATTTTTTATATCTCATTAAGCTTGACCAATCATACAGACTTCTGTGATCTTCTACACACTGTATGATCTAACTTATATATGAAATAAAGGGACATACATATGCAATCAAGTAAACAATTCAGATAGGAGATTGTAATAGTGGTAACAGGAAACATTGTATACAAGCTCAACCAAAACTACTTCTAATATACAAATCCAACAATCTCCCTCTTATACTAAAGCAAACTTTTAGTATACAATGTGTCTCTCTACTAGCTATTACATGCAACACCATCACCTTGCTTATCTCACTTCTAAAAAGTTTCCTATCTAAGTGGGTGCCTCTTGCGCAATCCAAGTCCTCGAACATGCTCGTCGTAGACTTTTTACGGCAGGCTCTTCGTGAATGGGTCAACTAGGCATAGTACCAATCTTCTCAATCAACACGTCTCCTCGTCTAACGATTTCTCGTATGACATGGTACTTTCTCTCTATTTGTTAGGTTGCCTTGTGGGTCCGTGGTTCATTCGAGTTTGCCACTGCACTTGAGTTATCACAGTACACTATGATACTCTTGGGCAAACGAGGTACCACATCTAGATCCATGAGGTAGTTCTTAAGGTAGTTCTTGAACCATACCGCCTCCTTAGCAGCCTCCGAAGCGGCTACATATTCGACTTCCATGGTAGAGTCCGCAATACATCGCTGCTTTGCACTCCGTCAAGATACGGTTCCTCCTCCCAAGGTAAACACATAGCCTGAGGTAGACTTTTTCTCATCACGGTCAGCTTGGAAATTCGAGTCTGAATAACCCAAAGGCATTAGACTATCTGCTTGGTAAACTAGCCTATAATTTCGAGTCTTTTTCATGTACTTGAGTATATGTTTTACCGCAGTCCAATGAGCTTGTCCAGGGTTAGATTGATATCTAGCTACTATGTCTACCGCATAGCAGATATCGGGTCTCGTATATAGCATTTCATACATGAGACTTCCTACAACGGAAGCGTAAGGAACTTGTCTCATTTTCTCTTTCTCCTTTGCAGTCATAGGTGATTGCTCCTTAGATAAAGGAACACCATGTCTGAAGGGTAGCAATCCCTTCTTGGCGGTCTGCATGCTAAAACGAGTAATCATAGTATCAACTCTTACGATCTCGGTAAACCTTGATCTCAATATTTTTCTCTTGCAATCTCGGTAGACCTTGATCCCAAGAATGTATGCTCATCTCCTAAGTGTTTCATTTGAAACTGATCGGATAACCAACTCTTTACGTCTGATAACAGCTTCACGTTGTTTCCAAGTAGAAGGATGTCATCTACGTAAAGTGCGAGAAATACCACGTCACCGTTGACATCCAAACGATACACACAACTCTCGCTAGGCAACTGGGTAAATCCATAGGACTTTACCACCTCATCAAAGCATAAGTTCCATGATCGGGAAGCTTGCTTAAGTCCATAAATGGACTTCTTAAGCTTCCATACTAGATGCTCTTCACCCTTCACCATATAACCTTCGGGTTGTTGCATATAGATGTCTCTACCTTCTTCAAGGTAACCGTTTAGAAAAGCGATTTTCACATCCATTTGCCAAACCTCAAGGTTAAGGTGAGCTGCTATGGCCAGAAGAATTCTGATGGACTTGAGCATTGCTACAGGTGAAAAGGTCACATCGAAATCGATGCCCTCAATCTGAGTGTACCCTTTTGCCATAAGCTTTGCTTTAAAAGCCGAAACCTCTCCATTTGAATCTCTCTTCCTCTTGTATACCCACTTACTACCTATGGCTTCCTTGCCATCTGGTAGAGGTGTTTTCTCATATACATCAATAGTTGTTATGGACTCAATTTCTAAGTCCATAGCGGTGTGTCATGATCTTGCATCTGTGTCTTGTATCGCCTCGATGTATGTCCATGGGTCTATTACAGCTTGCTCATTTCCTGGGACTAAATCCGAAGATTCACCCACGAACATAAATCGCTCGGGTTGATGAACAACCCTGCCACTACGACGAGGTGCTACTGGTACAATGGCAACGGTGGGTGCAGTTACCTGTTATTCTCTATCTTGCACAACTTGTTTGGTAGTAATCGTTTCAACTAAAAGTATACTCTTAATTGACTCACAATCGAATGAGGTGTTATAGTAGGAAAGTTAACCTAGTGGTCTCAAGGAAAACTTAATGGCGTTACTAAGTTACCACACGAAGCAATAAATTCCTAAACACTCTAATCACAAAGAGGGTGATTGATTACCTAGGCGATGAATTATAAAAGAAAGAAAGACGAATTAACTAGGCGGAAATTGACAAAGCGGATAAATTATTTAGACAAGAATTAAACCCTAAATCAAGAACACGGAATCAAAAGATAAACCCAGACATGAATCGAATAGATTAACGGGAAAATACGAATAACTAAATCAATACCAAAGCGTGAAATAAATATCAAAGAAATACGAAAAAAAAGCGATAAAGAACACTTACGGAAAAGAGCGAACGATGGAATCAAAGTGATGGAGTAGAAATCGATAATAATCATCCTTACAATCAATGCTTGAATCATAAAGAAGAAAGAAAAATACTAGAAATACTTGGAAGAAAATTGTTTGGAGGAGCCGCCCGATAAAACTCAAAGAAAAAAAACTGAAGAATAAAATAAAAGGTAGCTAGGGTTTCATGCGTGTAATCTATATTTATAAGCGCGAAACATTCGCACCAAATACGGACGCGACGCAGCGCCGGACGCGAGGAGCTCCTGGAATGAACAGAAATGGACACCCAGCGCCGGACGGAGCCAAACGCCGGACGCACGGTGGAAAGAAAGAGCGCAGCGCCGGACGGGGCTGGAATGAGGAGGGGCAGCGCCGGTTTGGCTTGAGGAGGGCGCTGGGGGGCTTGAGGAGGGCGCTGGGGGTGAGGAGACAGCACCCAAGCGCCGGTTTGGTGCACAAACGCGCGCTGGGGCGAGCGAAACGCCGGACGGCGCGCAGCGCCGGACGCGCTCGCGCGTTCGCGTGCGCGACTTCGGTGTTTCGCTCCGTTCTCTCTCGTACGAACTCCGAATTGCAATCCGTTTGCGCCTATGAACTCCTATCGAGATTTTCTTCAATTATTATGAAGGAAAAAATTCTTGATTCCTTCTCCACTTTTCATGAGAATCATTGAAAGTGTTCAGCGCCGGTGCGCGAACGGGGCGCGTGGAGTGCATGTGCGCGACTTTGAAGAAATGGTCCGTTCTCCCTCGTCCGAATTCCGAATTACGATCCGTTTGCGCCTATGAACTCCTATCGCGATGATCTTCAATAATACATGATCCTTGGCAGATCCAATTCATCCTATTTTATGCCATTTTTCTACAAAACATCGAAACAAACGAAGTAAGTCCGAATCGATAAATATTAATCAAACCAACGACATAAATAGGACAAACTACTGAAAATGACATGTAAAACAAGCGCCGGACGCGAGGAGCTCCTGGAATGAACAGAAATGGACACCCAGCGCCGGACGGAGCCAAACGCCGGACGCACGGTGGAAAGAAAGAGCGCAGCGCCGGACGGGCTGGAATGAGGAGAAGCACGGTTTGGCTTGAGGAGGCGCTGGGGCTTGAGGAGGGCGCTGGGGTGAGGAGATAGCACCCAAGCGCCGGTTTGGTGAACAAACGCTGGGGCGCGAAACGCCGGACGGCGCGCAGCGCCGGACGCGCTCGCGCGTTCGCGTGCGCGACTTCGGTGTTTCGCTCCGTTCTCTCTCGCATTTAACTCGAATTGCAATCCGCTTGCGCCTATGAACTCCTATCGAGATTTTCTTCAATTATTATGAAGGAAAAAATTCTTGATTCCTTCTCCACTTTTCATGAGAATCATTGAAAGTGTTCAGCGCCGGTGCGCGAACGGGGCGCGTGGAGTGCATGTGCGCGACTTTGAAGAAATGGTCCGTTCTCCTCGTCCGGATTCCGATTACGATCCGCTTGCGCCTATGAACTCCTATCGCGATGATCTTCAATAATACATGATCCTTGGCAGATCCAATTCATCCTATTTTATGCCATTTTTCTACAAAACATCAAAACAAACGAAGTAAGTCCGAATCGATAAATATTAATCAAACCAACGACATAAATAGGAAAAACTACTGAAAATGACATGTAAAAAAAAAAAAAAAAAAAGAAGAAAAAAAAGAAAAGAAATGAAAATATGTCGTTCTTGTGTTATAAGTGGGCTTAAAATTCGAATAAGGGGCTCTACCCCTCTTGCTTGTGTTGTCTCTCGAATGGAGACTCTTTGCTATGGGTATAGATATCTACGTTAGGATACTCGAGTGTACAACTTGAAGGTTCCACCTAACGATTATTGTCCTATAATCTGTTTTAAGTTCCACATGTTCTTATTTGTTGTTGTCATTTGAGATATCTTACATGAAAGGGAACCATATAAGTTGTATATTGATTTACGAAATCATGTTGAGTCGAGCACAGCCTATTCTATGATAAGTCACATGTTTGGATTGATAAATGAGGATCATTGTATTGAGAACTATATTATTGAGATGCATTGAAGGGATGTGAATATGTGATTGATTCTATTTGAAGTATTGATTCTATGTGTACCATTCCTTTCAAGAATCTAAGATTTGCTCGAGGACAAGCAAAGAGTTAAGTGTGGGGTGTTGTTTCGCATGTTTTGTTTTGTTTTTCTTTGTTTTGTTGTCGTCGTTTTGATTCCTTTCTGGTTATATTTGAATATCTTTTTATTGGAATCATGTTCGTTGGTGTTTTGTGTAGGGTAGGATTGCGTTGAGCTTTTGTTGCTCGAAGAGCGCACCCAAGCGCCGGACTCGGCGTAGCCGGGCGCTGGTGCGCAGCTGCGCCGCCCGCTCAAGGAAAGACGCGCGTCCGGCGTTTCGTTTGCGTCCGGCGCTAGGCACGCCTCAGAGAGCATTCGGGTCCGGCGCCTCGTCTCCGTCCGGCGCTGGGTTGCATTCGCAAGATTGGCCCGAGAGTCCTTGCGTCCGGCGCCATCGCGTCCGGCGCTGTGCCTATTGAATTTTTCATCCGGAAGCTCGACGAGTCCGGCGCCTCATTGCGTCCGGCGCTGGCTAGCCGATCCGAGGCTTCGCGCGTCCGGCTAACATGAGTCCGGCTACTGGGTTCTTGTTTATGCGGCGCGCAGCGTCCGGCTGGATCGCGTCCGTGGCCGCATTAATTTTGGGCGATATATATACGTTTTCAACGTTGAAAACCCTACCTTTTATTATTTTTTTCTTTCGCCGTCTTTTAGGTTTTTCGAGAGAATAGAGAGATTTACGAATTCTTTTCTTTCCATTGCTTTTCCTTCTCTTTTCTTTTGATCGATTCAAGAATATTGTAATGGATATTGGATTCGGATCAAGTTTACATTATCTATTCCATCGTTTGATTGTTCGTAAGTTTCTTCTATTGCTTTATTCCGTTAATCGCTCGTATTTTATTATTATTGATTTCTTCGTTGGATTATGATTTATTTTGATATTTGTCCGAGTAATCTTATCTTCGTTCAATTATTTTAGATTCATGCCTAGGGTTTATAATTTCAATTTCATGTTCTTTGATTTAGGGTTTAACTCTTGCTTAGATAATTTATCTGCTTATTCAATTTCTGCCTAGTTAATTCGTCTTTCTTTCGTTAATAATTTCTTGCCTAGGTAATCTATCAACCCTTTTGAGAGTAGAGTGTTTAGGATTTTATTTGTTTTTCGTGTTGCAACTTAGTAACGCCCTGTTAAGTTTTCCTTGAGAGACGACTAGGGTTAGCTTTCCCTATTACAACACCTCATTCGATTGTGAGTCAATTAAGAGTATACTTTTAGTTGAAAATTTTGATTCCATCGTTCGTTCTTTTCCGTAAGTGTTCTTTATCGCTTTCTTTCGCTTTTTCGTATTTCTTTGATATTTATTTCTACGCTTTGGTATTGATTTAGTTATTCGTATTTTCCTGTTAATCTATTCGATTCATGTCTAGGGTTTATCTTTTTGATTCCGTGTTCTTCGATTTAGGGTTTAATTCTTGTCTAAATAATTTATCTGCTTTGTCAATTTCCGCCTAGTTAATTCGTCTTTCTTTCTTTTATAATTCATCGCCTAGGTAATCAATCACCCTCTTTGTGATTAGAGTGTTTAGGAATTTATTGCTTTCGTGTGGTAACTTAGTAACGCCCTGTTAAGTTTTCCTTGAGAGACGACTAGGGTTAACTTTCCCTACTATAACACCTCATTCGATTGTGAGTCAATTAAGAGTATACTTTTAGTTGAAACAAATTTTGGCGCCGTTGCCGGACGGGGCTGGAATGAGGAGGGGCAGCGCCGGTTTGGCTTGAGGAGGGCGCTGGGGGCTTGAGGAGGGCGCTGGGGGTGAGGAGACAGCACCCAAGCGCCGGTTTGGTGAACAAACGCGTGCTGGGGCGAGCGAAACGCCGGACGGCGCGCAGCGCCGGACGCGCTCGCGCGTTCGGCGTCGACGACGGTGTTTCGCTCCGTCTCTCTCGTTTAACTCCGAATTGCAATCCGTTTGCGCCTATGAACTCCTATCGAGATTTTCTTCAATTCTTATGAAGGACAAAATTCTTGATTCCTTCTCCACTTTTCATGAGAATCATTGAAAGTGTTCAGCGCCGGTGCGCGAGCGGGGCGCGTGGAGTGCATGTGCGCGACTTTGAAGAAATGGTCCGTTCTCCCTCGTCCGAATTCCGAATTACGATCCGTTTGCGCCTATGAACTCCTATCGCGATGATCTTCAATAATACATGATCCTTGGCAGATCCAATTCATCCTATTTTATGCCATTTTTCTACAAAACATCGAAACAAACGAAGTAAGTCCGAATCGATAAATATTAATCAAACCAACGACATAAATAGGACAAACTACTGAAAATGACATGTAAAACAATACCAAGAATCATCACAAAATCATACCAAACAGGTACCACTTGTATGGTAGGTATCTCCAGTGGAACTCGACCCACTTCAATTTCTTGAAGTATCTGATGTCGATCTCTCCCACTAGACATGACATCTCGTATCTTTGGCCTAATCGATGGCAGAAAAAGATGATCTTCTGATTCTTGAAGTATGATTTCAACTTTGGATTTGTGGTTTTTCATGTAGGTTTCGCCGAAACTCCGGCACATAAAAAGTCTTTTAATACTAAAATTGTCCTATCAAAACATAAAGAAACATCTCTGATTGCAACGGCCTCGACTATTAAAACATAAGGAAACATCTCTGAGATGAATTTCTCCCTAGGGCTACAAGTGAAGCAGTCAGTAGAAGGAATCTTGATAAGTTAAACCAAATACACCAAGGAGCTGATCAGCAAATTCAGAGTTCAACAAACAAAGTCTGTGAAGATTCTAATGAACACAAACTAGAAAGTGGATCCAGGTGCTGAAGACAGGCCAGTGGATCACACCAAATATCGCGAAATCATTATATCGTTGCCTCTGCCTTACTGCCAGCACACCAGACATATCATATGCAGTAAGAGTATGTGCCAAATATCAAGCTGATCCAAGAGAGGCTCACCTGGAATCAGCTAAGAGGATATTGTGCTATCTCAAAGGCACACCCAACATGGGTTTATGGTATCCATCTAACGATGATTTCAAACTTTTAGGTTACTCTAACTCTAATTTTGCAGGTTGTGGATTAGTTAGGAAATCATCTTTAGGGACGTGCCAATTTCTAAGAAGCAAACTGATTTCTTAGTTCTCCTAGAAACAAACACCAGTCAAAATTTCCACAACTGAAGCTGAGTATATGGCCACTGGAAGTTTCTATTTTCAAATCCTCTGACTGAAGCAACAACTGAGATATTATGAAGTCGCGACGAGTGAAGTACCCATCTACTATGATAGCTCTAGCACAATTGCTATCACTTTAAACCTAATCCTACACACCAAGTGCAAGCACGTAGATGTCTGACATTATTTCATTCGAGATCATGTCGTAAAGAAGGACATCATTGTTGAGAAAATTCATATTGATATACAACTTGCTAACATCCCTACAAAGTTGCTTGCTAAAGATCGAATCAATATGTTGTGTGAAAAACAAAGACTATTGAACCCAGGAGAGTGATAGGCTAACTCTGACTAGTGTCATACTGACAATCTTAACTAGCATATATCAGTAGATCAATTATCAGTAATACTGGTTCAAGGAAAAACCCACACTGATAGGTAAAACTGATAAGTTTTGACTAAGGTCAAAACTTATGGAATGTCAATAAAACATCAGTTGGTATCAGTAAGCCAAACTGGTAAACCAAACTGATGGAGAACAAACTGAAGGCAGTTAAAGGAAACATCCTTCAGTACCAGCATGAACTGGCAACATCAAACTGATATCAGTATCAGTACCACTTGATGTCAATATAATCGACAAAAGAGGTATCAACTGACAATAATGTTTTACTAACTAGTATGTATACTCAATCATCATGCTGATAATTTCAAACTGGTAAAGCATGCTGACATAAATGCCTGTCTGAAGCATTAAATACCTTGAATTAATTTCGTCTCATTTATTTCAAATGATTTGAGTTAATTCTTATGGATCTAACTCGGTATGTGTAGGATTTCACCCTCGTAGTTCATGCTCTAACAAATAAAAGATGTGAAATGAGATAAAGCCTTTTGTACCATTTATTTTACCAAAATTCCTCGGGAAGCTAAAACTTATATCCCTATAATCCCGCATGCGTTTTCTATCATGTTATATTTCTATAAATATGTTGCTTTCCATAAATAAGCATGTATCCTCAAGCTCCCAACTAATATCTCTTCTTATTTTCTACATGATCCAAACATAAATTTCAAGAAATAGAACATCTCCAACGATGACAAACTGAATCTTCTTGTGTCTGAAGTGACGATGGAAGTAAGCAGCGAGCTAGAAGCCTTCTAAGAGATTCCATCAAATGAGATGTTATCGTTGTGCTTGATGCTCTTCATCTTCCTCCAGTCGTGCTTAGTGATGGTGAACTTGACCTGACGGTTCTTGACGGTGAGCTTGTCGGTGACGCAAAGGCTCCTCCAGTCCTTGGTAGTTTTTTTATGGTATCATCACCAACTCTCCTCATCGGGAATACAAACATAGTCGTCGATGTCCGGTGTTGATTTTTTTTTTCAACGACAATGTTTGTTTTTGTGTCTCTTAATAGGTTTTGATGAAGAGATTGAAATAAGCAAAAACAGTGGGATGAAGAGCATCTCACTACATTTGCTGAGAAGATTGAAGCAGATGAACGTCTCTCACGACATCCATCTTCACAAGCTAATCCTCATCCAGATTATTTTTGATGATACCAAAAAGGGGAAGAGTTAAGAAAAATTACGAGAAGAAGAGTTTATGAAAGAGTCAAGAGAAGGTCAAGGGAAGAGATAGAGAATGTTACCTATCTAGAGTGGAAAGAATTTACTTCTTCTTTCACTAATGAAGTGAGGTCGAAGCATAAAAGAAGATGAACTGGTCAGAAAAGTTGTAATAACTGTCAATTTTGAGTTTATCTTATTGTATCATGCAAATCTCAGCAAACTATAATCTATAAAACTGACTCAGTTCACCCTGATGACAATGACTCTTTGTCCAGGCTCTATTCTTGCTTTAAACCTTATTATGTTGAACTAACCCTATTTTGCAGAGAAGAATGATCACAACAAGGGAAATCAAGTCCACCTGCTGAAATTGGTTATCTATCTTTTGCTTTGTTTTCAGTAAATGTTTAAGGTTTTGGCATCATCAAAAAGGGAAAAATTATTGGAAAAATTCCAAAGTTATTGAAAATTAATCTATCTTAATTGTGTGATAAGATCTCAAAACTCTGATGATTTCTTTGCTGATGTAACTAATACTACTGACTTGTTCTAGAGTTAGGCGTTTGTGTTACCAATTTCAGCAATAGAACTACCAGCTTGGGCAGGCCCAACTGAAAAACTGACGGAAGACCAACTGATGTCTTAAGAACTGAAGTATAGCGATGTTGATGAACAGAGCTACTGGAGTAAAGTCGAAGACTGAAGATTGATGTTGGAAGATCGAAGACTGAAGATCGGAGACTGAGACTCAACGCAGAAAAAGATGAAGGAGTCAGGATATGACTAAGTGTCATATTAGGTAGCCGACTATCCCCGCGGAAGTCAAAGCTGGTGTCTTGGAGTCAAAGTTGTCTGTTGATAATCAAAGCTGGCTGATGAAAGATTAAAGCTAGCTATTTATTTATGTCTGTTGAAAGAGTCATACTTACTCAGGTCTGAAGCTGACACATGACGGGAGATCAGCCTACTGACAAAAGACGGAGCAGTCTCAACTGGCCCAACCTGGAGTCAATGCTGAAAAAACATGAGTCAACTAAATTGAAGAAACACGGAAGATATTAAGCCTTGAGTGTTTGACTCGCCACGTGTGCTAACGTATCTACAGAAGATCTGTCTTGTCAGAATATATTTTCAGAGTTGCAGAGCTACAATATACTATGATGCATACCTCTGACAGCGACATACGAGGATCCTCAATAGGAAGAATTCAAACGACAAATAGAAGGATCTGATTAATGCTCCATCCAACGACACTATTCTACATTGTATCTATATATGCTCAGAATCTAACCTTTGAAGGTTACCGAAACGTTGTTCAATTAAAATCTCAAAGCATTCAAGCTCAAGCTCAAGCCAATCAAACAACGATTTTGAAGAAGAAAGTTCACAGTCTATCAGTAAATTTCAAGAGCTCACATATATATTAGCTCGAGATTTCAGTATACACTTCCTTAAGTCTAGGATATTCATCTTGTATCTTAAGCTTAGACATACTAAGTTTGACGCATGTGTTAACTCAGATCCATAGTTGGAAACTGCTCTACTAAATCCCCCAAAAGTTGAGTAGAACTTTGGGCAAGTAGGCAACGAAGTGTTAGTTGTTGAAAGCTTAGTTATCTAGCAACCGTAAACAAGAGGTTAAGTCGACTGCATCTAAAAGCAGTTAGTGGTTTCCTAGCACTAGCAAGCGTAGGAAGAATGCCGAGTTAAGCGGGATACTATAAGGTGACCTCAATATCTATGTTTACTCTTGTACACATAAACAAGATTCAATACAAAGTTAGTAGATTGACTGAGCAATCAGTCCGTGGACGTAGGAGTTGATCTCTCCAAACCAAGTAAAAATCAACGTGTTATTTACTTTCAGTACTGCTTTCATATTATATGTTATTGAACTGTCATCGCAACACACAATAGCACGATATTGTTTTAAAACCATTTATTCGTATCAGATTGATACTAAAGAGATATAAACTGAAAATTGCCTAACCAATATTTGACTAAGTTTTTCAAACTGGATTTAAGTTTTCAGTAAGGCAAGTACAGTAACCACCACATTCCGCAAGCACATCAGTTATTAGTCCAACTGACCAGCTGCTAACTGATAACACTCAGGACAAGACGTCCCTTATTTGAATCGACCAGTGATCGTCGCCATCAAGATCGGACTACAGCTACCTAACCAACTACACTCGTGCTTGACCGGTCTTGTTGAAAGAAAAAGTATTTAAAATTTGTTTAATTGGTGTATCCCTCCATAGCACTGGATACACCAATATGTACCCAGCGGGACCCATCACTCCCATATGACCAACCATAATGTGGCCGTATAGTTTTATTGGGAAAAAAACATCAAAATTGACGTTCTAAACTACTATTAACGCGAGAATCATTTTTAAAGTGTGAACGTGAAAATAAAAAAATGATGAGTTCATTATGAAAGTTGATAAATCTATTGGGAAGTTACTGAATCCAAAAAAATAGAATTTTCGCCCCTCATCGGATTTGAACCCAAGATAAAATTTTGAATGTTGTTAATTCAGTAACTTTTCCAAATAATTCATCAACTTTTACATCGAATTAATTTGGTTCTCACGTTTACATTTTTTTAAAATTGTTCCTATTTGAACCTAACTATATATTTATGTGTATGTGCATGCGTGTGTGTTAGAAACAGATGAACTAATGATATTGAATTATTAAATAAGATACTTATTAATTTTTGGTGGCCCGTAAATACATGAATTATATACTTTTTTTTAAATCGCACATGACTTTTAAAATTGTAACACTACATGAAATTTCAATATTTGGATTTTGTCATTGGACTAAAATTCCTCCAAATTAAGTTGGTGTGGATGCTAGAATTTTCACCAAATTACATCAAAACACCAACAATAATTCAACAACACATCAACATCTCACAAATCAAGATGTAGGCAATTTTGACATCCATGTTAGCTTTAATTTGGAGGATTTCAGCTCGTGATAAAATCCAGATATATTGAAAGTTCACTTATTGTGTGACCAATTTTAGAGTTATCTCAATTCTGAAAATAGTCCATAATTCGTGTATTTATGTGCCAAAATTCCTCAATTTTAATATAAGAAATCTCTTTTGTCATATCCTTAATTAGTTTTCAAGTATGCAACTTTATTATTATTATTATTATTATTATTATTATTATTATTATTATGAGCATATGTACACAAATGTCCTACTGTAACAGCTCTCCAATGCTAGAATATGAGGTTGCAAAGAGAAATGAGCTGTGTGCATGCGAAGCAGAAGCTGGAATTGCACACCCATTCCTATATTTGTATATTTCACATGCAACCCTATATCAATATAACTTCTTTTATAAGCATTAAGCACCATCATTTTTTTTCTTTTCTTTTTTTCTTAACCCTCTTTAAGTTGAGTAACTAGTACTTGAGGTTTAGGTAGATTTGTTTTGTTGATTTTCTGAAAACAAATATACATACTTTTGTATATGTGCCTGTGTGTTGTCTTTCTGACTTTCAGATCATCATAGCATTAGCATTCGTTGATTTTTATACCAAGTAGAAAGGGAAGTCAACTTAACAATTGTTTAAAGAAATTTTATATCTTATCTGATACATTATGTCACTAATAATGCAGAATGGATCCCATGCCGATTAGTTGGGGAACTACGATCTAAATGAACCGCATTCATTATTACCAGCTGATTTTTATCAAAATTATTGAAAGAGATGTATAATTGTAGCTAATGTCGTGTACACTCCAAGCCTCCAACCATAATCTACAGTAAGACTCAACATCTTGTGAGAATGATAGTAATTATTTTATTAGACAATATAGTAGTGATCATTTATGATTATTATAAATATATATTTAAAAGAATATTAAGAATGGACAAATTGTGAATATTAAATCTGGGGATGGAGCTAGGCAGAAGTGGGAGAAATGTGTGGTGTGCAAGTGGATGGTTCTGACAGCTTTGTTTGCCTTTTCCCATAAAAGAAACACATGGAGATTTCCATTTCTAGTAAATGCATGTCTGTTTTACTAAATCTTCTAAAGTTGTGTGTACCTAAAAAAAGAGATCTCTGATTCTTGTAAATCTATTGGAGTATCACATGCATTAACTGATCTTGCTATTTGCCTAAACCTGTCAGCCAAAAAAAAAGTGGAAAGATTATCATAAGAGAATATTCATGCATATTCATGCCAAAAAGGCGCTTCACCATTCAACTTGTTTTGCACAGCCACCTTAAGCATGTGTGAAAACTGAAAAATGTGGAGAGGATCCACCACTTTTCTTCATACAAAAAGAATAGCTTGTTCTAAAAGGAGAAGTTTTTCTCCTTCCCAGAGTCCCCAATCCCAACCTCAAGAGAATGTAAGGGGATAAATCACGGTGACTCGGCGATTAAGAAGCTATGAGGATTTTGCCTAGTGCCCACAAAAAGCTACCCTAAAGAGGGTAAAAACTCTCATACTGTAACTGCTAGGATTCGATTATTGGTCCTTGTTCCAAATCTACTAACTCTTAACTAACCGAGTTAAACCCGTGGACACAAAAAGAATATATATATATATATATAGGTGTGTATGTGTACACATAGAGAGAAAGACATGACAAGATATAAACCTTACTTCTCGTAGATCTGCACCATTCATCTTTGTATTTTCCACAAGTATTATCAAAAGATACATTATTATAATATATAAAACATCAATAAAGCTATGCGGCCACATTATGGTTGGCCATACGAGAATATTTTAGTAATTATCAATATAATTAATTAATAAAATAATAATATTAAATTAATGTATTAATTATTTTTACATAAATACTATTTTTCTACCTATTCTTTAATGTAAAACTAATTTTTTAATAGATCAAATATTAAATAAACTATTTTTTCATTCAATAAAGCTTATTATGCCGCCACATTATGACCGAATAGCATCACTCATAAAACATTGTCAAAAAATGTCCTCTTTTAATATCAACCGTAGATCATACAAAAATCAATAGTTCGTTTTGAATTTTACATATTTGAAGGGAAAGTTACTGTTTCATATATTAAAATTGGTTAGTAAGTGCAAAGGATCATACAAATCAAATCAAACACAAAGGAGTGTTTGGTTTGATTTGATAAAGATTGATTAATACACTAATTCTATTTTATTATATGTTTGGTTTGAATGATTGAGCATGTGATGGATAACTCGACTCGTGCTCCAATTCTATATTTCAGTGATAATTTATCATCCTAAATTGGGTTGATTATTTAATCATTTTTTACTATATAATGCAAAATACCAAAAATACTCTCACCAAAATTATTTTTGGTCATCTTGCCTCGACTCTTTGCATTTTTGTTATACCAAAACAATAATTTCGATATTATACTATATGTTAGTCATAATAATTCAATTTATCCTACAACATAATCAATTAATCCAAACACAAAACTAAATTATAATCCAAATAATCTCATCATACTCTATCCTATCAATCTTATGTATCTCATCTATCAAACTAAACGATCCAAAAGAATATAACAACAGATAATTATTTCCTAGTGTGTTAGCACCAGCCGCAAGAACTTTGCACTTTTCACATATTTTTGTACTTGGACATTTTAGCCAGAAAAAGAAAACAAAAGCTTCACATATGGGACAGACTTTTTGGTATATTATGAAATTTGTAAGCCTTTCTGACAGCATTATAATAAGAGGTTACACGTCACTCGTGACAAGATCTTCCACAATCCTTTGTAATATCATGAAATGTATTTACAATATTTTTTTCTTGTTAAAGAGAGAAAAGGAAGGGGAAAAAATAGATAACACAGAAATTTAGCAGCTCAGAAAGGAGCATTTGGTAATATATATGATTATATTTTAGGGAGATCCTAGTTAGGAAGCCAGGTCTTCTCCACCTTAATTGAAGAGAACATAAATTATATAAATGTTTGGTTGAAACAATAACATCAGTTTTTATTTAATTAGATTGTGCCATCTGATGGGATATAGCCCAACCGAATGGGCCCACTAACAGGCCCAAGCGAGCTGGGCCTAGCATTGATAGCAGGCCCACGCGGTCGAGCCCAAGTCAAGCCTTAATCATTGCTCGCCCCAGCCTCCGAACCGCCTCGGCCAATGGAGAGACGCCCGTAACCAGGTCGCGCGCCACCTCCACGTGGCGCACGTGAAGACGAACGGTCCGGCCCGCCAATGGAGAGCACGCCAGAGGAAGAGTCACACCACCACCAATGGAGAGGTCGGGCGCGCTTCGAGGCAAGGTCGGTGTATAAATAGAAGGAAACTGATGTTAGAAGGGTTAGCAATTTCTCAATACAAAGGCTTGTAACCAATACTCTCGTATTTAAAAGCTCTAGTAAAAGTATTGAGGAATCATTCCTCCGTGGACGTAGATCTCATTAACGATCGAACCACGTAAAAGCCCGGTGTTCTTTATTGCTTTATATAAATCTCGCACATTCACATAGCTAGATTCATCATTGGCGCCGTCTGGGAACACGTCAACAAGAAAGCTTCGTTTCCTCTACAACTAAATGGCAAGAACACGCACAACCGCCGCCCACGCCGGGCAACAACCGGGCCGAGGACCACCGGTGGTCACCAAACGTCGAAAGGAGATCGCGGACGCCACGAGCGCCACACCCTCGAGGGCAACATGGAAAATGTTTCCATACACCCTCGACCGCCTCCCAACGTAGGGAAGATGTCGACCTCAACGAGGACGAGCAAACAACTCATTCGTCCCACGAGGTCCTCGGCCGAGCTGTGAGCGAGTTCCTCCACGCCAATCTCGCTAATTCCAAAGCTTCCTCAACCGAGAGGACCAAAGGGCTGGTCCTCTAGGGCCCCTGGCTGAACACCACGGCCTCCCGAGGCCGCCCCCGTCCGAAACAGCGCAACACCTCGGCGTGATAGCCGAGAACGCGCATCGCGCCTCGACGCGGGAGCCGCCACCGCGGCCGAGCCGCCGACCTCATTCGCGGAGTCACACCCCGGCGAGCCGCCACCGCCAGCCGCCTCGCCATTCACAAGCCCGCCTCCACCTCGCCATGCCGACCGAGAGTCGAGCGAACGAGAGGAAGAAAGGCGAGTCGAACTCCTGGAGGGACGATAAGGCGTCGCTATCGATCCCCCACCCTCCAGAAAGAGATGGCAACGATCTCCCGGGTTCGACCGATGCACGAGAATCATCTCCCTTCTCCGTGGAGATTCTAGACACGCCCGCCCATGCCGATACGGGCACCCAACATAGCGGCTCACGATGGCCCCTGAGACCCTCCGACTTCCTTTTCGCCACACCACCAACATGGCGATCAAGGAATGGAAGATTTTCATGTGCAAAATCTTCCCCGAGGTGTCGATCTCAACGCACGGCGCTTGGTTCACCTCACTCCGCCGTAACAAAGATACACCGCTTCCGGACCTCATGGATCGCCATGGCGCTTATCGGAAGATGCCGCCCAGCAGCCCTTCCTCCGACCTACTCACAATCCGCCAGGGTGGGGCGAGACGATGTCAAACTTCGCCTCGAGGTTCATCAAAGAGTCGCTCAAAATTGACGACAAAGAACGATCTCTACATCATCAACGCTGCGTTCAAAAACGGGATCCGACCCGCGCCGAACAAAGAAATCACCGTGGAGAAATCAAAGACGGCGAGTAAGCTTTGGAACCGGTGGACAACTTTGTCAAGGGAGACGAGTCGGATCGGAAGAAGCGGGAAATGGGACGAGCAAGTCCGAGAGAAAAAGCCGGACGATCGAACTCGAGGCGCAGATCGCAGGAGCCTTGACCGAATCAAGAGAGGGTCACTGAGTTCAGCTCGGACCTCGCCCAACCACGCCGGGCAGCGCCTCCGCTCAAATCAAGGGCGAAATATTCGAGCTCCACGCGAGCTCTTCCCAAGCCCGCCTCATGAAAGTGGATTCAAGAAGAGGTCCATGATTTAGCATTGTGCGACTATCACCAAGGGTATGGTCATGATACCGAGGACCTGAAACCCAGGCTCACGGATCGACGAGCTCGTTAAATGTGGGGCCTCAAAAGTACCTCGGACGAGCTGGTCCAAGAAGCGAAGCTTGAAGGAATGGAGGCGGCAATCAGCTGCGGCCGACCCCAGCGACCCAACCCAAGACGACGAGGACGAAGGCCCCAACGCTATGGAGCAGGTCTATGTTGTCACCGGATCGCCCTCGGGACGACGAGGTCGCCCTCAAGAACGATGCCGGAGGCCGGCCTCAAGAGCCAAGAACAAGCGACTCGGATGGTGAGAACATAACGTTCTCCAGGAGGACCTCGTGCCCAAGATCATGCCGCACTGTGACGCCATCACCATACAGTGCGGTGGGCAACAAAAACGCCCACCGGTCTATATCGACATTGGAGCCTCCACAAGATCATCTTCCGTAGCGCTCGATAAGCTTGAGGTCGGAGGCATTCAGTGCTTCCGCGCCTCCCGCCTCTGGAGCTTCACTCAAGAAGCGGCCCACCCGGGGGTCATTACCCTTCCCACACCGTAGGCGGGCTCCTGTGTCGGTCACCGTGGCCATCCGGTTCTTCCTAGTCCGGCTCCCTCTCCGTACAACATTATCCTCGGGAGAGATTGGTCAGACGCCACCAAGGCCGTCTGTTCGGTCTACCACCTCACCGTCGAAGATTCCCACCCCGCTGAGTGCTCAAGATCCAGGGGACCAAACGGCAAGAAAAGAATGCCTCGGCTCTCAACTCAAGATGCGGCCTCGCCTGTGCATAGCAATTACCGAGCCCCGAGGCCGACACCCCGGATGACCGACCGAGGACCTCCAACTATACGACGACGATCCTCGAGGTCATCCGTGTCGGCACTTTCGGGGCTATGGACGTCCGCACACGTCATACGACTCCGAAAGAATATAGGACGTGTTTGCTTGGTCCCCGCCGATATGACCGGGTGTCACCCGAGCTCATAACTCACCGCCTCAACATCGACCCGCCACCAAGCCATCCGGCAGAAGAAAAGGATATTCGGCGGAGCGCAGCCAGTCATTAGGGACGAGGTGACTCAACTTCAAGGCCAAGATCTTGTTCGAGGTCAAATATCCGACTGGATGGCTAATCCGATCGTGGTCCGAAGTCCGGCGGAGGATGGCGACATGTCGCCGATTATACCGACCTCAACAAGCACCGCCTAAAAGATTGCTACCCCCACCGATATTGACAAGAAGGTGGAGGCTTTGGTGGGCCACGAGATGTTCAACTTCGGATCTATACAAGGGTACCACCAAATCTCGATGAGCCTTGAGGATGCACCAAAGATCGCATTCATCACCGACTTCGCGCCTTTGCGATCGAAGATGCCCTTCCGGCCTCAAGAACGCCGGGGCCACTTACTGAGGATGGTGGATGCAACATTCAAAGACCACATCGGGAGATCGTCGAGGTTCACGCCGACGACATAGTAGTCAAAGTCGAAAACGGAGAGTCACACCGACGACCTCGCCACCATCCTCCAACTCCTCGTGTCGGCCAACCTCAAACTTAACCCCAAAATGCACTTTCATGGTAAAACGGGAAATTCACGGGGTGTTGGGTTTCCCAAGAAGGCTCAAGGCGAACCCCACCAAGGTAAAGACGGTGCTCGACATGCAAGTGCCAAAACCATTCATGAGGTCCACAAACTACCGGTGCCCGGCCGCCTCAAGAGGGTTCCTCCCGGCCGCCGAGAAGCTCCCCTCTTTAAAATCTTGAGGAGGGCCCTGACTTGGCGTGGCGGGAAGAGCACCACCGCCTCACACACCAAGAAGGAGTACCTCGCCGACCGCCCACCTCGACCGCCCCCAAAAGAGCACGAACCTCTCCTTGTACTTGGCAGCCCTGACGAGGCAATCAGCTGCATGGTGCGGGACGAGGTCTGACGGCAGCTTCCTATCTACTTCATCACCGAGCACTCAAAGGACCGGAGACAAGGTACGCCGCCTCAAAAGGTAAAGACCGGCACCGGTGAATGCTAAGCGACGGCTCGACCCTACTTTCTGTGCTCACTCCATCCAGTCTTGACCGACCTACCCCGAGGCAAGTCTTGTCAAAACCCGAGTCATCCGACGAATAGCCAAGTGGGCCTCGAGCTTGGCGAGCACGATATCTCGTGACTCCCTGCATCGCCATAAAAGGGCAAGCCTCGGCGATTTCTGGTAGAAGCCAAGTTCTTCGAGCTCGGTCTCGACCGCTAAGATTTGCCCTCCAACGCCTCCACCTCGGTCATCCCAGCCTCAAGACGGTGGAACCTGGACCTCACCCACCGATGGTTGCTTTGGCGATGTGCGTGGATCGGAGCCTCGTGCAAAACGGGCAATGAGCGGCATTCTTCTCCCTCGCCCGAGCAAGGTGAAGTCACCCACGCATCCGGTTTACCTTCCTACCACCAACAACGAGGTGGAGTATGAGGCCCTAATCTCCTGACCCGCATCGCTAAGGAGCTAAGGGTGGATGAGATCCAAATCTTCGCGATTCCTGTGTCGTCGTGAACCGTGTGTTAGCAACACGAGGTCAAGGAGGACCGAATGAAACAATACCGAGAAGGCAAAGGAGATGTTGACCTCGCTCGTGTACTTCAAAGATCCACGAATCCCCGAGGAAAATACAATGGCCGACGTCCTCGACAAGCTAGCTGCGTGCACAACAAGTCCACCAAGGAGGAGATCCGCTCCGTAAGCATAGCGAGTCCCACGCCGGCATCATCGCCGAGACAGAGCCGAATCGATGTCTCCGAAGGCCTACCCGAACACGGCGCACTACCTTCGGATCGGCTCGAAGCCAAAAAGATGATGGCAAATCCGGAGTATCTCATGCATGAGGCGCACTCTACCGAAGTCTTACCTTCAACCCTCCCGAGACGCCTCGGCCGTAAGAAGCCGACTATGTGCTCAACGAATCCATCGAGGGTCTTGTGGAAGCCACATCGGGTCACGAGCACTTTCAAAGAAGACGAGGTCGGGATACCACCGCCCACCGCAAGATCGGCCGAGCTCGTCAAGAAGTGCCCAAAGTGCCGATCCACTCCACGGTCAGAAGTCGCCGATCGATCCGAGCGACCGCAGTCTGTGGCCTTTCATGCGATGGGATCGACATCGTTGGTCCGCTCGACCGAGCACCGTGTCGCCGATACTTAGTCGTAGCCATAGACTACTTATAAACGGGTCGAGGCCGAGCCACTTTCAAGCCTCACGCGTATGATCTGCACCTTCAGATGGAAAATATAGTCCGCCGCCGCATCCCGCACATCCCGGTCTCGACAATGGCACCCGCCAGTCGACAAAAACTTCAAGGAATGGTGCGAAGAGCTTCAGATCGATCATCGCTTCACCTCGGTCGCACACCCGCAAGCGAATGGTCGACCGAGGTGACGAACCGCACGATCGCAAGGATTGAAGAAAGGTCGGACCGAGCTAAAGGCGATCGGGCTGAAAATCTCCTCAAGTCCTCCGGTCCCATAGACCACACCACGGACGCCGCACGGAAACCCCTTTCACCGGGTCACGGTACCGAGGCCGCCATACCGGCCGAGATCGGCGCCAAGCCCTCGCACTCTCCACTTCGACCAGCCGAACGAGGAAGACCTGCGGGCCAACCTCGACGCCAGCGAGGAGAAAGAGAGCTCGCCTTCATAAACGGCAAGTACAAGAGCTGTGTCGCACGCTACTACAACAAGAGAGTAAAGGCCTCCACACTCAAGTAGGCGACCTCGCCCCACGGAATAATGAAGCAAGCCGAGCCGAGCGCCTTAACAAGCTTGATCCGACATGGGAAGGACCCTACCGCTCACGAGGACCTCGGCAAAGGGCTACAAGCTTCGCTTCACTGTCCGGGCACTTATTCCCTAACTCGGCACATAACTCATCTAAGGAGGTATTTTACATAGCTTTGATTTTAGATCGGCGACATGTTAGCCCTCCTATTGTTTTGACTAATATGCGATGTCGTTTACTTGTTTAATAAAACGCTTGTTTTTCTAATAAGTATTTCACTGCTTCGTCTTACATCTATGTGAACATCCATTCGGATATACCACATCTAAACCTTCACAAGCGACGCCTTACGAAGATGAAAATCCCACAAAGTAGGGTAGCGTCAGATTACCCATTAAGTTGGACGCCTACACGCAAAGCGCATGACACCCATTAAGTTGACGCCTACACGCAAAGCGTCTGATTACCCATTAAGTTGGACGCCTACACGCAGCATACAGACACCCATTAAGTTGGACGCCACATGCAAGAGACATCCGCACCGATCTCGCCATCTCATACCCCTTTATTTGGGAAGATATGCACTCGGTACAAAGTCTAAATGCATTAACGACTACAAACAAAGTACCAAGCCATATACAAGACAACCGGGCTTCGAGCTCGCTTATACCCCTTTATTTGGGAAAATACACACCTATGTATACAGATAAATACATTTACGACCAAAACGAAGTCCTAAGTTATGTTTGTACCTCTCAAGGGGAAAATATACACTTGAAACGAGTCTAAATACATTTATATCTACATACAAGGTCCTATACTATACATAGCCTCATTCGGCTTCCGGCTCACCGCCAGACCCGCCTGTCTGCACCAATTCTCTACAAAATCCCCAGGCCGACGATGTATGCAGAACGAACTCGGTGCCTTGACCCACCGATGAGGCGGAATCACCACGGCTCGCTCCCGGCGCGCGCGGGCTCTGAGGCAGCCCGGACGGAAGCATCGACCTGTGGTCACCTTCACCCTCCGTGGACACTCCGTGGCGGGCGCAGACAGGCATCCCGGCGGGACGCACCGAGGTCACACCCCCGACCCCCGACCGGACACCGGGCCGTGTGTGCGACCTTGCCCCTGCTGCAAGCCTCGCCGACTGAGGTCCTCGGTCGCCCCCGCCTCCGGAGGATCCCCTCGACGATCCGCCCCTGCCGACCCATCAACCTCAAGACTTGGCATGATCGAGTAGCCGCCTCCTCTCCGGCTCTTCTATGATCGGGTCGGCAGAGCCCGCTGTTGCCTCGCCGCCTCGTCGGGCATGCGACGCGTTCGGACGATGTCATACATCTCCATAAACTTCACCACGGAGTTCACGCAGCTTTGAACTTCTTCTTTGGGCCCTTCCTCATCCTCGAAGACCATGCCCTCCGCCAAGAAGCTCGACTCGGCCGTCGGCCGGATATGGTAGTCCCACCACCGCGGATCGCCCTCTCGCATTTTTCATGCTCCTCCGACAACCGAGCGAGCCTCCACAATCAATTCAAGTTGTTCCTCGCCCGCATCAAACGTCTGTGGATAGCGCCGGCAGATATGTCCGCCTCGACTCGCCTGCGCGACCTTCAACTTCAGCGCCTCGTTCGGCCGCGAGACGGGCCACCTCGATCAGCCTCGGTCAACTTCTTCTTCGTTCGAAGAAGACACCGAGCTCAGATCCATGGCGGCCAAAACTTGGGTCACTCGGCGGACCGACTCCTCCAAAATCGCACCTCCTCGTCCTTCTCGCCGTGGCACCGGACCCTTTCACCGCCAGCAATTCATGGTCGAGTCCCAAGTATCGAGATGCGAATGCTATAAATAAAAGACAACACAAGTCTCAGAAAGTGATAAATATTCTTTATTGCATACGAAAGAATTTATTACAAGGGCTCAGGGTCCTATCGACCCCGGCGGTTCAACCTATTACAATCGGCCCACTAACCTCGGCCCTCTCTCCGGACTCGCCGGCCCCCTCCTCCCCCTGCCGTTCCTCCGGCTGCTCCTGCTCTTGCGGCTGCGGGTCGACCTGAGCCGCCGAGCTCGGCTCCTCCTCCTCCCGCCCAGCCCGGACCTGGCAAGGAGCTCTCGGCTCGCGATCCTCGTCCACCTTACACCGGGCGACGACCTCGGTCAAGAGGGGGTAGCGGATGCCGAGCCTCCAAGATCGGGAAGCGAGTCACCAGAGATCACCCGGCGAAGCTTTGTCCATCTCTCTGGGTCGACCTCGTCCACCCATGCTCGACCTTGTCAAAATCGGGCATGGCGGCCGCCACCCCTGTGTGATCCGACACCACCTTCGGCTTCAAAGACGGCGGCGAGATCGGCAATAAACCCGAGAAGCTCTCCGACTCGATGAGCGGTGGCAAGGGCCCTCAACAACGGTCCTCGGTCGGCCACCTTGCACTCTCTCCTCGGCGAGTTCCTTCTTCGCCTGCCAGCTCCTCCTTCACCTCCCTCGACCTCCCGGGCGGCCTCCTGCCAGCCTCTTCTTCAGGCGGCTTCAGCCCACCTCCCGGCCTCAAGAGCCTGGCGGCCTCGGCTTCCGCCCAGCCAGCCATGGGCGGTCTCACTTCCGCGCGGCGGCAAGATCCTGCTCCCTCTTGCCGGGCCGAGCTCACTGCAAGCCCGGCGGCGACTGCAGCTCCCCCAAGCAGCTACTGCAGGCCCCATCATAGAGCTCCCACCACGAAAGGAGATGCACAAGTCACCACCGATTGCAAGCAAACAAATCTAAAAAGAAGAAGCTACGCACTCGGGGAGGATGCGACCAAGCTTGGGGCGGTACCCGTGCTCAAGGCCCTTAAGGCCATGACTCGAGGCCGGGGACCCGGCGGCCAGCCCACTCATCACCGCCCATGCTGTCCACCTTCTTCGGCCCCTACTAGGTCCACCCGCCTCCGCTTTTTCTTTGCCGGCTCTCGCCCGTGATGGTGAGCCCACCTCATCCTCAACCTCATCACACAAAGAGAAAGAATACATTAGCACAAGAAAATAAGACAAATAAGGACTAAGAAAAGGGATGCCTCACCCCGTCGGACTCGGTCCCGACGCTTCCGACCCGAAAACACTCACCCGGCTTCTTCCGGATCGTCCCTGAGTAATTTATGGATGAGATCTCACCAAGGCTGCTCAACAACTCTCCATACGGCCCAAGGGCTTGATTTTCGGGTCCACTAGCGTGTCGATACCCCACTCATACCTCGGTGCCTCACCCACACGAAGAAATACCTATTCGCCAACGGGACACCTTGGAGGGACGGTTACCTTTTAATTTTAGCCGGGTGATGATAGTACACCCTCCTATGGTCTTCACGCTAAAAAGCGCATCAAAACCTCGAAGGACAGCTCCTCGGCAATGCCATAGCAAGAGAGCCCCACCCACCAACCACCTAACGGAATTCGGGTCAATTGACAAATGGGGATCCGGAAATACTCTTGAAGGCTAAGGTAAATGGGGGATGAGGGTACCTAAGACTGCCTCAAACCGCCTACATAGACAAGAATAAACCCTCCGGAGGGCCATCGCCTCTATCGTCCGGATGCGGCAGACACCACCACGCCTCCCCGAATCCCAGTGCTCCTCACAACCTCAAAGAGTTCCTCCAACGCCAACCGACCTCGCCGCGCCCACCTTCGTGCCATCCCATCAGAGAGGATACCGCGAGAATACTAGACTCGACCCTGCACCTACCCAACCCATTGTAGCACATATAGTCTCTTACACCCGCAACTCACGCCCGAACCCGACGCGAAAGAGAACTTTCGAGCGAGAAGAAGATTTAAGAAAACATACTTACTTTTTAGGCGAGTATACGGCTACTTGTTGTCGGGCTCGAAAATCTCTCACAAATTCTCTCGGAATTTTAAGTGTCAAGAAGAAAGTGAACGATTGCCTCTTTGCGCCTATTTATAAGACTAGGGCGCCCGCAAATTGCCGTTTAAATTCAACACGTGCCTACACGTGATTGGATGTCGCGTTACATCGCATCGCTGTTCGAGTGCCCAACTACCGCTGGCGCGTCTCGACGACGCCAGATAGGACGGGCCGCCATCGACCTAGCAATCATCATACGGACCCGGCGTCCTCCGGATAAGCGGCGCCTCGAGTCGCACCCGTCCTTCCCACAAATGTCAAGGAACCACATCGGACCTCGGCGCCTGCCGCCAGACACGGATCGGACCTCGCCAACCAGATCGGACCTCGGCCAACCAGCCGCAGAGTCTGCTGCCCGAGACACACCACGGCATCCCGAAAAGGCGGTCGCTCGGTCGAACACCGCAGCCACCACGTGAGTAATACCACTTCGATCGCACTCGGCATAACCAACGCAGGCGCGTTATCCGGTCGGACTTGACTTCCTTCGTGCCACATCTTCTCCAAGCGACGGACAATAAACAACCCAACTCGGATCGGCACGAAGACCCTCACATCCAAGAAACAACTCGACCAACCACACCTCACCCTCGGCGTCACCTTTCACTCCACCTCGGCTCTCGTCCCGGCTATTCGGGGGCTATGATGGGATATAGCCCAACCGAATGGGCCCACTAATGTGCCCAAGCGAGCCGGGCCTAGCATTGATAGCGTGCCCACGCGGTCGAGCCCAAGTCGAGCCTTAATCATTGCACAAGCCCAGCCTCCGAACCGCCCTCGGCCAATGGAGGGACGCCCGGAACCAGGTGGGCGCCACCTCCACGTGGCGCACGAAGACGAACGGTCCGGCTCCGGCCAATGGAGAGCACGCCAGAGGAAGAGTCACACCACCACCAATGGAGGTCGGCGCGCCTTCGGGCAAGGTCAAGTCAGTATAAATAGAAGGAAAACCGATGTTAGAAGGGTTAGCAATTTCATCAATACAAAGGCATAACCAATACTGCATTTAAAAGCTCTAGTAAAAGTATTGAGGAATCATTCCTCCGTGGACGTAGATCTCATTAACGATCGAACCACGTAAAAAGCCTGGGTGTTCTTTATTGCTTTATATAAATCTCGCACATTCACATAGCTAGATTCATCACCATCCAACCCATAGATAGAAGTCATATAGGAATTAAATCGACAGTTACAAAGTAGCTTTTTTTATTTTTTTTAAGAACGCTTAGTTGCTACATAAGGGGAAGATTGACTATTTCATCATCCCTCCATACAACACATATATACGAGGAGTGATTATCGTGTGAACACTTCTTATAATATAAACATGAGGACTAATATCAACTCTTGATAAATCAATATGGATACTTAAGATTCAATACACAAATTATGATGCAGATGCACAAATATATAATTATATGCAGAAATATGTATATAACTGATCCAGATGCACCCTTAAAAATAACCATTAGATTTTCAAATCTAATGGACATAATTTGTTCCTATTTATATATGTTAAAGATTATATTACATAACCAAGAGTTAAGATGTAATATTTTTTAGTGGACTATCTTGATTTTCCAACAAAATATTTTATATTATCATTGATTTGAAACATCCAGGTACTCTTATAATTTTTTAAAATTTTAGTGAGTACTGTGCATGTACTTTTAATTAGTGACATTATTCCTAGAAATATAGTTTGCAGTCCCATAGGGAACAATGTGAATATGGTCTGGGTTATCTAGACATGTATCCACTTATAAATATGAATTAATATTTTATGAATATGTGAATAATGTATGAGATATGTTTTATTTCAAGCGAAATATATAAATCTGAATTAATATTTTATGAATATGTGAATAATGTATGAGATATGTTTTATTTCAAGCGAAATATAAGATTTGAGATCTCTCTCTCTCTCTCTCTCTCTCTCTCTCTCTCTCTCTCTCTCTCTCTCTCTCTCTCTCTCTCTGTGATTGGATTCTAGTGATAAGCAGCAAATGGTCGGATCACAGCACTGAATCATGCACCATCAAGCAAATATAATTAAATAGTTCTCGCATTTCTACAATCATGATATTCTATCATCAATCTTCTTTATAATCTGAATTGTTTGGACGAATCTAAATATTAAATATTTTTAACATAAACAGAATATCGATGAGGCGAAATATTGCGGAATCTTTTGGCCTTCTTGAGAATATGTATTTCATTAAATTAATCCTTGGATTATCAAAGAATAATTATCTAACTAGATATTTAAACAAGATATAATAACCCGACCGTCTAAAATCAATTTAAGATTAATTAGGTCGTTAATGTAGTAACCGAAAATCTTATAGTCCTAATTAGAGCTTAATTAAGTACTAATTAGGGGCTTAAAGACATTGCATCCCTAAAAATTGATAAAGAAGTGTATAATAAAATAGGAAGCGATAAAAATTCGATTAATTGTTAATGGAAGAATAGAATTTAGAAGAAGTAAATATTATTTAGAAACAAGTTTTATAATGATAAAATAGGAGATATATGGTTAGTATTGTATGTTTGGATGAAAATTTCCATTAAATAGAAAATGTTCTAAAGAAATGTATTAATTATTGTTTATATGAGATTTATTTATAAAATGAAATGGAATAATGTTTAAGCTATTAAGTGGCTTAAATAATTTTATTTTATTAATATCTAGTGAGAAAGAAATTGTTTTCTATACTTTTTGAAAGTTATGAATAAATAGAATAATTATTTGATTATTTGTATATGAAAGAGTTAAATCTATATTTATATGATTTGTATTCCAATAATTGATTTATTTGTTTTGAATCTTTATATTAATGAAAAAATTGAGTTTTTACTATTAAATAATATTAATGTCCAACATTAGTAATTTTAGAGGAATATTCATGCAATTTTCGAAAATTGTGAGAAATAAGAAGAAAATGAATAAATAAATAAATAAAGTTATATATATACACCTTCTAGAATAAACATTCATATTAATCATCTTCCAACTCCTCTCTTCTCCCTCATTTCGGCACACACACAACACACATACCAAAAAAAATTCTTCAATTTTTTCCAAAGTTTAAGGGTGGAATTAAGTACAAATCATCTCCAAAGAGGTAAATACCCTATTTAATCCAAGTTTTTATAGTTAAATTTGAAGCATATGATCTTCTTACATTTCATAATTTTTGAAAATTTGAAGATGCAATTTAAGGTTGAATTGTTTAATTTTTGTTATGTTTATTGATTTCTTTATGCTTATGATGCTTAAATATCATAATTGATGGTTAAATTATTGAAATTCATGAAGTTGGTGGAATCAAGTAAGCATGCATAAACCCTAATTTTGCATGTTAATTATTTGTTATGATTTGATTCAATTGAATTTATATACGTGTAAATAAGTGGAAATAAACATGATTTAGTAAAAGAAATTGGAATAAATTGAATGCATATATAATCCCTAATTTTCAAAAATAATAAGGTTGGATCATCTTTGAGTTCTTGATTTTATTTGATATATTTGATATGATTTTGAGATCTAGAATTTAAATAATGCTTAAATTGAATTTATGAGATTTTATGGACTTGAAATGTGAAAGTTGAAATCACTACAAGAAAGTTGACTTTTTGCGACATGAAAAATGTGTCACTAATATTTGTTTTAATGTCCCAAAAACTAACTTGCGACATTTTTGTGTCACTTTATATTGTGTAGCAAAAGGTCGTGTAGCATTTTTACGACACTTTTTTTGTATTTATGTCGCAACATATACGACACTTTGTGCATCGCTAACCTAATTGTCGTGTAAAATTCACGACATATTACGTGACTTTAGTTGTAGTGACGCATGTTAGTTTGCGTCATATTTAATGACATTAGCCGAATTGATGCATCCTAATTTATGACACTAGCTTGTGACAATATTATCAATTGTAGTATAATTTTTACGACATTGTTTCCATTAATGTTGCAACATATTCATCATTTTGTGCATCACTAAATTAATTGTCGTCTGAAATTTACGGCATATTACGCATCATCCGTGAAAGTGGCATATATTAGTTTATGTCACATTACATGATACATAAATGTAAACAATGTTATTGTTGTATTTCTTTACAACACATTTTAATTAGATGGTTTGTAACGACCTGGCTTTCGGATTGACGACTGACCCCACGGACCAACATGGGTCTTTTCAGTGTGCTTTGTCCTCACTCACACACTCCCTGAGAAAACTTCCCAGGGGATCACCCATCCCACAATTGCTCCAAGCCAAGCACGCTTAACTTTAGAGTTTTTATGAGATGGACTCCCGAAAAGAAGATGCATCTTGTTGGTATGAGTAGCACATATCAAATCCTTTAAGCTCTCCTCAAATATGCAATCTCATACCTACATATTCTCGAAATATCTCTCATTCCGGTGCGTTTCAATTCATTCATGTACCCCTCCAATTTGAAGTCTTAATTGGAGCTGCTCCTTGTCCATGCCTCTGCACCGACGATCACTCCGTACTTCTACCCCAGGCGTCACATGGTTAATGTCACATTTTTATTTTTTTGACAAATATATTGTACATTAAACTAATAATTTAACAAGAAAGCCATACTATGCATCAAAAGAATAATTCAACTAGATATAAAGTTCGACACAAATTAACAAATATCTTTTAATTGTCAAAAGTGAAAATATCAAAACTTAAATTCAATAAACCAGAATATTATTTAAAAATCTAAACTAAAATTGAAATTGTCTAAAGTTGTCTTGCTTTGTAAGAATGCAAATTCCATGGTGACAATGTGTCGCTCATTGTCCATTTCTCCTTTCTCTTGTCGGCCCTTCTTGCAGTTATCCCATGCTCCTATATAGCTCAAAAACATACATTAACTTTTACACGTATATATTGTATATATATTTAATAAAAACTATTACTCCATGTACATGTAAATCCAATTCTTCAAATATTTTAAAACTACTTTTTGATATATACCATGTAGCAAAAAACATTAAACAGATAGATCCATGTCACTACCTGCTCCCAGAAGTCGAAAAACACACCAGGTATATCTCCTCCAATGCATTGTGCATTACCCTTAAGCTCAGGGGCCGTGAGATTTAAACAAATTCACTTATCAGCGAAGGAATTTGCAGGCAACCTATATGCCTCAACGGAGGATAGAGGATGTGATTGGGCGGAGGGTACTGATTGAGCAGAGACGGCAAGTACATGATGCCCGTGCGATGGTAGCCTAGGTTCCCATCTAGAGTTTGGATTTTCGCCCAATTCCGCACACCAAAAAGAATTTGAAGATTCGGCCGCAGCTTCAGTGTCTCATGAGGAGTTCTTGATTAATCGGTGAATATCATGGGTAACTAGCTTGAGTGATTTGTTGTTTTGGTACAAATTGCCGTGGACTTTTAGAAGAAAGGAAATTAAGGTTATGAGAAGATTTCGGTTACTGTGCAGTTTCTCACCTTTGCCTGGCTGAGAGCCGCTTGAGGTTCTTAACTTTCTAGGTTTAACTTGTAGTTAATAATTTTTTACATGACAGTGAAAAATAAATACTTACGAAATTTATGGTTAGTATGATTATTTTTATTATATTGATTCTTTTGTAAAAATACGAAACCATCAGCTTTTTGTATTAAAAAATGACATATCTTAAACTAATAATACAGACTGACACAATTTCTTGTATTATTATTATTATTATTATCATTATTATTATTTTAATTTGTAACCTTTGGATTTTTATTGAACGTGTATACAATATTATAATAGCTCATATTTGATTATTTAAATATTTTGAATGAATAATTAGCAAGTGTTTAAATAAACTATAACAAATTTTGAGACATAAAAATGAGTGTCGCGTCGCATATGTGTCACTAAACTATGACACAATATATAGATGGCACATAATCGACATAAATATACAACATTGAATGCAACAATATTATAAATATATGATATAATTATGACATTTTATTGAGGTGTTGCAAATAAATTGTCGTAATTTTAAGATATCAAAATGCGTGTCGCATATGTGTCACTAAATTATGACACAATGTGTAGATGACGCACAATTGACATAAATATACAACACTAGATGCAACATTATTCTAAATATGTGATATAATTATGACATTTTATTGAGATGTCGTAGATAAATTATCGTAATTTTGAGACATCAAAATGAGTGTTGCATTTTTGTCACTAAACTACGACATAATATTTAATTGACGCACAAATAACATAAATATGCGACACTAGAAGCATAAGTGTGGTAATTTTACGGCACATACATGTAATGTCGCATGTGTGCATGTCGCAATAAGTTTATTTTGTTGTAGTGAATTGGAAAGTTTATGCTAAGTTGATAGATTTATATGATGAGTTTGATTAGGATTGAAATTGCTTATGGATTGGTGATCATTGATGATGGATAAGTATATATATGAGTTGTTTTGAATTAGATTGATTGTGGATTGGGAAATTCATTTAATTACATAATGTTGTAGTTGAAGGGCATATTATGAATATGATATAAATGGAAGTGTTTGAGCATGTTTTAAGTTTCTAAGTATATATTTAGGCATATGATGATGATTTGGTGAAGTTTGGATGAGTTTGGTTGAATTGAGAATGAAATGACGATTCTTTTTGTAAACTTACTTTGCCGAAATTTATTAAATTTGGTATATTACTAAGATGTTTTGAGAATTAAGTTAGTAAGATTATAATAAGTATATAAGTGAGATTGGTTTATTTGATTGCCTTAAGTTAAGGTAAGATAATTTTCATGGATAAAACTAAGTTTAAACTATGTAAATTCATTTAGTTAAAGACTTTTATAATATTTCCTAAAGTATAAGTTAATAAGGAAATAAGTTATTAAGGGATGCAATAGCCTAACCTAATTTTTATAAATTGGTAAAACTAAGAATAAGAGGTGATATGTTCAAGTGAATAAGAATGTTTGCTAAGTTCGATAATTATTTTATTTACAAGGATCAAGTGAGGACAAGGGAATATTGAAGGACGAAAAGGAAGAACTCATAGAGTGACGACGTTCCAGGTGGGTTTTCTTTTCACTAACTTGTGCATAATATTGATTGATTTATTTATATCTTGCATATTATTGTGAAAGATTGAAATTCTACATGTTGAACATAAGTTCATGTTACATATCTACGGAAGAATTGTGTTAATGATCGGGAAGTTTATAGTTGTGTAGACAGTCAGGGTATTGAGAAGGAGGCATACTTCTCATTACCGAAGAACGTAGATAGGACAGGACTGTGATTGGTAACCTTCGGCCAACACAGGAAGATAATGCCGGCATAGCATAGCATAACATTATATGAGATTCCATTGTTATAGTTTCATAAAGCGTATTGTTAATGAAAATCAATTCAGGTATTATTTATTTTAACCTCTGCGTTGAGTAAAGTTCGGTAAGTCAATATAGTTTAATTTTTGGCGATAACCCACTGAGTACTTATTGGTACTCACGCCCTGCATATGTTTTCTGAATATGCATGTTGAGCTTGGAGATGGCGATGGAAAAGGAAGCTGAGCTAGGGTTCTTTTGCTGTAAATATAATTATGCCCTGAATGTCATGTCTTCACACATGATGTTCATCAATCCTTCCGTTGTCAAACTCATATGATTTTGATGTTGACTTACGATAAACTCTTTTGTATTTTGGGGTTGTATATGAAAACTTTAAATGTTGACTTTGATCTTTCTATTTGGTTGTCAATTAATTAATTAAATCCTTTTTATCCTTGGAAACATTGCAGATGAAAATTTAATATGTTCTTATCATAACTCAATCATAGCCTGATTACTTAGTTAATCATTTAATTAAGTAGTCAGATATTAATTAGGGTTATTGTCTCAATAATTGAAAGATTAAGTTATCGAAGATCAATTTCGATTAACAAATAACGCGACCTTTTCCTTATCTCAAGTGAGTGAAAATTTTATTCACGCATAAAAATGCTAGCGTGCCCAATTTTGGAAAGTATCTTATAATTATGAGATGAGCATAATGTAAGAAGTTTTATTACATATTATTTCTCTTTTAGTGTGATTTTCTAACGGTGATTAATTTTTTATATTAATCCTACGTTGGTTTCTATACGACAAAACTTGGAATTTAATTCCAATTTATCGAAATACGAATATTTTCCCCTCTTATTTTATGGTGACCGATAACTTCGAAAAAAAATGTGTGAAAGGATTATTATTTTTTTATTTTATTTTATTTTATTTTACCATATGTTCAAATATTTTTATTTTATTTTATTTTACCATATGTTCAAATATCTACCCTATTCTATATATTAAAATACATTATGGGGGGAATAGGGCTCCAATATTTTGTTTTCCTTGATCAGCCGAAATAGGGAGGGGTAAGAAAAGATGATGCAAGCATAGTAACTTATGTTTGACCACATGTTAGATTTTTAATTTACACTTGGTGACTAAGTTTTGATATATCGCCCACAACACAACATTCTCTCATTTCTCTCTATAATTAAACTGCCAAGAAGAAAAAGAAGAAAAAAAAAGTGATAAGTGTTCTCCAATTTATTATCTTCATTTCAAGACCAAAACGTTCGATTCGATTTTGCGATGATGGACTCTGATAAAGAGGTTAGAAATCGTCCAACCTATCTAGATATACAAGAAATTTTGGAATCCATTCATGAAAAATGTGTGTGATGTGTTCGGTTCTTATGTAGAAATTTTTAGGATTTTTGTAAATTATTTAAGTTATTTATTAGTTATGTTTATATGATTCTTGAGAACATATATTGTGAAATTGGTACAAGATTGAACATGTTTTAATTCTTCTAAACATATGAGCTCAATATGAGTATGAGTTTAATTTTATTAGTTGTTTTAAGCATGGGAGAATGATATTGAGTGTAGATTGAGCTTATATGAATAAATTCATAATTTTGCAAATATTTAGAAATTTTTTTAAATCAAAAACCCTAGGTTGTGGGTTATTGATGTATATTTTTATACGTTGGATGTTAATGATATTATTGGTATATGATGAGGATAACATATAGTGTGAATTAATTAGAATTTTAAAAATTTATTTGTCATTTTTTCAAAAAAACAAAAATTCGAGACCTATGTAGTAGGGTTTTGATATCAAATTTTTCTATGTCCAATGTTATTATATATTAGTTTTGTGTGAATTTGTAGGAATTTATGAAAATGTTTTACTAATTTTTCAAAATTTCAAAAATACTAAGTTATAGGATTTAGAGTTTCAAACTTATTTTGTTAAATGTGATCACATATTTGAGACTCAATAATATGTATGAGATATGACATGGATTTATATGACTGTTAGGATGAAGTATAAAATATTTTCTACGTTGAGATGTTTTACTAAGTGATGTAGAATTTAGAAACTATATATGCTATGCATGAATTAATTTCATATATATATATATATATATATATATATATATGGGCATGATTAGATGTTAATATGAATTTATGTAATTTTTGAACATGTGAATAATAAAATTTAATTAGAGCTTATTATTCTAATTAATTGTTTTATATGTTCTAATGATAATTATGTGAAGTTGAATACATAAATAGATTTGTGCACATGAAAAATGCTTAAGTTTGAAGTTGAAATGATTTGGTTAAAGTATCAATGTAGTGAGCATGTTTACTTGAGACAAACATGTTGTAGGAACGCATGTTAGTACGTGAGTAGAGTTACATTTAAAGCATAGAGTTATGCTTTACGCCTAGTATAAATATGGGTTTCTCTGAATAGATGAACTAAGACATCTGAGATGAGAAATGAGCTTAAATCCTTAAGTTCAAAACTTAAGTATACGTGTTAATAACGGAAAGTATAAGCTAGGGTTCTCGATAAGGATTTAAAAACGAGGAGTAATATTTACTAAGAAAGAAAATAGTACCTTCACTACGTTCGAACAAAACGAATTAGAGGTATAACTATATCTCTTTAATATCAATTTGATTCCATAACTGAAATCATTTTAGAGGATAATGCTAAGAAAATTCAAAGGATTTACCTAATTTTAATGAGGTCTGAAGCGATGCTTCATCTCATTTAGAAACGAGAGTTTGTAAACTAGGTTCTCCCAAGGAACTACAACCTGATTGGTTAAGAATGCAAAAACCCTAAAAGGATTTACGTTCAGTAAACAAACCTTGATAAGGTTTAAGAAACTATCGAGTCCATTATCTTTTTTACTTTTACCAAAGGATAGATCGACGTACTAAACTAGTTTCTTATGTAAAAATGAATCGCGGAAGTGATCCACGAAGATTGAGAAAGGGCACCTGTATTAAGAAGGAGAGTGCACGAAGTGGGCTTTTTCCTCAAGAAAAAAATTAGAATGATAAATCCTTTACTTACGATGCTCTTTTGATGAAATGATGATAAAACGTTTACTGTTAATTGTCTATCCAAAATGTTTAAGTTTAATGTATGTATTCTATTTGTGTCGGTTCTCTAACTTGATGTTAATCGAATTTGGATCATATGTTAGATGGAGAATTCCTATAAGGATTACTGTGTACACTGATGTTGAATGTGTGCCGAGAGTTCCTCTCAACCTGTCACAGCGTCCATGGAAGGATTCCTCATTCTACGATGCATGATGATACAGATATGGATCGTACAGACAGAAAATATGTCTGGTCAGACAACCTTTATATAAAAATGATAGAACATATTTAGTAAACAGGACTTTCTAAATAAATTCTGTGTGTTACTGATGGGGTAGTGCAATTAATTTGAAATGGAAGTATGTTTGGCATATGTCCATTGAGTCTTAGTACTCAATTCTGCATGTTTGTTTTTAAATGTGCATGTTGAGCGGGTAATGAGATGGAACAGTGTTGAGCAGTATCAATCTTTTGTCGCTAATAAACAGATCATTGAGTACATTTCTTCACATGTGTACCTCACATGTAATTTTTCTGCAAGAACACTAAGTTATGTTTTGTTTAAAGAACTAGATATTCTTTCAGATTAGTTAAACCATTTTGTTAAGGATCTGATAGACTAGTCTCTTGTATGTAAATTATGTCTACTTTGATCTTCATGATTTTGATGTTTATGAACGTTTCCTTGATGTATGTCTCATAGTACGATAACCCCTTTCTTCCTTGTTTCTTAATCCTTATCCCAGTAAAAGTGCCGGCTAAGCCGCCATTAGGGATAGTTTCATCATATATGAAAAAATATGCGTATAAAAGATTTGCTCTATTACTATATCATTTTGAATCAATTTCTAATATTATTTGGATTCCCCCTTATATTTTTCTTAACATTGTCAATAATTATGCACATGCTAGGTGGACTTCAAAATTATAAAGATAACATTAAAAAAACACCTATTATTAATTTGTATCCCTGCAATACTATGTGTTTGGCCCATCTCCACATTACATTCACCCTCTAAACTTGGCAGCCTGCGTATTTATCCAGAACTTTTTTCCTACAGATAACCTCGTAATTTTTGTCATTTAATTGCATATGTCCTGCCTCTTATTTAAGATTGATACATATTGCAATTATTCGATCAACTTCGACGAGAAGGCGAATTAAACAGTTGGTGTCCAAACATAATAATTATAAACACCCTTTTAGTTCATTTTGTAATAGTTTTAATTACGATATTGTAATTACAAATATGATCAGTGGGTGATTTTTTTCCCAGCAAATTTTATCGTGTCCAATCAAATTTCCATGTCTACATATACTAAGATAAGGTCAAATTTCATTATTTGTTTAGTTTTTTTAAAGTACTTAGTATAATAAGATTTTTTTTTCAAATATTCGTGAAATGTATTTTGGTTAATATTTGAATGTTCCTACTTCATTTCTTTGTCTTTTTTACACTACCGTTTAATGCAATATATTTGTTATAAATATATAATTATCAAGAAAAAATATATTTTAGTTATTTTTTTCCTTGTGCTTCCTACCCAATTCACCTGACGGGTTAGCCCGAAATTGAAAGTTTATGTTTAGGATTAAAAATTTCTAACTCGAAAAAAATACCAACCCGAATGACCGAACAAAATAGCTCAAAATCTTAGTGGGTTGACCCGAGTCCAACTGGTTTGACCCTATTGACATCCCTATAAATTTGTATAAAAATGAATTTCATTTTTAACTCTTCTCACGACACCCAGAAGCTCCAGTATGTCGTTCTCGAACTGCAACAACAAAATATGAAGGATTTCGACGTTACTATTGCTTCCTTTTGCATAATTGAATCTACTAGTGCTGTATCTTCCCGAGCTTCATTCTTAACTAGATTTTTAATTATGTTATCAACATTTTTTTATGAGCTTTGGATATCATGCATTTTCGATGTAACTAAATCAAAATTAGTTGAATTTCAATATTATTAAGTTAATTTAATTCCTATGTAATTAAATTTTAATTAATTGAATACGAATAAATTATTAAATTATTCATTAATTTATACTTATAAAAATAATAAACTTTCACAACTCTGACAATATTAATTCATAAAGGTTCAAACGTATTTTAATTGGGAAGGCGTTAGTAAAATTTAAATATTCAACCTCTTGGTCGTGATATTGCCCTCTACACCAACTAAATCACCGTGAAAATATTGGATTTTCGTTTTCTTTCGTTTAAATTTTATACGATAATTCACGTATTGGATTTGCAATGTTGTATTGAAGAATATATAGATTCCACTTGGTCCATAATAGGGATTTCAATAATTATGACAGTTCACTACAAGAATTCGGAATCAGCTTAATAATTTGGTTCGGAGCGTGAGTAAGAGGAACCAGAAAATTAAAAATCACCTCATAGTGTATTCGAACTTAAAACTTTTGATTTCGGGTATTAACTATTCTACCATTAGACCAATACACACACACAATTTGGTCGGCATATAACCTATATTGGAATTGAACAATATTATAGTTCTAAAGTTTTTTCTTAGAAGCGGAAGACATTGTATTATTATTTATTAAGCAATATCGTTTGTTACAATATACCTGAGCTAAGTAGGAAAATTTTAGGTCCAACAGATTGGATTCTCACAATGTACATCGATCAGCAAATAAATCGTAAGGAAATAACAGTGAAAATTCTTACGGGGGCGATGTTATGTTCTGTGCCTGTGGCCAGTGTGATTACGTGAGATAATTGTAATAGTGTTTATAATTGAATTAATTAGATGGTCTAAATTCAATATGGAAGTACGAATAAAATGGAATCACAAAAACTCATGTATATTCATCTGCACGGTGCGGACACCTTTGAAAGAGTTGCACCCGACGCACCGATTAGATTGGTCATTTTTACTTTTTTTATTTAATTTTAAATTCAATCTTATTGGAATCTATATTAATAAAGACATTTATTTATCTATTGTATATGTTCTTAATAATTTATGTACTTTAGATAAAGTATTTAGACCATGATAAGTTATAAAATATGGTCACACATATGATAGTGATTATGAAATATGTATTTGAAGCTTTGGTCTTAAATTAGTTCCGAGTGAAATGACTGTTCAAGATGAGACATTGAATTGTTGGAAATAACTCGCACATATGATACACACTCATAGGCTGAGAATGTTATGTTTCATCAATATTACGTAGTTGACGTAAGTGTATATACGCAGGTGCTTGTTAGAGAACAAGTACACTGAACTGACCTCGTTAGAAATTTTTATATGAAATTTATTTTATCGAAATAAGAATTTCTAATTTATGATAGTACACGATTAGTCCTTTGACTTTAGGCACCATATTAATCTTGTATGAAATCTATATCATTTCGATATATTCTCTGATTGTTAGACAATCGTTAAAGAGTTTATGTTGGATGCAATATGAATAAATATGGAGATTAATGCGTGGTCCATAAAAATCTATTACTTGTTTAAGACGAGAGAATCTCCTACAGTTTTCATTGTTCATAACTCGAAGACCTTGGCCAAGACACAATGAGTAATGATTCATTAAAGAGTTGTTGAATTTGAATGAAAATGTAACTATTGGATTGTTTTGAGTTTTCGATTTAATACCATACTCAATATCCAATTTGGGGATTAGATAATAGAAGGATCATACGTGTATTATGATTCATATTCAAAATAGGTTTACTCGCTATTTTACCTAGTACTAGGTGGCCATGCTACTTGCTAGATGTTCTCATGGTTTATAGGTTCTTAAAATTAAGGAGTTAATTTCAAGTAAATTAATTTATTGGATAAATACGAATAAATGTTATTTGTTTAAGCTGTAATTTGTTACAGGCCTATTGCTAGTGCTAGTCGTGAACCTAAGAGGGTCACACACAAAAAGAAAGCACGTATCAATTGAATTTATTTAATAGTTGAATTCGATTAATTAATAAAGATTAATTAATTGGGACTTGTTCTAATTTAATATGTTAAATTAGATATTCAATTAAATTTAATTAGTTGAATATAATTTATATTAAATTAATTAGATATAACAATTAATTTAATTAATTTTGAATCTAGAAAATCTCTCACACACACACACACACATATATATATATATATATATATATATATATATATGTGTGTGTGTGTGTGTGTGGGAGTTAACGAGAACTATTTATACAAATGAGAACGTGATAACCAAAAATGATGAATTCATTGTGAAGTTGATGAATCCACTGGAAAAGTTTTGAATCCAAAAATAGAATTTTCGCCTCATGGGATTCGAACCTGAGTGAAAAATTTTGAATTTTTTAATTCAACAACTTTCTCAATGGATTCATCAACTTTCATAGCGAATTCATTTGGTTCTTAGTTTTTAGAATAAAAATGATTCTCATTTGAACCTAACTATATATATATAGAATTGTATCCGGATATAAGTAACCCGGAATACGATCGGAATAGAGGATAATAAAAGAGATTTACCATGAGTAGAATACGTAACCGTATAAGGAATTAATTCCTTAATTATGGGAATTAATCATTGTTTAAGGAGGAAACGTTTCTTCTTAACTTAAGAAATTGATTTCTTCCTATAAAATAGTTTACGTCTTTTCATTATTCTTCTTCTTAATTGGTCATTTTGTTTCCCTCTCTGATTTTTACACAAAAGAAAGGTGTTTGATTTTACTAGCGAAAAATCATCAATATATAATAGGATTAAGGATTTAGTGATTCTCTCTCCTATGTGGCATCATATAATCTCTCAATTTCTGTTTTTCTCAAATCTCCTTTATTCTTAGTATTTACATCTCATATCCCACATTGGTTTCTTATCAAACTCCACCTTAACTTAAACCTATATAAATAGTTATGAGTAGATTTTTTATCCTGCAATACATAATTATTTTACATCCACCAATTTTATTTGACCCATCAATTAATTAGTTGGTCAGATAAATAGTTACTTTTTTATTAAAAATTTAATTTAATTTAATTATTATTATTTTTAAAGTTTTCATGAAACTTTACAAATTCAAGGCATAAATTGAATATTATATTTCTTATGATTTTTTAAATAAATTTTGAATCATATATTGATTTTTCATGAACTTCACGAATTAAAAATCTAAATAAAAGAATATTTTTTATACAATTTTTTAAAATAAAATTTGAAATTCATATCGATTTTTCAGGAAACTTCACAAATTAATAAACATAAATTTGAAATAAATAGTCCATGTAGGAGACAGATTGCGTCAATCATTAATCTTATTATATATTGATTTTGTAAATCTAAACGAATTCAAATATCAATATATATTACTATACGGGTTTGAGACGATAATAAATATATAGTCAAATCAATTTTTAATCAAATTTGTGGCAGCTACATGTATATAGATTCTAAATTGGTCCAGACATTGATCGATATGTTTATGTGGGATTTTTTCAATTTTAATATATTGGAATAATATATATTTTATCGATTATATGTTTTAAAACTTAAATGAATTACGTAATTAGCGGATATTACTACACGAGAATAAGACGAGAATATAATTTTCTATTTTTAATTCTTTTGCTATTTATATTATTTGGTACAAGAATATACATTCTGAGCGGATACAAACATTTATCGACCTATGTGGAATTAAGCTCACATTATTTTTTGGTGAGCCTTCACAATTAATAAAAGTTTTGAAATAAATAGTAAATTCAAACTTAAATCGAAAGGATAACAAAGTATTGAAATAAATATATATTTTATTAATTATATCTTTTATAAATTTAAATGAATTTAGGTAATTAGTGGATACTACTATACGAAAATAAGATGAGATCATATAGTAAAACCAATTTTAATTCGATTTGGCACAGTTATATATGTATATAAATTTTAAACAGGTCAATACATTAAACGACACGTCTGCTTAGTTTTAATTTTTAGCTATCCATATTATTTTTATTATTAATAATTACTCTGTAATGTTCAAGTCTTATCGAAACGAATAACTAATTATTGTATATTTATAAAATTAATCAATTTCGGGTAATTAATTAAATTTGGGACGAGTGACATGTTCACTATTTTTTAATCTTTTGATATTTATATTATTTACTATTAATATTTATTCTATAATATTCAAGTCATTATTGAAATATATAATCAATTAATATGACAACTTATATGTATAAATTTAAACATATTTGGGTAGTTAGCATGCATTAACTATACGGTTTGAGATGAAAACGAGTAGTAAAAATATTTTTTAATCAGGTTTGGGATATGTACGAGCATATAAATTCTAAAGGAATTTTAACATTAATCGACACGCATGCGTAAAATTTTCTCTATTTTTTTATCTTTCGTTAGTTATACTATTTATTATTAATGATTACTTTCGATATTTTTATTTTTATCGAGACTAATAACCAATCACTATAACAAATTATATTTATAAATTTAAACAACTTCGATAATTAATCGAATTTAAGACGGGTATGGGTATATACATTCTAAACAAAAATTATTAACATGTCTAAAAATATTTAATTTTCTACACGAAATTACAATATAAAGTGATTTTTCATTAAATTGACTAAATATAACCTATATATATCATATTCAATGTGAGCCACATTTAGCCTGGGGGCCTTGGGTCCCCAACTTTTCTCGAAACCATTAGATTATATATCCGCTTATAGCTTTAAAATGTATTATAGTGTAGTTGGTTAAGGACTTTGTCTCTTTCGATGTCCCAGTTTCAAACTCAATCGGTCCTTTCCTTTCTTTTGTTTCTCCGCTCAGCCTTTCATTTCTTTTTCTTTTTTCCTTTTTCTTCTTTATCCTTTGTTTTCGTTTCTACTTTGTATTTTCATTTCTTTTTCCTTTTTTCCTTTTTTTTATTTCCTTTCTTTTTGTTTGTCTACTGTCTTTGTGCCTTCATTTCTTTTTCTTTTTTTCCTTTTTCTTCTTTCTCCTTTCTTTTCGTTTCTACTTTGTATCTTCATTTCTTTTTTCTTTTTTCTTTTTTTCTATTTCTCTATTTTGTGCTCTTTATTTTCTTTTCTTTTTTATTTCTCTACTGTGTAGTCTTTTTTTTTCTTTTTTCTATAGTTTGTTTTACAATGATAAAATAAAAGATATATACAAATAATAAATTTTTATATGTATATTAATGATCAATCAATTTTAAAAAAAGATTATGATAAATTTATTGTAGTAGTCATAAGTAATATTTATTTAAATTTATTCTAATATGTTTTATATGTGAATTAATTTTAGATTCAATTGTTGATTTGTAATGATACAAGAAAATCAAGATTTGAGTTTTGTAAGATAATACCATTTAAAATATTAACACTTACAACTTTCTTATTATTTTAATTTTTATAGCTATTATTCATTGATTGTTTAGTTATTTATAAGTAAATCTTATTATTTTATTTTTGTAAGATATTAAAACATAATGAAGAAGAAATATATTTAGTATAAACAATTACCTCCATTCAAATAATATTACACTATTATTTAAATTATTTTTAAATTTTAATTTTAAAATTATAGTTAAATGAGCCCCCCAAGATTCATTTTAAAGCTCACATCGATCACATTAGATATGTTATCCTGATATAAAAAAAATCATTTAACATACCAAATTCAGACGTATCGCCCTGATATAAGATTATTTTATTTAATATGATTATAAATAGAACATAAAATATTTCCCGTCGAAATTCGACGGGTTACACACTAGTATACATTTACTCATTTACAAAGTATGGACTTGATAGAGGGAAAACGTTTGGATCCTGCGAGTTTGAAAAACGAGCAATTGATTGATTTTAATTTCTATATCAAACGGAGTGCGAAAAGGTATTTATCATTCTTACCTTACATCATGTTAATATAAAGTCGTTAAATTTGGTTGGAATAAAATAAGTGTTATTTTATTTATTGATTCGAAAATTTTTAAATTCCACTGTGTTTTTCGACCTGATCCCAACAACCTTCATACATATCTTGCATATCTTTTACATATGAGGGATCAAAAGCTTATATACATGCTTTTGATCCTCTTCGTATGAGGGCGTTCGCATATAAGATCGATGTTATCAGAATGTGCTCAAAATAGAATGTATAACACACTATATATACACATAACTATGTAAACACAATATATGTATTCTTAAATCTTATTGTATTTCTTCTCCTAGTTTCAATTCTTCAATATAGGACTTAAGCGACGCTATATTTAACAATTTCAGCTTTCGACCCCGTGTAATTAGTTTTGTTCACGGATCAATTCGAATAAATGCTTGAAACTTAAATACATATTAAATATCTAATGAACCTTTTAATATGTTCGTCAATCCTATTTTCAAAAGTTACACCCCTTAGTCAAAATCCTGTTGCAGCGTTTTCGAAGAATTCAGTATTTTCAATCAAAATAGCTTTAATACGGTTGAAAATAGGAAAGTTTCTATATCTTTTGACATTTATGCATTATATGAACTGAAACATATTATAAAATTGAATCCATGCATGCTCTCTGCAACAAATGCGCCAAGTTTCCTTCACTTAATTGCGGCAAGATTAGGAGGTTGACTAAGTTAATAAGTTTCTCAAATTAATTTATAAGTTGTTTAGAAATTTATAAGTTTTTTAAAAATTGATAATATAAGTTCTTAAACAACTTATAAGTCATGAAAATAAGGCCCAATAATATATAAACTAATATATAAACTCTCCGTAAAATAAGATTCTCATTCTCAACTTATATTTTCATAAGCTTATAAAAATAATGAATTTTCAAAAATAATCCTAATATAGTTCGTTATTTCCAACATATACCCTTCTAATTCCATCTCTATTCAAATTTCAATCTCTAACTATGATTTTACATCTCTAACTCACGATTCTTTCTCTACCTTATAAGCTCAATTATCCAAATATTTTTCAACCTATAAGCTCTTGAAATATCTTATAAATTCTTGAAACTTCTTATAGACTATTGAAGCTTATAAGTTCTCTAAAATAAACTTAGTTAAACACCATCTGACTTGTACGTATCATTACAATAACACAATTTTCTTATGTTTTAATATTGATGAAACACAACACATATATAATTTCCATTATATGTGCATGTGACGACAAATAGTTAATGCGAACATACAAATTATACTTTTATAATAGCTAAAAGTCATATTAGCATATTGTATAGCATGTAAACATATTTTATTTATTGAGCGTGTAAGTGTGGTCTTGCAAGCTACATCTTTTATACTAAAGTTCGAGTTTTATAAGTATTTGAATAATAATATTATTATTTTTATTTGTAGCAAAATAGCTATACACTGAAAAAATTTCAATGATAAAAAAATAACTTAGAATGTATCTATTGTAATGTCGTACTCCCTCCGTCCCGGTATTGTTGGCTTTTTTCTTTTTGTATATAGATTAAGGAGAATTGTGTTTTGTGTGTAAAGTAGTGTGTGGTATGAAATTTAGGTACTTTTTAGTGTAAAATTGCTTCCTTTTTTGGAACGGGTCAACAAAAATGGGACAGCCCAAAAAGGAAAAACGAGCCAACAATAATGGGACGGAGGGAGTACTAATTTCTTGGTCAAAATTTTCACTTATTATGGAAAAAAATCATCCTTAACTCCTCTTTTAAATCCTTGTTTACATGCATTATTTAAAGTATTGAAAATAATTTGGCGAAACACATTCATATAGGTTCCAATACTTTCGTCTTTTGTTTCATAAGATCTCTACACAATTTCATTTTAATTGGTTCTTCTACTTTTTCTTTAATTTCATTGTATTCTTATTTAACGGATTTTATAGATCCGTTGACTTTTCCCTTATATAATATATCATCATTTATTATTGAACTAATTACCACTTCATATCCTAATTGTAAATTTATGATCATCGGCGAGCATTAAAGACAGGCGTTGAAAAGCTTCACCTTTTGAATTCCAGAGGATGGCTTATGATTTACTCTTCAATCTACGGGAAAATGAATAATTTGGAGTGAATCATCTACAGACAAAGAGGGGTCCTTTTTTATTTCCAATGAACAACTTTCAACTGGGGAGTTTTCAAGAATTGTGATTTTGTGATGAAAGAGGAAAGGAGTTGTGAGAAGAACTCTAATTAATGTTCGATGAAACGCTCTCAATATCTTTGTCCCAAAATGGGAAACTCGTATCATAGTCCGCTCTATGAGAATGTGAGGGATAAATCATGATGATTTTATGGTTAAGAAGTCATGAAGACTTTTGCATAGACAAATTATGGTGGTTTGGTGATTAAAAAGCTATGAGAACTTTTGCATAGTACCTACAAGGAGTCACTATAAAAAATTTGAATTTCTCACACTGCAACTGTTAGGATTCGATCATTGATTCTTATCCCAAATTTACTAACTTTTAATCAACTAAACTAAACCCGTGACAACATGACTATGAAAGAGTTTCATATAGTCTAACTGTTCGAAAATAATATGATAGGTTCGAGAATGGAAGCCATCGGAAAGAAAGCCTCCAACCTTCGAGAACAGGTCGACGTTGCAAAGCCGATGCTCCTATCCGGAATGCTCGACGAGGTTCTGATAGAGTTCCACAGCCTAACGCAAGAGCAATTAGTACTTGATAGGTTATTCTTTTTTCATCAAATTTACATGTAGGATAAAATGTGGAAATTGGTTAAATAATAAATAATAATATATTACATAGACAACAGAAAACTTAACTAAATCTACAAGATCTATTAAATAATGATTAGATGAAATTAAAAGATAAAAGTATAAGGACATATTTAATTAAATAAAAAATAAACGTACAAGTACTTGAGAATGGATTTTGCCAAATAATTACACTAGATAAAGACAAACATGTCCAACAAGAACAGATCAAGAAAATAATTCTTGCACATCTCTTTCAACTTTATCAAAATTTGAGGGGAAAAAGTGTATTCAAACCTTGAAAGCCATATTTTCGCAAATTGTAGTCGTGTACTGATTATAATAACCATTTGGAATGTGAAAATTAGAAAGAGAAAATGTTAGAACCGAATTGATCAACACCGAAATCTTAAAAGTTGGATATAGTTGAACTCAATTGATCGACACTGAAATTTTAAAAGTTGGATATAGTTGTTGATAGGATATGGCCCAACTACTGCGCCCAAAGATCGGGCCCAATACAAGTAAAGTGACATCAAGCTCGGCCGGACAAGTTCGCCCAAGAAGACCCTAAAACCGGTGGGAACGCAGGCTCGGCCATATCTAAAGAATCCTAATTCGAGAAGGGATATGATTAAGATCCTATCCAAGATCTCGAATCCTAGTTAGAAGACCTCGATTTAAGATCTAGGTCAAAATAATTGTGTATAAATAGAGGCTAGATTAGACGAAATAGATCATTCACACTCTTTGTAATCGCTTCTTACACATTCAATACACGAATACTCTCTCTCTCTCCGTGGACGTAGATCTTATTCATAGATCGAACCACGTAAATCCTTGGTGTTCTTGCGCATTTATTTCCTTTACGAAATTAAGATCGATCCTCGGCCATGCGTGGGAACCGAAATTTTGTGTTTCGATCAACCACCGCTTTGTGGAAGTAATCATGACTGTGTACACCGAAGCCATGCATCCAGACCGTCGCGGCAACAACAACGCCGACGGCGAAGTGGAACGCCGAGCTCAATGGAAGAGCCCAATCGAGAAGAAACCCCGAAGGATATGTCCAAAGTCTCAACGAGCACGGACACCCCGCCTGCAGGAGGCGGTTACCATAGCGGCGAAATCGCAGCAACAATCCAGGGAACGTCCGGCTCCATAAGTAAACCTCGACGACGTCAAGGTGTTTCTCGAGAAAAATAAGGAGAGCTTTCTCATTACCTCGGTGAACGTGGTCGGCCTCGTCCCCTGCCGTAAACGCCAAGCCTCATCTAGGTACGAGGCACCACAACGAGAGGTCGGGGCTAACGAACTCCGCCCGCCTCCGAGGACGGCAGCGTGGAAAAGGCATCATGGCCGCCGTGAGGTCGGTCCGAGTCACCGAACGAGTTCGATCGTCAAACTCCGTCCCAATCTCCGAGGACGGCTTCGATGGGTACGGGAAAATAGTCACCCGTTCTCGAGCAGGATACTCAACACTTCGCCCCGGATAAATATCGGTACCAAGCATCGCCCCTATGACGGGTGAGGATCCACGAACTTCCTCTCGCAGCCCAATACAACATGATCAACCAACGCCCCGATTCGGTTCACATGTGTAAACTCTTCCCGAGTTACTCGTCGACAACGCCCGCAGTGGTTCGACGATCACCTACGGAAGCATCGGCCCTATCGCGACTGATGGCGCCTTTCATCGGGTTCTTCCGTATGCGGAGTCAAAACGCCGTCAGACACCTCCTCACCATAAGGCAAAGCCGTAACGAGTCCATCGGTGACTTCATGACAAGGTTTAATAAGGAGTGTTTGAAGGTCGAAGACGTGAACGACCGTTAGTCATCTCGGCCTTCCAAAACGGCATCTTACCGGGCCTTATACCGAGAGATCGTGGCACGAACCCGTCTTCGCGACAGAAGGCGTGGCGATAGCCAACCGGTTCGCCAAAGCGGACGAGGCCGACAAGAGAAAGCGCCAAGCGCATAAGGCAGGCCCTCGAAAAAGGAAGAAGAGACGGGGAAGGAAGATCGGAACCAAGGCGGCGGCGCCTGAAAGATTACATCGCCCTATAAGGTCCAGGCTCGGTCCGCGTGACGGCTCGGAGCGACCTCGATACACCCCGTTGACGGAGCCGAGGGCAGAAATCTACGCACTCCATATGAACCTGTTCGAGAAGCCTCGATCGATGACAGGAGGAAAGAGGCGCCAACCGTGGATAAATCGCTCATTCCATGAAGACTATGGGCACGACATCGAAGAGTGCAAAGAACTCATGGGAGAGATAGAGATGTTGGTTCAAGATGGACCCCTGAAGAAGTACCAAACACAGGGTCGCCAAGCCGACCAGAGAGAAGAAAGAGAAAGCAAGGAAGAGGAATTGCGCCCACAAAAAAGCGAAACGCGACATCGATGAAGAAGGAGATGACGAGTCCCAATATGACGGGTGATCTCCACTATTACGGGCTCCCTCGTGAGTCACGAAGTCTTCCTCAAGGTCGAAGCCGAAGTCCTAGAACCGCCACCTAACAACAAGAGGTTCAGAAGGACGAGGCGATCACCTTCTCCGAGGGCGACCCGTGCACTGCAATAGTACCCCACCAGATGCACCGTGATCCATGCAATGGTCGCAAATAAGTTGGTGAAACGTGTACATTGACAACAAGGCGTCGGTAAGCATCCTTTTCAAGGAATGTTTTGACAAGCTAGGGATAGAAGAAGCGCCTCGCACAAGCGCCAGCCGCCACTCAAGCTTCGTCCAAGAAGAGACGCGCCCGGGGGATAATAGAGCTACCGTCACGGTGGGAAAGTCACCAACAAGCTCCACCAAGGTGGTGCAATTCTTAGTAGTGAAGGCCCACTCGCCATATAACATCATATTAGGGCGAGATTGGTTGAACGTTGTAAGGGCGGTATGCTCAACGCACCACCCGACAATGAAGATAGCCACCGCGAGGAACAAATGTGATCCGAGGTGATCAAAAGCAAGCCAAGGAATGTATGCAGGTTGCCTTACGAGTGCAGGACCTCGGTCCAAGACCCACGTGCATAGCAACTAAAGGAACCCGAGGAGTTGGAGTCAAGTACACTCCCCGATAACCAAAGGAAGAGGTCGCATTATGCGAGGATGAGCCCTTAAAGGTCGTCAAAGTTGGTCTCACCAAGGCACCAAATAAAGAACAAGATCATCCAACTCCTACGGGAATTCCGAGATGTGTTTGCTTGGTCTCCCCTCGACATGACCGGAGTCTCACTGATAAATGCGCATTTAACTCGTTTATTGATGATATATCAAGATTAAATAGATCTATTAAATGCATTTATATAGTCGATCTTTATGCTTTTAGCTATTTTTGGAAGATCTCGCTCTTGGGTTTCTCTTTGGTGTTTTGTAGGCTTTTCAGTGATAATCGATGCATAAGGCAAAGATGTAACCAAAGATGATGAAATGGATATGAAAATATGGATGTGAAAAGTTTACAATGTTAAAGAGCATCTCAATAGGAGTCCATAGGCGCAAACGGATCGCACTTCGGAGTTCGGACGAGAGAACGGAGCAAACGGTGAAGTCGTGCGGGAGCGGTGATCGAGCTCGCGGCCGCGGGCGCGGCCGCGAGAAATCGCCCGTAATGCCCTTTGCGCGAGATGAGCCTAGCGACCGAGCTCATGGTCGCGAGCCCGGCCGCGGGCGGGCGGCAGACAACAAAATTAGGGTTTTCACCCTAATTCTATATATAGGCTCGCCCCGCCTCCAACATCGCCCATTACGCCCCAGACCTATTTTCACGCTTTTTCCTCGGTTTACATCTTTTAGTCTTTAGTTTTCATTCCCGCTTAGTTCTAGCTTTAATTTTCCGTTGTTCTTGTTTAGTTTATCGATCGAACGTTTTGTCCGATCGCTTTCCGTTGTTTTCCGCTTATCGTTTGGGATTGATTCAAGACCAACAATTGTTCTTCCAACGCTCATCGCGGGTTTTATGCATTTATTTTCCGTTTCTATGTTTTATCATATTTTTATTCCGTTAATTATGTATAGGTAATTTTCCGTTCTAATCCTAGGGTTTGCATGATTCGATCCTATATGTTGTGATTCCCGTTATCTCTATTTACCTTCGGCATTGATTCATGATTCATGGTGCTTATTTATATGTGTTGATTTCGATCAATCTTGATGCATATCTAGTTGTCGATTAATTACGTAATTGTATTAATTGTCAATCGATCTTGAATGCATGATACGAATAAGCTTCGAGTCGTGCCGAGATAGGATATTCGTAGGAAGCGTATTCTTAGTGATCCTTTTGAGTTGCTTGTTTTCACCTAGAGACGTACTGATGAATAGGGAAAACTAGTAATCTCGACCGCAATTGTCTTAATGAAGTTGTCGGTTATATATGTGATCTTCCATCTTGTCTGGATTAAAATTGGTTAATAGGAACAGGATAAACATACGTTGTGGATAGGATTAATGCATCCCTAGGGTTAGTCTCTCTTTTCTGTTTTATCATCCGTGTTTTATTGCTTTGTTTTATTTCTGCTTGGTTACCTTTGCTTTGGATTAAATTCCGAAGCCCTTGAACCTCTTACCAGATTTCTGTGCTTGAATAATGATGAATAATCGTTGAGCTAGCTTCTGTGCTTTCGCATTACAATCCCTGTGGATACGATACTCGACTTACCCATATACATCGCACGTTAATTTACGTGCGATCAAATTCTGTCGATCAAATTTTGGCGCCGTTGCCGGGGATTGTTAAGATTGCATAGGAATAATTTGACGATTTGGATTTATTAATTCAAGTTATATTATTATTATTTATTTATTTTTGCAAGAGCTGAATTCTCTCTTTTCTCAGGTACTATATGTTTACAAGATCTCAGGGACCTCATGAAATATTTTTAGATCCCGAGATCGAAAGTTCTCAAAAGAGAATAGACGAGAGAAGGGTCAGCAAGTTATGGCGCGTTCCAAACTACGGGAGTGCCCCGAGCAAAATGTCAGCGACCCGCCAAGTATACCGAGATGAAACGCCAAATGACGAACATGGGACTCCTTGTCCCTGTTCAAGAGGCCAGGTCGTTAAATCACATGTATCCACCTCCCACCGAACAGTTCCAAGGAGGATGGAATCCGGCGTACATAGATCATCATAATCTGTCGTATGCCAACCCCATTACTTTTCAGCAACACCCAGGAGGTTTCTCAGTTCAGAATGGAGTGATTCAAGAGACGAAGAAACCGAGTCTAGAGGACATGATGCAGCAGTTGGTTGTAAGCAACCAACAATTGGCAACGAACCAGAATTCATTTATAAGCAGTACTGGCCAGAAAATTACACAGTTGGAGTCTACTGTGACGGCTATGAGCGAACACATGAAAGTAATGGAGAATCAGATTGGTCAGCTAGCTGTACAAGTGAATGCACTACAAAAGACGAACGGTGAAAATGGGCCAAAGAAAGAGGATCTCGCGACCGAGCTCATGTCATGAGAATCTACGATGTGCAAAGAAGGAGGATATAGCGGCGGTTCGTGGGCGCGACAAATCAAGACGCGCCACGAAGTCGATCGAGGGGCCCATGAGCGACCTAGCGGTCGCTAGTCATCTTAAGCCGCCGCTAGAAACCGTGCGAGAACTCTAATAGCCGTTATTCACGCGTACATTCCTCCGGTAGACTGCTATTTGATCACGACCATTGCTTCTACACACGTCGCATACTTAGAGGGCAATCGACCTGTCGATAAGAACGCGAGAAAGAAGAAGTGGACTCGGCATGGAACTCCGAGTGAATCATCCAAGTTTGGGGGGGGCCACTTCCACGCTCAGTGGTGGTCAACGGTGAATGCGAAATACAAGGGAATTCGCAATTTTGGAAGGAAGTCCATTGCTACCAGAACGCCGGATTGAACAAGGTATGTGATGGTCTAGCTAAAGACGTTAAATTAAGCACTTGTTGGGAGGTAACCCAACGTTTTCTTTGTTTTGTTTTCGTGTTTTGTTTTGTTTTTCGTTTGTGTTGCTTTTTGTCGTGTTTTTGTCTTTCTTTTCGTGTTGTGTCTGTCGATCAACGAGTTAAGTGAAGTGTGTTAATCCGTGTGGCCAATGACGATAGAAATTTTTTGTGAAATTTAATGATAGTGCACATGATATGTTAGAAAATGACGCATAAACGACTTGAGATTGCTTAGCTTGTTGTTTTTCACCATTTGCTTAACCTGTGAGACTTGAGCTTCACTGTATAAATACCTTGATACAGTTTCTTTTAATTGTGTGATATCGTGCATGTGATTATCTTCTAGAACTTGCCGTTTTTCTGTGTCGAGACTGCAATATGTGTTTTCGAATTTGGAAAGGATAAAAGGCCATCTTTGTTAACCACACATTTTACCCAAACACTAACACGATGATATATACCATTTGTCGCATTCTTTGAGCCTTTATTAGACTTATTCTTTCGATTAACCGGATGATAGGAGGTGAGGATGGATATGGGAATCAAAAGGGGTTGAAATTTTGATGTAGTTATGACGAGAAAAATTACTTTTAGAGAAATACATCTGTGGTGAAGAATAATACCTTTGTTGTGAATGATAAACCCTATAAGCTCTAGAAAAGAAAAGAAAAAAGCAATGATAAGTTCGCTATGAGCATAAAGGGTCATTAATCAAAGTATAGGTACCTTATGAGGGATAAAACGTCGATTTAGCATGTTGGAAAAGAAGAGGAAAAGGGACAAAGTCCATATGTGTCGAAAAGTATAAATGGGGGTGCTTGGAATAATTCTTGAGTCACTTAGCCATATATTACCCTACCTTAACCAATGTGCCTACATTATAACCTATGAAAAGACCTCTTTGATCCTTATTTGAACACATTTGACGCAGTGGAGATGTTAGAGAAATGGCAAGCCTATGGTAAGATGTTGCATTGCATTGATCTGTGAGTGTATACACGCCCAATTTCTTTACGAGTTTGAGTGTATCCTCTATATTTTACACACATGTTGTGAGGGTTGAATTAAATGAGTTTTTGCCTTCAATTGTTGTTTGTGTTGAGTTGACTAATGTCGTCATTTGCGCTAAATCTTTTTGAGCGTTGAGATGTTTCCGAGGCTTATAATGGTTATCCTCTTTGCTACGCTCGTTGATCTTTCGTTGTGTCTTTCGCTTACTTTTGTTTGAGGACAAACAATGCTTCAAGTTTGGGGGTGTGATAAATGCGCATTTAACTCGTTTATTGATGATATATCAAGATTAAATAGATCTATTAAATGCGTTTATATAGTCGATCTTTATGCTTTTAGCTATTTTTGGAAGATACTGCTCTTGGGGTTTCTCTTTGGTGTTTTGTAGGCTTTTCAGGTGATAATCGATGCATAAGGCAAAGATGTAACCAAAGATGATGAAATGGATATGAAAAATATGGATGTGAAAAGTTTACAATGTTAAAGAGCATCTCGATAGGAGTCCATAGGCGCAAACGGATCGCAATTCGGAGTTCGGACGAGAGAGAACGGAGCAAAACAGTGAAGTCGCGCAGGAGCCAGCGACCGAGCTCGCGGCCGCGAGGCGCGGCCGCGAGAAATCGCCCAGAATGCCCTTTGCGCGAGACAGAGCCTCGCGACCGAGCTCATGTCATGAGTCCGGCCGCGGCGCGGGCGGCAGACAGCAAAATTAGGGTTTTCACCCTAATTCTATATATAGGCTCGCCCCCGCCTCCAACATCGCCCATTACGCCCCCAGACCTATTTTCACGGTTTTTCCTCAGTTTTACATCTTTTAGTCTTTAGTTTTCATTCCCGCTTAGTTCTAGCTTTAATTTTCCGTTGTTCTTGTTTAGTTTATCGATCGAACGCTTTGTCCGATCGCTTTCCGTTGTTTTCCGCTTATCGCTTGGGATTGGATTCAAGACCAACAATTGTTCTTCCAACGCTTCATCGCGGGTTTTATGCATTTATTTTCCGTTTCTATGTTTTATCATATTTTTATTCCGCTAATTATGTCTAGGTAATTTTCCGCTCTAATCCTAGGGTTTGCATGATTCGATCCTATATGTTGTGATTCCCGTTATCTCTATTTACCTTCGTGCATCGATTCATGATTCATGGTGCTTATTTATATGTGTTGATTTACGATCAATCTTGATGCATATCTAGTTGTCGCTAATTACGTAATTGTATTAATTGTCAATCGATCTTGAATGCATGATACTTAATAAGCTCGAGTCGAGCCGAGATAGGATATTCGTGAGGAAGCGTATTCTTAGTGATCCTTTTGGGTTGCTTGTTTTCACCTAGACGAATAAAGAATAGGAAAACTAGTAATCTACACCGCAATTGTCTTAATGTGTTGTCGGTTATATATGTGATCTTCCATCTTGTCCGGATTAAAATTGGTCAATAGGAACAGGATAAACATACGCCAGGATAGGATTAATGCATCCCTAGGGTTAGTCTCTTTTCTCGCTTTATCATCCGTGTTTTATTGCTTTGTTTTATTTCGCTGTTTACCTTTGCTTTGATTAAATTCAAGCCCTCGAACCTCTTACCGATTTACGTGCTTGAATAATGATGAATAATCGCTGAGCTAGCTTCGTGCTTTCGCATTACAATCCCCGTGGATACGATACTCGACTTACCCATATACATCGCACGTTAATTTACGTGCGATCAAATCTGCCGATCACTCACCAAGTATCATCACTCACCGCTCAACATCGACCGAACATGAAACCAGTTCGATGTAGCAAAGAATTTTGCACCGAACGAACCAAGTCATTCACGACGAGGTGAACCACCGTTAAAAGCTCGCATCTTGCTCGAGGTCAAATATCCGACCGGATAGCCAACCCGGTGATGGTGAAGAAAGGAGGAGGGGGATGGCAGATGTGTATTGACTACACCGACCTAAACAAACATTGCCTAAAGGATTGCTATCCCCTTCCCAACATTGACAAGAAGGTCGATGCACTGGTCGGATACGAAGTCTTCAGTTTCTTGGACTTATACAAAGGGTATCACCAAGTCATGATGGACGACGAAGACGTGGCCAAGACAGCCTTCATTACCGACTTCGGAGTCTTTGCGTATAAAAAGATGTCATTCGGCCTCAAGAATGCAGGAGCCACTTATCAAAGGATGGTGGACAAAATATTTAAGCCCTACATAGGTCGAATGTGGAGGTATACGTGAGCGACATCGCCGCCAAAAGCAAGGAGGAGTCGATGTGTAGCCGACCTCCGGATCGCCCTCGGCCTTCTTCGAAAATAAACTGGCGAACCCCGTAAGTGCACGCTTGCGCTCGGTCCGGAAAGTTCTTAGGGTGCTTGGGTTTCACAGGAAGGGCTAAAAGCCAACCCGCCCAAGGTCCAAACCATTTTGAAATGAACATGCCAAAGACCATCCATAGCGTACACCTCGACAGTCGATAGTCATAGCCGAGCCGCTTTTTTCAAAAGCCATGGATAAACAGCTACCCTTCTTCAAGATACTCAAAAGGCCCCAAATTCTCATGGGATGATGTACACAAGTCCGCCTTTGAAGATCTCAAGAGCTATCTCGCCAAACTCCCACTCTATCCGTCCCGAAGAGGAGAGGTCCTTTCTCTACCTCGCCGCCTCAGACGAATCCATAAGTGCGCCTTGATACGAGAGGAAGGACGCCGGCTCCGGTGTATTTCATCACCGAGCACTAAAAGGTCTTAAACGAGGTATCAGCCCTTGGAGAAGCTTGCCTTAGCATTGGTAAACGCCGCAAGGAGACTACGTCCATACTTCCATGCACATCCCATACAAGTCCTCACCGACTACCCACTTCGGCAAGTATTGACGAAGCCCGAAGCCTCAGGGAGAATCGCGAAATGGGCAATCGAACTAGGCGAGCACGATATATCCTTCGGCCCCCGCCAGCCATCAAAGGTCAAGCCCTAGCGGATTTCCTGGCCGAGGCTAACTTCGTCGAAAACCGAAGCCCACTGAGTCCGTATCAGACGATGCCCAAGCCGAACCAATGGATGAAATACCAAAGGAGTGCTGGCAACTCTACGTTGACGGGGCTTCGGGGAAAACGGGTAGCGAGCAGGAATCTTACTCCTAGGCCCGGACGGCCAAGAGATCACCTACTCACTTCGGTTCACATTCAAAAATACGAACAACGAAGTAGAGTATGAAGCCTTGATCGCAGGACTTCGCCACCAAAATCTCCAACACGAGCTGCAAGGTCACAACGATTCTCGTGTCGTAGTAAGCCAAATGTTGAAGAAATACCTTGAAAAGCAAAAGCCTACAATGATTTTCTCATACTTTCAGATAGTTCGCATCCCAGGGAGCAAAACAACCGAGTGACATCTTATAAATTGGCCTCGCCGTCAACGAGCCCGCCAAAGAGAAGAAGTCCAAAGCGTAAGCATAGACGATGCCGATGACGGAGTCGAGGTCAATGTAGTCTCGGATGAAGAGCCCAATTGATGACTCCCATTCGAGAGTACACGGAGAATGGCGAATCGCCCCAAGACAAGCCGAAGCTAGGAGGATCCCGAACAAATCTATGCGATATACAATTGAGCGGGGGTCCTATACGAAAGTCATATCTCCACCTCTCTTAAGGTGCTTGGGTCCGAACCGAATCGGACATGTCATGAGAAGTGCACGAAGGATCATGCGGAAGTCACATCGACCCCGAGCCTTGTCAAAAAGGTCGTGAGATGGGGATACTATCGCCAATGATGTTCCAGACTCAATTGACCTTGTGAAAAGGTGTCCAAGTGTCAACTCCACGGAACGTACCGAGGTTACCGCAGATCGACCTCACCTCAATACAGAGCCCTTGGCCGTTTATGCAATGGGGGATCGACATCGTAGGCCCTTTTGTAAAGCACCGTGACAGCTCCAATTCTTAATTGTTGCGATTGACTACTTCACGGTGGGGAAGCGAGCCTTTGGCAAAAATCACAAGCAAGAACGCCTCAACTTCGTGCGGAAGAACATAGTGTGTCGCTCGCATCCTCATATCCTCCTTTCTGACAACGGAACACAATTCACCGATAAGACATTCAGAGAGGTGGTGTCAAGAGCTTCGATCCAACAAAATTCACCTCGGTGGCCCATCCTCAAGCAAATGGTCGATCAAGTCACCAACAGACCATCGTGAAGGGATCAAGACTCGCCTCGACCGAGCTAAGGGCCTTGGGTGGAAAATTTACCACAGTGTCTTATGGTCATACCGAACAACACCCAGGACCTCGAACGGAGAAACGCCCCTACGCTTTGGTGTATGGAACCAAGCGGTGATCCCGCGTAAATTGGAGTACCAAGTCCTCGTACCATCGACTTCTCTGCCAAGCAAATGAGGAAAACCTACGAGCTGATCCGGACCTACTCGAAGAAAAGAGACCTCGCCACATCAAGGAAGCTCGGTATCGAATGTAGCTCGGTATTACAACCGGTGTTAAAACCCGACAATTCCAAGTGGGTGACCTTGACTCAAATAATGAAGTCAAGAAAGTCGACAGCTCGCAAGTGGAAGCCACATGGGAAGGACCTTACCGGTCGACGAAGTCCTCGGCAAGGGGCCTATAAGCTCGCCCAATTGTCCGTGAGCAATTACCCAACGCATGGCACATCATTCATCTGAAGAGATATTATGCATAAGTGTCAAAGGTCGAGTCTTGTTCGGTCGTGTTTTCAGAGTCCTGTTTAATCGAGTCAGAGTCTTACTTTGTTATGTCGTCTTTTATCAATAAAATTCTATTTTTTGTGCATGTTTTATTTGTCACTAATGCATAATTAATCTTCAATATTATTCTATACCCTCTACGGAGGACAAATTCCCTCGACGGAGGTCGACACCTTCGCTCATACGAGGATGAATTTAAACGCGCAAGGGACCACCCTCCCGATGACCTCGGCAAAAACAGAACCATTCCTACATACGAGATCGACACCTTCGCTTATTTTGAAGACGGTTCTCTATGTAGACAAGTAAGGAGACCACCCTCCCGATAACCTCGGCAAAAACAGGAACCATTCCTACATACGAGATCGATTACCTTCGCTTATTTCAAGACGGTTCTCTATGTAGACGAAATAAGGGACCACCCTCCCGATGACCTCGGCAAAAACAGAACCATTCCTACATACGAGATCGATTACCTTCGCTTATTTCAAAGACGGTTCTCTCTATGTAGATGAAATAAGGGACCACCCTCCCGACGACCTCGACAAAAAATCATTAATTCCGAAGACGGAACTCTCTACAAGGACGAACTACCCTTCTACGAGAACGGATTCCTTCGAAGACTTCATATATTACTTTAGTTCAATATAAAGTCAATATGAAACAAGTACATCTTTCTTATTTTAAAAAATAAGTTGTGCAGATTACATATTACGAGGGCGGAGGAGACCGGGAAAACCGAGCCAATCCCTAGAAAATCGCGATTCAACAAATTTCATCTATACTAATCCTACCTCTACCTCGCCCTCGATCGACACTATGGGCTCGCTAGATCGACCTCGCCCACTGATGACGCCTCGCTTCGCCCCTCGAAGATCCACGCCGCTCAAGGGCCATAGCACGCCTCTCGAGCTATCCACGCCGGATCGTCAAAATTCGGTTCATTTATTCTAGATCGAGAAGCTCCGCAGAAGAAGAGGCCTCTGATCCCGTCAAGCATTTCATCGAGCTGTGGTTGTCGAGCGACGACGGTCTCAGATATACTTCCGAGCCTTTTAATTCATCCGATTGTTCGTGAATCGCCGGAGGTCCGACCATATTCACGCCGGTACTCGCACAACAAAGCGACCTCGACAACCTTGGCTTCAACTTCCGAGATAGTCATCCCACCATTTCGATGGATGGCCTCGCACTCGGCATGCTCCTCGCCTATTAATTTAGCTGCTCTCCTGGCGACCTCGAACGACTCCTCCAATGCAAAAGACGAGCCCGAGCTCGCCACGCCTCCGGGCAGCTCTATGTTTGATAATGACTCCCGACATGGCCCAATTGTCCCTTTGTATGGAGGAGTTCGACCTCTTTAATTCCGAGCCCGCGACAAGTCTTCAATTCGATTCAACCAAGGAGAAGATCAAGCATTTCAAAGTACAACCGAATAAAAGATAAGTGTTTTCATAAACTTGTGATTCTATTAATATGCCCTTAGCGTAAAACAAGTGTACATTTACAAAAAAAAGTTACAAGGATCAATCGACCCCGCCATCGCCCGAGCTGATCTCCTCGTTGCCAACCCCGCCTCGCCTCCCGCCGCCGCCACCTGGCCTCTTTCTCGCCTTCCGCCGCCACCTCGGCCTCTTTTTCATCTTTGGCCGACACCTCGGCCTCCTTCTCAGCTTCGACCGCCGACGCCTCGGCCATCTTATAAGGTTCAACGGCCGCCACCTCGGCCTCCGGCTCCTTACTCAGCTCGGCCAGGATAGCTTCGGAGAGGGGATCTCGATCCACCGAGCAAGCACGGACAGACTCGGCAGTCAGCAGAGTCGAGGACGAGGTCGATCAATAACGGGCAGTGCTCTTCGCATCGCCAAGAAGGAGACCAACGAAGACCGCACCGCAGCGCCGGTCTCCACCACCTCGTATCCATACTTAGTTTTATCTAAGTCGATAGTCATCGGCGACGCCATCCAATGTGTCGGACACCGCCTCTTATTCAAGAGCTCGCCATCTTGTTCGCCACCCCGAGAACTTCGAGACAAAAAGTTTCTGGTGTAAGCGCGAGAAGCCCCCTGAAGCCGCCGCCGGCTTCCTCACCTGGTCGCCCACTTGGCTCTCAATCCGACCTCACGCCTCGGCCGGCCATTTCGCCTTCAAAGGTTATCTCGGCCGACGCCTCCGCGGCAGCCTCAACCCAGCCGGACCTCCTCCACCACGGCCAAAGCCTTGGCCTCCCTCTCGCCGCAACCCGAGCCTTCTCCTCCGCCTCGATCGCCTCCGCCATAAGAAGGGTCTTCTCCCCCTCCAGCTCCTGGACGTGACGAGCCAAATGCTCAAAATGAGCCACAACATCATTCAGATGCCCGACAACAAGCTCGGACACCTCTGTCAATCGAACCTTTACGTCCTCGGTCCCCTGTAATAAGGCTAACAATATCAAGCAAAGCCTCAACACAACCGAAAAATTACAAAGACAAAGGCATTACCCGGGAAAAGGCGGACGTGCGACCTCGATGCCAAGGATCGTGCAATCGCCGCCGTCGTCGGCAGGAGGATGACGCTTCTCTTTTTCGGAGCGGGAGGTGCGCGGAGGCGACGGATGCTTCGCTTGAGGCGACGAAGTCTTCGGCCGAGGCGACGAAGGCCCTCCGGGGCGAGGCACACGCCTTCTCACCCTCTTAAGGGTGACCTCGGGCAGAGTCTTCGCCATCTTCTTGGATCAAGCGGCCTCGGGCTCCACCCCCTTTCTCTTCCTTGAGGACACGAATTCCACTACAGAAATAACAAATGCCAAGTCAATACAGAGCAACACAAAAATATTATGACACTAAAGCTAAGTGCAGGGCCTCACCCCTCGCCGGCTCGTCTGCAGCAGCAGGGTCATAGGGGCTCAGCCCCGCAGCCGCTAGTTCGGCCTCGGAGAAGGCTTCGTCAACCAGGCCAACCCGGTCCAGATACATCTCCACATCACCGAAGCAATCCCCAACGGCTACATCAGCCAACCTCTCGCCCTTCAGCGGGTCGTAGAACCATTAAACCGCGTAAGAGTACTTCTTCTGCCAGTTTGATATCTTCGACTTCGTCTTTATTTTAAATTTACGACGGGGTGATAAGTAATACCACCCCGCACTATATTTAAGGCGAAAAAATCTAAGGATGAGCCCTAGACTCAACGGGCAGTTATGCCTATGTGCATATATACCAAGGCCCGTCAGGTGACGAAAAGAGTTCGGTGTTATTTGGGCAAAGGGGATAGCAAAAAGCTGTTGTAACTCAACAAACACGGAAGGATAAGGAAGACGAAGACCGCACTTAAGGCTGTCCTCGTATACTGTTACAAAACCATACGGAGGAAGGCTAGCCCTATCCCTGACGAGGCGATTAACCCAATGGATTCGGAACAAAAATTCGTAGAGCAAGCTCTAATATCAAGGAATTGTCAAAACAAGAAAACGAAGAAACCTTTCCTAAATCATAATAAGGAGGATATTCTAATCTACACAAGGTGGGTTGGGGAACCAAGATGATAACTTCAAAATCCACGGAGAATCCGGTGGTGACACTGGACACGATACGGCGCTCGTATGTGAGAATCGACGAAGGTGACGAAGATGAGGAAGCCATAACTTCATCGGTTTTAAATTCGAGGAAGATAGCAATGAAACTCATGAGGACGATAATGGCGATCAAGAATCTCGGAACACAAGAGGTTTCAATTTTTGAATATTGAAATGTGCAGTGATAGGCGAAAAGGCGTGTGCGGAAGTTATTCTCCCAATATGCGCTTTATTGGGAATCCAACCGCTACATTAAATGCGCATTAAATGCTATAAGGCATCCGCGATTCGGTCTCGGCTTCATGCCCCATAAAGGCGGCCGACCAAAACCTCGGCATAACGCCTCGTCGGCGGTTACCAAAGACCTCGGCATAATGCCTCGTCGGTGACCGGTCAAAGTCCTCGGCATAACGCCTCGTCGGTTACCAAAGACCTCGGCATAACGCCCGTCAGCGGTTACCAAAGACCTCGCATAACGCCTCGTCAGCGGCCGACCAAAGTCCTCGATATAACGCCTCGTCAGCGGCCGACCAAAAACTCGCATAACGCCTCATCGCGGTCAATCAAAGACCTCGCATAACGCCGACAGCGGTCAATCAAAAACCTCGACATAACGCCTCGCTGTAAAGACTCGCCTAACACCTCGTCAGGCGAAGTCAATCAATAACCTCGGCTTAACGCCTCGTCAGGTTAAGTCAGCCAGGAAACCTCGGCTTAACGCCTCGTCAGGTGAAGCCAAACAAAAAAACTCGACTCAACGCCTCGGCAAGAGATACTAACAGCGCACACGACCTCGGCAGATGCCTCTGCAAACGCGGCATTCGATATATGACTTCGGAAACATTGGCACACACCAAGTCAGATCGTTCGCGCCCCGCCTCGACATAAACAACCCCAAACCAACACGACTCGCTCACCTGGCTTTTTTTTTTGGGGTTGTGATAGGATATGGCCCAACTACTGTGTCCAAGCATCAGGCCCAATACAAGTAAAGCTGACATCAAGCTCGGCCTGGACAAGTTCGGCCCAAGAAGACCCCTAAAACCAGTGGGAACGCAGAAGGCTCGGCCATATCTAAAAGAATCCTAATTCGAGAAGGGATATGATTAAGATCCTATCCAAGATCTCGAATCCTAGTTAGAGAAGACCTCGGATTTAAGATCTAGGTCAAAATAATTGTGTATAAATAGAGGCTAGATTAGACGAAATAGATCATTCACACTCTTTGTAATCGCTTCTTACACATTCAATACACGAATACTCTCTCTCTCCCCGTGGACGTAGATCTTATTCATAGATCGAACCACGTAAATCCTTGGTGTTCTTAAGCATTTATTTCCTTACGAAATTAAGATCGATCGCTTGTTCTCTTGAATTATTTTTGGATATTGTTGCAATTTCAACCCGAAATCAGTCGTAGACATGTCCGATAAAATATTTCAATAATAGTTTCATTTTTTAATTCAAATAAAGTAGACGTGCCAAACAAATTTCGACAAGCAGAAAAATGTTGTGGCGTGAGTTTGTGAGTTTATCCAAGCTGGGGGAATCTAGAGGAAACAAATTGTTGGATCTTGAAAAAAATCATGTCACATTATTTTTGTAATCACTGTGATATTTTGGATATGTTTATTTTGCTATTTATCAAAAAATGAGTACAATATCAAAAAATTTATATGCCTTGTCTAAAAATAACATTAAGATCGGGATTGGCGATTATATTTATCAATTTATATATTTATGTATTTCAATATTGTTGGAAAAATTTTGTCTTAATTGTGTGTTTTAATTAGATTCAAAAGCACGTTGATAATTGTCCTACTGATGTAACATAGTGTTGCTCACATGTTATGAAGTTAACCTTTTTGGTTACAGGTTTCAGCAGAAGAACTACTAGTTTGGACAAGCCCAATACTGAAAGAGTTCAAGCAGTACTGAAGCCAATCATACTGAGAGAAGTTTCAGTACCAACGCAATTGAAAAGAAGCACTACTGAAGATCGTGGACTGAAGACTAAAGTCAAGCAGATTGAAGAATGAAGACTGAAGTACAACGATATTGATGAACAATGCCTACTGAAGAGTGAAGTCAAAGATTGAAGACCGAAGCCAGAAGACTCAGTGCTGTTGAAAACAAAGATGTCGAAAATATGACTAAGTGTCATACCAACAGCTGGGAAGTCAAAGATATTGATATCTAGTCAAGTTGAAGCGTCATACTAACTCAGGGTCACCACAATGATAAAAGACGGAGCAGACTCGATTGATACGATTTGAAGTCAACGTACTGAAAAGACACTGACTCAATCCAATTGAAGAAACACGAAGTTATTTCAACCTTGAGAGTTTGACTTGTCATGTGTCGTAGCGTATCTGCAGAATATCCTGACATGCCCAGACCACTATTCAGAGTTACAGAGCTACAGTGTACGATGATGCATACCTCGACAACAGACGTATGAGGATTTAAATAGGCAAATTTCAAATGACAAATGGAATAAATATAATTGGTGCTCCCCCCAACGTCATTATTCATTGTTTGCTTTATAAATACGGGCAAAATACAACCTTTAAAGGTTATTAAAATGCTGCATCCAAAGCTTACATCCCAAGAACATTTATCGAGCGATTTTGAAAAAGGGAGTTCCAAAGTATTATCGAAAAATCTTCAGAGCTCAAATATACTTATCAGCTCGAGATTTCAACATACACTCCCTTATATCTAGGTTCTTTATTGTAAAATTCTAAGCTTAGATATATTGAGTTGTGGCTTGTGACAGGTCAAATTTTAGTTGGAAAACCATCTACTCAAAATCCTCAAAGTTTAAATAGAAGTTGGGCAAGTAAACAACGAAGTATTAGTTGCTGAAAGCTTGGTTCTCTTGTACTTATAAGCAAGAAGTTAGGTCAACTGCATCTGTAAGAAGTCAGAGGTTTCCTAGCACCGGTAAGCATATGAGGAACGCCAAGTTAGACAGGATACATAAAATATTAAAGTCTGTATCTAGGTTTACTCTTGTACCTGTAAATAAGAACAAATTCCAAGTAGTGGACTGACTGTGTAATCAGTCTATGGATGTAGGAGTTGATCTCTCCGAACCACATAAGCAATAAGTGCTATTTACTTTTAGTTCTTAACTTTCAGTATCGTCTTTACTTTGCATTTTATTGAATTGAACATCATCAACACACGCAGCACAACACTGTTTTGAAATACTCTATAAGTATCAGTTTGATACTGAAGAGACAAACCGAAAACTGACTAAGCCAATATTTGATGAATTTCATCAGTTTAAGTTTTCAGTAAAGGCAAAAATATATCCACCATATTCCGTAAACACATTGGTTATCCAACTAACTACCTCAACAGTCAGTAAGTTTGCTAACTAATATCACTATGAACAAGAGTCCTCATACTTGAACTGATCAACACTAACACCAATATTGAACTAACTTCAGTTAATTGACTTCTACTGATCAAGTCTACTGAGAAGCTGAAACTGTGTTTGTTAAGTTTACTAAGAAGCTTAAATTTGAAACTTTGTTTGTTAAGTCTACTGTAAATGGTGTATCCGTTAGTGGCAACAAAACTATGTTTTTAAGTCTACTAAGAAGCTGCAAGCTCCAGTAACTGAACAAAAAAATACAAGACAAACTGAGAAAACCAAAAGGCTTAAGTATAAATTACTTAGAAGAACTGATCATATCAGGTAGTCCCAGGTTACTCAACTGAGGCGCTCTCAGCAAAAGAATCCTCAGTAAAGGAAACCTATGTTGAAGGCACCTCCAGCTAGGATGTATTCGTCAGCATACATCCTAGTCTATCATAGACGTCCTCAGCACAGTAAAGCTTCTTTTAGACCTCCAAAACACACACGTGCACATCATCAACACAAGCACATATCCAACCCTCCAGCCAAACCAGCATAAAAGTTCAAAGCTCAGTCAAAAAAGCCAAGGACAATTTATATAGACTTCCAAGGGAGACAGATCAGGCTTGACATTAGTGTCAAAATCATAAGGCGGATCAGGGTTTCCAAAGGAACTATTAATGTGTAAGGACTCAATTCATAGGTCGTGCTGATCAGTCAGAAGAAGAAGAAGAAAGACCTTCCAGCCAAGAAGCATATTTGGTACTTAGACAACGGATGTTCAAGACACATGACTGGCTATAAGGAGTATCTTTCTGACTACGTGGAGAAAGAATACGTGAAAGTCGCTTTTGGTGATAATCCAATCAAATGCACCAAAGGCTACAATATTCTTTCAATCATTAAGAACGACTCAAAGCAGACCGTACTGAGAGGAACAAAGCATAAAACATATATGTTGCATCTTGGGAAGACAACCCTCCTGAAACATGTCTGGTGTCAAAGACATCCTCATAGATCAACTGGCTGTGACACAGAAGGCTGGATCACTTGAAATTTAAGACCATCAACAAGTTAGCAAAACATGTGTCAGTCGAAGGTTTACCATGTTAGAGGGACAAACAAACGAAAGCGTCTTTCAAGAGAAAAATTATCCACTCAATGATCGAATACTTCAACTACTGCACATGAATCTTTTTGGACCAGTAACTCCAATCAGCTATAATGATAGAAAATATGTCCTCCTTATTATTGATGATTATTATTGATTTACCTAGATTGTGTTTTTGTACAAGAAAAATATAACACTAGAGAAGCTATCTGCATTGCTGAAGAGACTCAACACTGAGAAACTGACTGACATCATCACAATCAGATCAGACAGAAGAATTGAGTTCCTGAATGTTGTCATACGAAAGTATTGTGAGAAGAAAGTATCAGTCACCAGACGTTTGCTGCTCGTACGCCTCAACAAAATGGAGTAGTTAAAAGAAGAAACGGATACTGAAAGAAGCAGCGACAGCGATTCTTACTAGTTCGAAGTTGCTTCCAAAACTTTTGGGCTGAAGCAATTAATAGAGTATGCTACACCCAGAACCGATCGTTTTTTACTCAGATGCATGGGAAAACACCATATGGAGTGTGGAATAATAGGAAGTCCTTTATCTCTCACTTTAGTACTTTTTATTACATTAAAATATTTCGATAGCAAAGTTGAACAAGTAATTTTCCTTGGATATTCTTTAGTTGAAGAATCTAGCAAAAATTACAAAGTTTTTAACAAGCAAACATTCATTGTGGAAGTAACACCTCATGTTGTTATTGATGAATCTGTTACTGAGTTTAGGCAGGTCAATATGGAAGCTGAATCATCATCTCAAAGAAACTCCACTCCCCTTAGCTTGACAAACGAAGTACTTATATGGAGACCAGATGAAGAGAAAGCTGAATATGTTCAACAGTCCATGAAAAGAAACCAGTTCAGCTGGATATTCCCCTTAGTTCAGAACCCGTCATATGCCAAGGAAAAACTGAACCAGCTGAAGCCCAGATCAATAAAGATCAGTCAGCTGACAAAGCAACCGGTCAACAACATAACCAAAGATCGAGAATCCCATCGATCCATCATTAATGATCGGTTGTTCATCGATCAACCTACGGCAGATCCAACTCCAGTATTGGATGAAGTTTGAAGATATCGAAGATGGGTCGAAGATCACCTAATTGACAATATTCTAGGTAAACTTACTGATAAAGTCAAACTCACAGATCAATTACTGACTCAGCTAAAGTGGCATAATAACGGATCATCACAGAATCAGCAATGTTCAGTTGCTTCTACTCTCAGGTAGAACCCAAAGATGTTCTAGAAGCGCTTAACGACGTAAGTTGGATAAGTTACATGCAAGAAGAACTTACCGAGTTCTTGAGGAATGCAGTACAGGAACTGGTGGGTATACCTGACAATCACAATGTGATGGGTCTAAAATGGATTTTCAAGAACAAAAAAGGATGAAAATGGATACGTTATCAGAAACAAAGCAAGGTTAGTGGCTAAAGGGTACAGCCAGGAAGAAGGATTTGACTACGATGAAACTTTTGCTCCAGTTGCAAGATTGGAAGCTATTAATCTATTCTTAGTCTATGCTGCACACAAGGGATTCAAAGTCTATCAAATGGATATGAAGTGTGCATTTCTGAATGGCATCCTGACTGATGAAGTGTATGTGGAACAAGCTTTTGATTTTGAGTCTTGAGGTCCTAACAAGGTCTACAAATTGAAGAAAGCTCTCTATGGACTCAAAAAGCTCCCAAAGCTTGGTACGATACTTTGTCGTCCTACTTAGAAGAAGAAGGATTCAAGAAAGGCTCAGTAGATAAGACGCTCTTCACTCTCAAGGATGATGACGATATTCTCATGGTCCAAATCTACATTGATATTATCTTTAGATCAAAGTCTGAGAAATTATGCAAGATGTTTGCTAATGTTATGATTGAAAAATTTCGGATGTCCATGTTGGGAGAGTTGAATTTTTTCCTAAGACTACAAGTGAAGCAGTCAGAGAAGCCATCTTCATAAGTCAAACCAAATACACTAAGGAGTTGATAAGCATATTCGAAGTGTAGCAAGCAAAGCCCGTAAAGATTTCGATGAATACAAACTAGAAGGTGGCCTGGCGCTGAAGGCAAACCTGTGGATCACACCAAATATTGAGGAATCATTGGATCACTACTCTACCTTAGTGCCAGCAGACCAAACACATCTTACACAGTAGAAGTATGTGTGAGATATCAAACTGATCCAAAAGAGACTCACTTAGAAGCAACAAAGAGGATATTGAGATATCTTAAAGGCACACCTAATATGGGTTTGTGGTATCATGCTGATGATAGTTTCAAGTTTTCAGGTTACTATGACTTTGATTTTACAAGTTGCAGGTTAGACAAAAAATCGACTTCAGGGACGTGTCAATTTCTTGGAAGGAAACTAATTTATTGGTTCTCTAAGAGTCAGACCTCAGTCGCAACGTCCACAACTGAAGCTGAATATATGATTGTCGGGAGCTTTTGTTCACAAATACTCCGGATGAAGCAACAACTGAGAGATTATGAAGTCACAACAAGTGAAGTGCCCATCTATTACGATAGCTCCAGCGCCATAACAGTAACCCTCAACACAGTCCTACATACCAGATGCAAGCATGTTGATGTTCGATATCCTTTCATTCACGATCATGTCAAGAACAATGACATCATCGTTGATGTTCGACATCATTTCATTCGTGATCACGTCAAGAACAAGGACATCATCGTTGAGAAAATTCACACATATATTGAACGTGCTAATATTCTTACAAAGCCATTTGCTGAAGATAGATTAAACATGTTGTACGGAAAGCTAGGCCTGATGAACCCAGAGGAGTGAGAAGCTGAAAAGCTTATGAGAGCAAAACTAACCAAGACAACATGCTGACTTGAGGTAGAATATATGCTGATAAGTCTAATTGACAGAAATCAGCCAACCAACTATTAGTATTGTTGATTCATGGGGGAATCCAAATTGATATGTAAAATTGATCAGTCAAATTGATTAGTGAAACTGATACGTAAAACTGCGAACTCAAACTGAAGAACGATACTGACTGACATTAGTATCAACACAAACTGGTAACATCAAACTGATATCAGTATCAATACCACTTGATGTCAGTACCATCGAATAGACTGACGAGGTGTCATCTGACTACTATGCTCAGTTGACCAGTAAGTATACTAACACATCATACTAATAAGTTTTACTGATGATCATTCTGAAATAAATGTCTGTATGATGCATTAAACACTTGGAATTTATTTCGATTCATTTATGTCTAATGATTTGGATTAATTCGTTTAGAAGTTATCTGACATGTGCGCAGGATATCATCCTCGCATGTAATGCCATGTCAGAGAAATGCTATCAAAATTGAAAAAATTAATACATTTTTTACCATCATGGGACGCGTGTAGAATGTCAAGTGTTTATTCTTCAAATGACACGAGCATGAACAACGATATTTGTAGGCATATTTAAATGCTTTCCATAAATGATCATCACTTTTACACGATCATATCTTTGAAATCGTTATTTTTCTACATTCAAAATCATTCAAGCTTTTTGTTCTTAGAACCTTCAAAACATTTTCATACTTTACAAAATACCACCCAAACCTCATAAAAATAAGGTTGTACTCACATAACCACAAATAAATCATGATCTAACTGTTTCTTTATCTGAAACCACCAGTGAGGACACCCTCGAGGTCCTCAAAATCTACAGGAACCAAGGATGGAAGCATCTTTTGAATCACCAGCCCCAATTTTATATTGACGAACAAATGGTAGAGTTCTACTCTACTCTTGACCATGACGAAGCCTCCAATAAACTCATTGCCACTGTCACTGTGGAAACCAGAGGAAAGCCCACTTTCACCTACTACCAATTCAATATTGACATTATCCAGATCATTCGAAGGGTCTTTAAGCTACCCCACAGGGATGAGCTCATCTACACGGAGCTGGATCCTCTGTTCGTAAAGGATGTTATCAGAATGATGATGGAAGACGGCTCATCCTCCACTCCTATCCTGAAGAGAGCTTGGTTTCTACCCAAGTTCAAGTTGATGATCAACATCTTCCACCGATGCTATTTTGGGCTACTTGGATCTTTCGACCAAGTATCAGCGAACCAACAGATGCTACTGGCTAGTCTCGTTTCAAACAAAGAAAGCAACTGGGAGAGATCTTTTATCTCTCACTTATTGGCAGATCATAAAGTCTTTATGAGGGAAAACATGATAAAGTTAGGAGAGAATGTGTCATCCATTATCCTGAAAGCGTTGAAAGGACAGGAGGTCCTATGGTACAACTATATGAACGTACCAACAAAGGACCGGATGCTTCAGTTGGATGACCTAACACTGCATCACATGGAATTGAAGATCACACTCCCCAAATTGACAAATGGGATTATCTTTCAGGAAGGAATTAAATAAGGAAGAAAAAGACGAAAAGACTAGCCCCTACTGGTAAAGAAAAGAAGCTTGTGGAGAAGAAGGCAGCAGGATGAAGACTCCCAAGAGCAGTCTCCACCGATAAAGGACCTGATGCTGCAGTCGGATGAACTATCACTGCATCATATAAGATTGAAGATCTCAGTCCCCAAAGTGATGAATGGGATTATCTTCCAGGAAGGAATAAAGAGGATGAGGACAAAAAGGCTAGCCCTTGCTGGTAAAGGGAAGAAAGTGGTGGAGGAGAAGGCAGAAGTGTCTCAAGAGGAGGAAGACTCCTAGAGCAGTCTCCAGTGAAGAGGAGGAGGAGAACTGATGCTGAGATTATCAGGACACTAATCTTCAATGAGCCAGAGTTAGAACCTGAAGCCTCACTAGTCCACTCCTGTACCCACTCCTTAGCTCACACCACCTCCTTAGCCTCGACCCCTCCCAAAGTCTATTGTCTCTCCCCCTCAAATTCCTGAACCCCTGACCCACGATGACTCACCCTCACCAAAGGCTGACATTCCCCAATCTCAGCCCGAGGTTCCCCTAACTGACATCCCCCAAGCCTCATCCTATCAACCTATCCCTTCTACCCACTCTACTGAATCCTCTAAAGAATTCATAGAGATCGACCCCAAAACCTAACTAGTCTCTTGTATGACCTTACTCAAAAACTCCTTCACCCAAAAAGCCTACTCATTCCTACTGAAAACTTTCCATATTCTTCATAATATGCCTGACACCGTTGCTCAGGTTGCTTGACTCCACGTTTTTCTCCAAGTTAAGAAGGTGAATTTTTATCAGCTTGCTGATCTTATTAGTATGGAATCGTGGGAGAAATATTATGAAGATGGGGCGGAGTTGGAGAACCTCTAGGCATCTCAAGAATTTGGACAACAATAAGAACCTTTGAGTTCATTGTTCAGGGATTGATTGATGATGCGGTTACTGAAAGTGTTGTCATACAGATGATTGTTGTTGCTGAAGCTCAGGACTGAGTGAGAGTAATCTATGGAGAACACTTAAACATTTTCTCTCCATTTGTGTATCTTGTGGTTCGAAATCACGTGTATGAGGATAGCTATCTGATTTTCTCCTACCATGTATTTATAGTGCTCTCCCTAGAATCCTAATGTAATAAGACTCTGACACATCTAATAAATACAATAATTATCTTCTTCCCTAAGATAATTCATTTCTAGAATAATTATCTCTTGATATCTTATAATATCAGATAATATTTATTCAGACTATGAGATGTATTAAATAAATAATACTTCATTCATTCACTAAAAGCTTACATTGCTTTTGGTAGCACATGTTTTAATAAATTATAATAAATGTAAAGTGGGTGGAGATAATAAATAAATATATTAATTGGTAATGGGAATAAAAAGGTGGGTCATGTGTGATTTTTTTTTAAATAAGTGATAGATTGAAGATAGTATAATAATCAGAACAAAAATCCTTGTGGTTTTCATAGGGGTGGCCAAAAATTTCATAGGCTTTAGGCCTTGATGGGTCAATCCAGGGATCAAATACAATGAATAAAAATTGGCCTAAAATAAATTAATTTTCTTATATTCAGCTGAGAAAAAAAATTAATTCATAAACATTTATTCATTCCACTAGAGAATGAATGCTGACTTACCTCTTCATTACCGAAGTTGAGTCGGGCTTGTCCTTAAACTTATGAATCACCGTATTTAAGATATCACACGTCCATTAATTATTTATACCACTCTCACTACTTAAAATAATTAATCAATTATTCCTTAAGTAATACCACTCAACCTTATTATTGTATTTGAGTTAACTCAACTTACAAGATTTAGTACAATAAACCTTTTGAGCTCCTTGAGTGGACATCACCATCCTAAAAAGATACAGTGACTCGATACATGTAACCAAGATGACATACAAGCACTACCACTAACTAAGATGCATAGAATATTGGTTATCCCATATAACCCTCACCCATAATAAGTCAAAGTGATGGTCAGTATACTCACTTGAAACCTTATCGAGGTTTAGATCAATGTAAAGTCACCGAGATCTAGGTTCTTCACGATGGTTAGATAGAAGAACTCATCTCACCGTGATCCATCAATACGTCAAGACATACCAGCATAGACAAACAACCAAGTCAAGTTATTTCTTATCTATACTGCAGCCTATACCAACAACTCATCCTCAAATTGTCTCACCTATGATCATTTTTATATCTCAACTAGCTTAATCAATCATATAGACTTTTGTGATCTTTTATATACTATATGATCTAACTTTTGTATGAGATAATGAGACAACATATGCAATCAAGTAAATAATTCAGATAGGAGATCAGAATAGTGGTAATATGAAGCATTATATACAAGCTCAACCAATATGTTTTAAGTATACAAATCTAACAGTTTTATCTTGTAATCTCAGCAACTTGACATATATAAACTGATCCAGTTCACACTGGCGATAATGACTCTTTGTCCAGGCTCTATATTTTCTTTAAACCTTATTATGTTGAACTAACCTTTGTTTCGCAAAGAATGTTGATCCCAGCAAAGGAAAATCAAACCCTTCTACTGAAACTGATTATCTATGTTAATGGTATATTTTTCAGTTTAATAGATAGGTTTTGACATCATAAAAAAAGAAAAAATTATTGGAAAAATTGTATCTTAAATGTGTGTATTGATTAGATCCCAAAACCCGTTGATGATTGACTGCTGATGTAACATAGTGCTGCTCATATGTTAGGAAGTTAACCTTTTTGGTTACAGGTTTCTGCAAAAGAACTACCTGTTTGGACATGCCCAATACTGAATGAGTTCAAGCAGTACTGCAGCAAGTCGTTTCAATACCAGAGCAACTGAAGAGAAGCACTACTGAAGATCGCAGACTGAAGACTGAAAACTATAGTGAAGAAGACTGAAGACTGAAGTACAACGATATTGATGAACACTGCATACTGAAAAGTGAAGTCGAAGATTAAAGATTCAAGATGAAAAACCAGAGACTGAACACTCAGCGCTATTGAAAACAAAGAAACCGAAAATAGGGATGGCAATAGATCCCGGACCCGATCTAGATCCATGGAATCAGATTCATTTTTTAGGATCTAGATTCTCAAAAATTTGGACCCGATGGATCTGGAACGAATCTGGATCATATCTCCATATTTCAAATCTGGATTTGGGATTTAGTTTTTAAGACCTGGGATCCGATCTAGATCATGCCCATAGATTTGCCAGTTATATATATACATTATTTATTATAATTAAATTAGATAACCTTAATTTCTATTCGTCATTCCAAACCTTGAAGAGCCTCGACTCGCCTGATGTCTCATCCACCGGCTGCCACTTCCGCCACCCTCTCCATCGCTCGTCGCCTTCTCCACCCCTCCGTCACTCGTCGCCTTCTCCATCCACTCCATCGCTCGTCACCTCCTCTACCCCCTCCGTCGCTCGTCATCTCTTCCACGTCCTCCATCGATTTCTCCACCGCTCATCGCCTCCTCCACCCCCTCCACCGCTCGTCGTCTCCTCCACCTCCTCCATCGATTCCTCCATCGCTCGTCGCCTCCTCCACTCCCTCTGTCTCTCATCACTTCCTCCACATCCTTCAACAATTCCTCTGCCGCTCGCCACCTCCTCCACCGCTCGTCGCCTCCTCCATCCCTTCCATCGCTCGTCGCCTCCTCCACCTCCTCCATTGATTCCTCTGTCGCTCGCCACCTCCACCTCGTCCATTGATTCCTCTGTCGCTCGCCACCTCCTCCACCGATTCTTTTCTACTCAATGTCGCGTCTCCTACAAAATAGGTCACTTTCTCCACCGGCCGTCGCTTTCTCCATCTCATTCGCCGCTCGTCGTCTTCTCCACCGATTCCTCTGTCGTTCGCCATCTCCTCCACTGATCCTCTGTCGCTCACAAGTCTCCACCTCCTTCACCAATTCTTACACCACTCCCCTCCTCTATCTTCCCACCGATCCTCTGTCTTCACCTCTTCCTTCACTGCTCGATGCCTCTTCCAGGACCTCCACCACTTCCTCTGTCATTCGCTTCCTTCTCTAATGTCGTGTATAAGTAAGTTCTGTAATTTACAAATGTTTTTATTTTGGTTTTAAGACAGATTTTGTTGCATTTGGTTCATCAGTTGAGCTTTATGGATATGGATCGAACTTGATATAGAATAAGCAATTTCTATGTTGTAATCATCGTTTAGCTCATTTAAAGAATTCTGTAGTTTTGGCAAAAACCCAATAAAAGCAACATGACTTAAAGAACATTCATCTTTGATAATTTATCTGATGTTGAGTAAGCTGGAATTATTTAAATTATTTTGTCTGATGTTGAGTAAGCTAGAACTGTGATAATTTGTCTGATGTTGTGCAAGATAGTTAAATTATTTTGTCTGATATTGAGTAAGCTGGAACATTCATCTGTGATAATTTGTCTGATGTTGAGTAAGATAGTTAAATTATTTTGTTTGTTGGTTTTTTGTGCTCTTTATTTTGTAGGAAATGGAGGAACAAATGAATTCAAACAGTGAAAGTATTTATTCTCAACCTTCTCAAACACCAAGTGATGAGGCTGAAGACTTTGTAGATCTTGAACTTGGAGATGATAAAACAACCGAGACTTCAAAAGAAAAAGAACAAAGTTAAATGGGTATTGTTACTAGAAAATTAAGTAAGAAACTCATTTCTGAAGCTTGGGACCATTTTGATAAGATCGTGGAAAATGGTGTTACAAAGGCAAAGTGCACATATTGCACATCTATCCTATCTTACAAAGTTTCTACGGGAACTTCGCATCTTCTTAACCATGCAAGAAAAGTGTATCTAGGAAAGCACTTGCGGATTGGGGTCGGTCACACACAATTGAAGGTTAAAACTGAAGCCGATGAGTGCACTGTCTTGGAATTGAAGAAAAAGGAAAAGCCTTCCAAATTTGATCAAGATATTTCGAGGAATGAGTTGGTGAATATGGTAGTGATACATGAATATCCTTTATCAATGGTGGATCACATTGGTTTTAAGAAGTTTGTCAAGAGCCTTAACTTGTCATTCAAAATGATTTCGAGGAATACATTTAAGAGTGACATTATCAAGAAGTACAAGGATGAGAAGAGTTCTTTGAAAGCTTTGTTCGAACATAATGAGAGCAGAGTTGCAATAACTACGGATATGTGGACTGCTTCCAATAAAAAAAGGTTATATGGCAGTGACATCACACTTCATTGATCAACAATGGATTTTACACAATCGGACTTTGAGGTGATTAACTTTATAAGTAATTATAAGTACTAATTTGATATTTTTTCTTTTCAAATGTTTATTAATTTAAGTACATATTATATTTGATATATGTTTATCAATATTATTATATATCTAGATTTTGTTATTATGTGTTTATTTAGGTTTAAGTACATATTGGATTTGGTATATTTTTTATTTGTTAGTAACTGTAAATTATGTGTTTATTTAGGTTTTGTTATGTGCTTTCTCCACACACGGCCTCGATTCTCGTAAAGGTTTTGATGGATTGCTTATCTCATTATTCATTGAAAATAAAATTTCATCGGTGGTACTTGATAATGCTAGCAGTAATGATGCAATGATGAATATTTTGAAGGAGAATTTAGAAACTAATTGTCTAATCTTAGGTGGGGTTTTGCATTTGAGGTGTAGTGCTCATATTTTAAACTTGGTTGGTGAATGATGGTCTAGCAGTGATTGCTTCTGCTACTGAAAAAGTTCGTGATTGCATTGTATTTTAGATGTCTACTCCTAAAAGGGTGGAAATGTTTGATGAGGCTTGTCGACTTTTGAATATAACTCGGCCTAAAAGGTTGGTCCTTGATTGCAAAACTAGGTGGAATTCAACTTACTTGATGCTTCAAACTGCTTTACCTTTCAAAGATGTCTTTACTAAGCTGAAGCATTTGAATAAGAAGCTGAAATTTGTTGTTCCTAGTGAACATGATTGGATGTAAGCGTGTCTTGTTTCCGAGAAGTTGGAAATTTTCTATAAGCCTACTAAAGTCTTTTCTGGTAGAAACCATCCTACTTCTAATTTGCTTTTTCGAAAGGTTTGTGAAATTAAGCTTGCTTTGGGGCGATGGGTGAAAAGTGATGTTGAGACCATTAGAACTATGGCTAAGAATATGGTTGAGAAGTTTGACAAATATTGGGAACAAATTAGTGGAATTTTGGCCGTTGCTATAACTTTAGATCCGAGAAATAATTAAAATTGATTGTGTGGAATACTATTTCAAGAGGTTGAATGGAGATGATGCTGAAAATAAGTGGCAAAAATTAGAGAGAATCTTGATAATTTTGTGGTTGAATATCAAAAGAGAAATGAAGAAAATACTAGTCGAGAGATATTAACCAAAGGCAAAAAAGAGTTTGTTGATAATTGTGATAGTGAAGAGGATGAGTATGCTCAAGCTAAGAAACCAAAAAAGAAAGAAAGGTGAATGTGAAGGGTGAGGTTGAGCACTATTTGGATGATGATCCTATACTAGAGAATGATAATTTTGACATTCTTGATTGGTGGAAAAGGGACCAAATGTATCATACTTTACATAAAATTGCCAAGGATGTTCTAGCAATACCCGTCTCTTCGGTGGCTTCGGAAAGTGCTTTTAACACTGGTGGAAGAGTGGTTAGTTCTCATCGTTCTAGACTTCGCTCTCAAACTGTGGAGGCATTAATGTGCTTACAAAATTGGATGGTTGTTGATATTAAAGGTATAGTTACTTTTTTATATGTACTTTAAAATTATATTTTATCATTTTTAATCTAAATATTCATATTTCTCATAATTTTTGTTGTTGGCCAAGGTAAAATGGAGGACACACGTGCTTGTTCCATCGTTACTGAAGATTTTGATGAAGATGGAGAACAAATTGATTTTATTGATATGGTAATTGATTGTTTTCATTTAATGTTTATATTATTGAAATAAATATGCATTTTCTTATGATATTTATTTCTTGACTTTTTTAATATGTTGATGATGTTAAAACCAGTTGTAACATTGAAGACTTTCGTGAAGATTTTGGACATTAGATGTTTCGTCATAAGTATATGTTGTTAGAACTTGAATGATCGTAATATTTACATAATGTTAGGACTTATTTTGGATTATTGTGATGTTTTTAATGGATTAATCATGTAATGATTTATTTTTTGATGTTTGTTATTGTGGATTTAGATGATTACTATGTTGTGATGGTGTTATTATAACTTTTTGTTGATTAAGGATTTATGTTAAAAGAGAAATCAGATGGATCCGGGTCTAGATCCGTAGACCCTGTGGATCCTATGGATCTGGGTCTGGATCTTTTTTTTTTATATCCAATGGATCTTGACACAAATGAAAAAATCCAGATCTGGATCTGGATCTCGTAAGATCCGGTCCATTGCCATCTCTAGCCGAAAATACAACTAATTATCATACCAGCAGCTGAGAAGTCAAAGCTGCCGATATCTACATCAAACTGAAGCGTTATACTGACTCAGGGTCATCAAAGTGATAAAAGACGGAGTCCAGCCTGCTGATTAAACACAGAGCAGACTCGACTGATACGACCTAAATTCAATGTACTGAAAAGACAGACTCAACCCAACTGAAGAAACACGAAGTTATCTAAACCTTGTGTGTTTGACTTGTCACGTGTCGTTGCGTATCTACAGAAGATCCTGACATGCTAGAACCATTGTTCAGAGTTGCAGAGTTATAGTGTACGATGATGTAGACCCCCGACAACATACGAGTATTGAAACGGGCAAATTTCAAATGACAAATGGAATGGATACTATTGGTTCTTCCTCCAACGGCACTATTCATCATTCACTCTATAAATACGCGTAGAATCCAATCTTTGAAGTTTACTGAAACGCTACGTATTTAAATATTCTGAAGCACCAAAGCTTATGTCTCAAGAACATTTACCCAACGATTTCGAAGAAGGAGTTCTAAAGTGTTATCGAAAAATCTCTAGAGCTCAAATATATTTATTAGCTCGAGATTTCAACACATACTCCCTTACGTCTAGGTTCTTTCTTGTAAAATTCTAAGCCTAGATATATTGAGTTGCCGCATGTGACAACTTAAATTTTAGTTGGAAAACCCTCTACTCAAAACCCCCAAAGTTAAATTAGAAGTTAGGCACGTAAGCAACGAAGTGCTAGTTGCTGAAAGCTTGGTTGTCTTTTATACTTAAGCAAGGAGTTAGGTCGACCGCACCCATAAGCAGTCACAGGTTTCATAGCACCAGCTGGCATAGGAGAAACGCCAAATTAGGCGAGATACAAAAGAGGTTAAAGTCTGTATCTGGGTTTACTCTTGTACCCGTAAACAAGAACAAATCTCAAGTAGTGGACTAACTGTGTTATCAATCTGCGGATGTAGGAGCTGATCTCTTCGAACCACGTAAAAACTAAGTGTTCTAAACTTTCAGTATCATCTTTACTTTATATTTTATAGAACTAAACATCATCAGCCCATGTAATACAACACTATTTTGTAACATTCGATCAATATCAGTTTTATTACTGAAGAGACAAACTGAAAACTAAGTCAAAATTTGACTAAGTATTTTTCATCAGTTTAAGTTTTTAGTAAAGGCAAAAACGTAACAACCACATCCATAAATATATCAGTTATCAGTCCAACTGATCAGTTGCCTCAACAGTCAATAGGTTTACTAACTGATATTAATTTGAACAAAATTCCATGTACTTGAACTGAGCAACAATATGAACTGACTTCAGTTAATCGACGTCTACTGATCAAGTAGAAGGTCCAGGATTGAGTTAAACAAAAAATTAGTTTGCCTTAATTGGTGTATTCTCCCCTCCCATACACCAAAACGAATCCACATGGACCATCAAATATAATAATTATTTATTTTTTGATATTTTTTTGTTAGTTGGAAAGACATAATAGTGGAATTGAAATCAAAACTTCTTTTTTTTTGTGCGTTACTGAAGGAACAATTTCATTGATTCAGTCAAGCGGGGTGCTTTTTTATTCTTTGTTAGTAATAGTTTTGCGCTTGTTAAGGAGTATGACAACTGTAGGGAAAAACTAGGTTTAGCCCTCGCCCCGAGGATCTATCTTGGATGTTTAATTCACCATACATTGATTATATACCTAGCATGCACCTATATAATTAATTGCAACACGTTGGGGTTTTCTCGTGTTTAGCTTTGAATCTGTCGAGGCGGAATGGATCGAGACTCGTGCTTTGACCTTCCGGATCAGTATCCCGTTGCCCAATCTCCAACGCCGAGTGAGGACGATCTATGAAGAATGCTTCGAAAAATCACCCTTTATCCTCTCTACACTTTTTCAAAATTTTCTCCCAAGAACAATGGGAGTCTCGAAAATTATGATGATGATTATTAATCATTCACCTAGATTTAATCTCTTACCTCATATTTATAATCCCATAAGGAAATTACCATAATCCCATATGGAAATTACCATAATCCTTTATGGAAATTACCATAATCCCATATGGAAAGGATTATTACCATAATCCTATATGGAAAGGATCTATGCATATCCCATAAATATAATTATATCCTTGTAGGATAAAGAGAATCAAATCCTTGCCATGTAGAGAAAGTAGGCGCTTATTTTCCTTCCAAGCTACGGGCCTGGATGGGCTAGCCAGGATCAAAAGCAAGGAATAAAGATGGGCATCAAATAAATTAATTATCTTATATTCAAATTTAATATAAATTAATTTATAAACATTTATTCATGCCACTAGAGAATAAATGTTGACTTACCCTTTATTACCAAGTTGAGTCGGGCTTGCACTTAGACATTACGAATCCCGTATTTAAGATATCGAACGTCCATTAATTATTTAGAGCATTCTAACCGCTTAAAATAATTAATATTTTTAATTCCTTAAGTAGTACCACTCAACCTTATTATTGTACTTGAGCTAACTCAACTGCGGGGTTTAGTACAATAAACCTTTGAGCTCCTTAAGGGACGCCATCATCCTAAACGGATACGGTGACTGACTGAGATAACTAGCATGACATACAAGCACCGCCACCACCCAAGATGCGGAGAATATTGGGTTAGAACATATAACCCTCACCCATAACAAGTCAAAGTGATGGTCAGCAACTCATACTCACCTAATACCTTATCGAGGTTTAGATCATTGTAAGTCACCGAGATCTTGGTTCTTCACGACGGTCGATAGAAGAACACATTTCACCGTGATCCTTCAATACGTGCGAGACGCATCAAAGATAGACAAGCAACCAAGTCAAGTCACTTCTTATCTATACCGCAGCCTATACCGACAACTCGTCCTCAAGTTGTCTCACCGTGAAACTTTTATATCTCATTAAGCTTCGACCAATCATACGGACTTACGTGATCTTCTACACATCGTATGATCTAACTTATATATGAGATAAGGGACACGATATATGCAATCAAGTATTCAATTCAGATAGGAGATTGTAATAGTGATAACGAGAAACATTGTATACAAGCTCAACCAAACCGCTTTCAAGATACAACCAACAATCTCCCACTTATACTAAAGCAAACTTTAGTATACAATGTGTCTCTACTAGCTATTACAAACAAAACCATCACTTTGCTTCTCCCACTTATACAAAAGTTTCCTTTCTAAGTGGGTGCCATCATGCGCAATCCAAGTCCTCTAACGTGTCTGACGAGACTTTTTGCAACAGCTTTTCGTGAATGGATCCGCTAGGTTATCCGTCAGATCAATCTTTGCAATCAAGCATGTCCCTCTTCTAACGATTTCTCGATAACATGGTACTTTCTCTCTATGTGTTTGCTTGCCTTGTGGATCCGTGGTTCCTTCGAGTTTGCCATTGCACCGAGTTATCACAAGAAACCATGATACTCATGGCCAAACCAGGTACCACATCTAGATCCATGAGGTAGTTCTTGAACCATACAACCTCCTTAGCAGCCTCCGAAGCGGCTACATATTCGGCTTCCATGGTAGAGTCCGCAATGCATCGCTGCTTTGCACTCCGCCAGATACGGTTCCACCTCCCAAGGTAAACACATACCGAGGTAGACTTTTTCTCATCACGGTCGATTGGAAATCGAGTCCAATAACCCAAAGGCATTAGACTATCTACATGGTAAACCAGCCTATAATCTCGAGTCTTTTCGTGTGCTTGAATATATGCTTTACCGCAGTCCAATGAGCTTGTCCAGGGTTAGATTGATATTTAGCCACTATGCCTACCGTGATAGCAGATATCGGCCTCGCTCATAGCATTGCATGCATGAGACTTCCTACGGCGAAACGTAGGAAACTTGTCTCATTTCCTCTATCTTCTTTGCAACATAGGTGATCGCCCTTTAGATAAAGGAACGCCATGTCAGAAAGGTAGCAATCCTTTCTCGACGGTCTGCATACTAAAACGAGTAATCACAAGATCAATGTAAGACGCCGAGATAAGCTCAAAATTTTCCTCTTGCGATCTCGGTAAACCTTGATCCCAAGAATGTACGTGCATCTCCTAAGTCTTTCATTTGAAACCGATCGGATAACCAACTCTTTACGCCCTGATAACAACTTCACATTGTTGCCAAATAGAAGAATATCATCTACGTAAAGTGCAAGAAATACCACATTACCGCTGACATCTAAACGATACAAACAACTCTCGCTAGCAACTGGGAAAATCCATAGGACTTTACCACCTCGTCCAAACGTAAGTTCCATGATCTTGTATCATTGTCTTGTATCGCCTCGCTGTACGTCCATGGGTCGATTATTACCTGTTCGTTTTCTGGGACTAAATCCGAAGATTCACCCACGAACATAAATCGCTCGGGTTGACGAACAACCCTCCCACTACGACGAGGCACTACAGGCACAATGGCAACGGTGGGTGCAGTAACTTGTGGTTCTCTATCTTGCACAACTTGCTGGGTAGGTACCACTTGTACGGTCGGTATCTCCAGTGGAACTCGACCCACTTCAATTTCTTGAAGTATCTGGTGTCGATCCCTCCCACTAGACTCGACATCTCGTACCTTTGGTCTAATCGGTGGTGGAATACGATCATCTTCTAATTCTTGAAGAATGATTTCAACTTTGGATTTATGATTTTTCATGTAGTCATCTTCTAAGAATCGGGCATTAGTGCTAATAATGACCTTCTGATCCTTAGGACTATAGAATAAACCACCTTTCGTTCCTCTAGGATAGCCAATAAACAGCCTTGCGTCGGATCTAGCCTCCAACTTGTCAGCCTTCTTGTTCAGCACATGTGCTGGACTGCCCCATATCCTTATGTGGCTTAAACTCGGCTTGCGCCCAAACCACAACTCGAAAGGGGTCTCTTCGACTGACTTGGATGGTACTAGATTTAGCAAGTATGCCGCTTCTAAGGCATACCCCGTAATCTAAATAGGCAAAGTTGCATAACTCATCATTGATCTAACCATTTCCAAAAGAGTCCTATTTCTTCGCCCGACACACCATTTTGTCAGTGGTGTGCCCGGTGAAGTCTTGCCGGGAGGTAATCCCACACTTCACTAGATAGTCCATGAACTCGTTGTTGAGGTATTCGCCACGCGATCGTAAGCAGATGACTTGATACTCTTACCTAGCTTCGCCTCCACTTCCGCCTAAAATTCTTTGAATTTCAAAGCATTCAGACTTGCGGTGAAGCGGTATACGTATCCATACCTTGAGTAATCGCCAATGAAAGTGACAAAATACTGCACCTCCACGAGCTTGTGTGGACATCGGTCCACACAGACATAATGGACTAGCTCTAACATTTCTTTGGCTCTATGACCCTTCGCTTTGAAGGTCCGTCAACATCTTACCTTCTATACAGATTCGCAGATCGGGACCGAGTAACCGTGAGATTACCCAACGCCCATTCTTAGCCGCCTTTGATCCTATTTAGATTGATGTGACCTAATATAAGATTCCGAGAAAAGAGGTGTCATCTTGCGAAGAAAACTTTCTTTTTAAGGTTTGATGTAGATGCAACATAGTTATAGGTATTATGTATTGCAGAAATAGTATAAAGCTTAATTATATAATGTGCCTACACAGATAACTTCTCATTTCTTATGATAGAAACACCACTATCAAAAACAACTGAATATCCATGAATAAATAATTTTGAAACAGAAACAAGGTTCCGCCGAAAATCCGGCACATATAAAACGTCTTTTAAAACTAAACTGCTTTCTCAAAACATAAAGTAACATCTCCGACCGCAACGGCCTCGACTTTCACCGCTGCCCATGGAGATCGTTATCTCGCCATCATTCAGCTCCTTGTCCGCAGAACCCCGCAGGTGTAACAAACATGATCGATCGACTCGTGTTCACTACCCAAGAATGGGTAGAACAAGTCGCTAAACATGTTTCGTTACGCTAAACATGTTTCACATTAAAGCAAATGGCGTACTCTGAGCCTCGAGCTTGGGGCACTTAGCCTTCCAATGCCCGGCCTCACCGCACTTGAAGCATTTGCCCTTCTCCTTCGCTTTTTCAAACCACCGGTAGGGCCCTTTGATTACTCCCACTCTTTCTTTAGCCTTAGCATCTCTTGAATTCCACTTTTCTTTTCATCTTCGATAAAGCGGTGGTTTTCTTTGAGGTGCGTATTAAAGACTCGTGCACCTTTGCCCATTTTATGCTCTACCATTACTAGATCCTCTTGCAATGAATCTAGAGTAAAACTCTTATCATAAAGGACCGCTTTATAACGGAAGTCATCAAAAGACTTGGGCAAAGTGTTGAGGATCATATCGATTCGACTACGCCATCAATATATCCTCCAACCAATTCGAGCCTCCAAGATATTAATCATTTGCTCTACATGGTTATGCACCGAATCGCTTTCCTTCATTGAACTTGACATTATTGATTTTGTCAAATTATGACAAGCGATTCGTCCGACTCCTCATACAATTTCATAAGACTTAGCCATATCGTGGTCGCATCTTCCATCTCTTGATGTTTGGCGTTGCGGGGACTCGCACATGATGACCAAAAGAAGGCACTTTGCCATTCTATTTGATTTGTCCCATTTCTCGTGCTCCTTGCGCCCTCATCGAGATGAATTGTCTAGAGGCTTGGGACGGGGTGTAGTGAGTACAAATAGATTTTCTTCCGCAGTAAGAACATTCTCAATGTTTCGTTTCCACTCGATAAAATTTGGACCGGATAAGGGATTTTGTGCGAGCATATTGATAATCGGTGTAAGAGACATATCTGAAATCGATAAAGTAAACACATAAGCATACGATCGCACATAATTCAGTAATAATAATATTGTAACCTTTGATAAAACAATATTAATTGAAACCTCCAATCGCCCAAGGAATCCCACATGCAAGCCACACGTGTGGGCGTTTACACACACGAACCCCTCGACTGCACTAAAATATACCTTTTAGTCGCTTAATTTCAATCCATGTCAACTTATCCTTATGACAAATGAAATTAACGATTGATCTTTCTAGACCACATCACTATCGCAAGAAGGGACTTCATGGAAGTTGTACTTGAGGTGATGTCTAAGCAATGACCACAATTTTAACAAATAGAAAATAAATTTTTAGAATTGGCATACCACTCGGACCATACCGCCCAATTCAAATTCTTTGTTACTTCATTTTATATCTATCTCTAGAGAACTTATGAAAATCGCACATGCAAGCCACGCTGTGGACGCGTTTACATGAAACTCCCACTTCTCAATAGATTTAAAATGTTTTATTTAGAAATCTCATCTAACAAACTTATGATAAACAAAGGCAAGCAAGCCACGCGTGTGGATCGCCACTCACAGCGTCTCACTTTGTTTAGAGATCAAAAAGTGGAGGTCTTGATATTTTAATTTTAAAAATTAATTTGTCGGGTTGCTTGCTTAGTCTTTTTGTTCAAAAGGTTTGTCCATGCAGATCACGTAATCCTAGCATGCTTTTCTATAGAACTCAACATGTAAAACATGCTCGCAGAATTCTAAAATATGCTTGAAAACGCGATAAACCTAGCATGCTTACTATGCGCACTCAATTACGAAAAACACTTAAAGGTTTGTCAACGTAATTTAAACATACATAGCATGCTCCTGCATAATTTTAAACATCCACGACATGCAATGAACGATAAAAATAAAATAAAAACGTTCATCGTGGCTCACTCATGGAATCTGCACTTTCTGCCTAATCTATTACATAGAATTGCAAAGCATGATCTTTATAATCTTCAAAAATGGGCCTCGCGTGCACGGGCACGGACCGACTCGTCAAACAGATTCGGCCGAAAACGGATCCGGCACGGCCCGTCACGCGGCGGCGTCGCGAAGCGCCGTGCACGCCTTGCGTGTTGTCGCCCGCGCCGTGCGACCCGCTTTTTCCCGCCGCCTCGATCGACTTCTTTCATCTTCGCTTTACATTTACGTAAAATAAATCTAATCTAACCACGGATTTTCTTGTGGTGAAAAACAAAATCCGACAAAATTTAAACGAGACACGATGAACGACAGATCCATCAATTAATTAAGCGCCCGTAATAATCAAACGTGAATTAATCCAACAGATCCAAGATACTGATCTCAGGCTCTGATACCAATTGTAGGGAAAAACTAGGTTTAGCCCTCGCCCCGATGATCTATCTGGGATGTTTAATTCACCATACATTGATTATATACCTAGCATGCACCTATATAATTAATTGCAACACGTTGGGGTTTTCTCGTGTTTACCTTTGAATCTGTCGATGCGGAATGGATCGAGACTCGTGCTTTGACCTTCTGGACTGTATCCCGATTGCCCAATCTCCAACGTCGGTGAGGCGATCTATGGAGAATGCTTCGGAAAAATCACCCTTTATCCTCTCTACACTTTTTCGAAAATTCTCTCCCAAGAACAATGGGAGTCTCGAAAATTATGATGATGATTATTAATCATTCACCTAGATTTAATCTCTTACCTCATATTTATAATGCACTACCTTAATTCCATAAGGAAATTACCATAATCCCATATGGAAATTACCATAATCCCATATGGAAATTACTATAATCCTTTATGGAAATTACCATAATCCCATATGGAAAGGATTATTACCATAATCCTATATGGAAAGGATCTATGCATATCCCATAAATATAATTATATCCTTGTAGGATAAAGAGAATCAAATCCTTGCCATGTAGAGAAAGTAGGCGCCTATTTTCCTTCCAAGCTACGGGCCTGGATGGGCCAGCCCAGGGATCAAATGCAAGGAATAAAGATGGGCCTCAAATAAATTAATTATCTTATGTTCAAATTTTAACATAAATTAATTTATAAACATTTATTCATGCCACTAGAGAATAAATGCTGACTTACCCCTTTATTACCGAAGTTGAGTCGGGCTTGCACTTAGACATTACGAATCCTCGTATTTAAGATATCGAACGTCCATTAATTATTTAGAGCATTCTGACTGCTTAAAATAATTAATATCTTTAATTCCTTAAGTAGTACCACTCAACCTTATTATTGTACTTGAGCTAACTCAACCTGCAGGTTTAGTACAATAAACCTTTGAGCTCCTTAAGGGACGTCATCATCCTAAACGGATACGGTGACTGACATGATAACTAGCATGACATACAAGCACCGCCACCACCCAAGATGCGGAGAATATTGGGTTAGAACATATAACCTCACCCATAACAAGTCAAAGTGATGGTCAAGAACTCATACTCACCTAATACCTTATCGAGGTTTAGATCATCGTAAGTCACCGAGATCTTGGTTCTTCACGACGGTCGATAGAAGAACACATCTCATCGTGATCCTTCAATACGCCCGAGACGCACCGGCATAGACAAGCAACCAAGTCAAGTCACTTCTTATCTATACAGCACTTATACCGACAACTCGTCCTCAAGTTGTCTTAGGTGTGAAACTTTTATATCTCATTAAGCTCGACCAATCATACAGACTTACGTGATCTTCTACACTCGTATGATCTAACTTATATATGAGATAAGGGACACAAATATATGCAATCAAGTATTCAATTCAGATAGAGATTGTAATAGTGGTAACAGGAAACATTTTATACAAGCTCAACCAAACTGCTTTCAGTATACAAATCCAACAACAACTATAACTCCATCGTGCAAATCTAAGATCGTAAGTCTCAATTCCCCAATCCACACACACACACAAAAGACTAAGATAAAGGTACCCTTTTTTCTTCCAAAATTTGGATAAAATTTTATGTATAAATGTAAATCATAAAATAATTAGTGACTATGCTGACTTTCTTACTCTTTTTTTTTTTGGCAAGGTGAGAAACATGTGTAACTGCAACTATAGGGTGCACTCCAATAATACTAGCTTATGTAAACCAATCCTTAAAAATCACATAAATAAGGCAACTTACACTAGAAATTAAATTTTAACCCAAAGAACGACATAATTGACCCCAAAAAGATGTTGCAATCTTTGATAATGGTTAGTTTATGCGCCTCTTATAAGACTTGGATTAACCAGGAGGCCAGAAAAATGGCTAGACTCAGAACCGTTTTATCTTCATTTTCACTACCTCTTTATAGATATGATGACAGAATACTAGCCTAACTTAAAAATATAGAATGCAGACCTAAATGAGATCTATCGTTAGAGCTCTGGGCCCAAGTCCTCAAGAGTCAAACCTGAGAAGCGGAGCGGCCTTGACCAAGACCCAAAAGTCAATGTCAGACCTGTAACGTCCCATAAATAGAGTATGATGTCAAAGCCAAAATGTCAGTCAGAGTCAAAGCTAAGGTCAGACCTCGAGTCAGAACTGAAGAGATGGCAGAACCAACAAAGTATGACTCAAGGATATGGCAAATAAGTTAACACCAGCAAAACTTCCTCACCTATACGAAAGCAGTTTCCTAGTTAGATAATGATTCAAATATTATCAACAAATTCATAAAAATAAGAAGACATCCAAAAGGGATCTAAAGTTATCATAATCATCTCTTGTACTTTATATCTCCTATAAATAGTACCCCCAATAGTTCATTGTAACACACATAATCATACGACAACCACTATTTGTACACGATCGCACGCACGCTCTCACCTCTCTCACACATCATGCCTCATCAATAATATCTCTCTCTCATAGGCCTGCTTATTGGAATGGTTTCGGTTAAGCGAAATCAAAATTTTGGTTAACCGAAACCAAAACTTCCTGAATTCAATAACCGATACCTATACGTATCGGTTAATCGATTATCAATACATTAGTTGGTTTGGTTACTGGATAACTTTATTAACTGAACTTCAAAAATAAATCGCACTATTTAGATTTTAGGGTTTTATTTCGATGGTATATAATTAAATTTAGCTTAAATTATTTTAAATTTTATCATTATATTATTATTATTATTATTATTATTATTATTATTATTATTATTATTATTATTATTATTATTATTATTATTATTATTATTATTATTATTATTATTATTATTATTATCCGATAACCGAAATTAACGCTATACCCTTTACCGAAATTGAACCAAATATTGAATTAATCGGTTACTCATAACCGTTGGGTATCGGTTCGATGCATTACTTACCAATATTCAATAACCATTTAAGCAGCCCTACTCTCTCCCATTGACGTAGGCACTTTGTCAAACCATGTAAATCTTGTATTATTATTATTATTATTATTATTATTATTATTATTATTATTATTATTATTATTATTATTATTATTACCTTATTTCTCTTACTCTAGCCTATTGTTATTGAGAAAAAAATCATAGACTCAACAATTTGAATTCACAAAATATGACATAAGTTCATCCAGCGGCTATTATATATCCACCTCGAAGGGGTAATTTGTTGGTAAGATATTATATTTTGAAAAATCGATTTCACTCCATTATTGGCATAATAATTAAGTATAATTGTAATTAGGTATGCAAATTACTAGACATGACATCCGATTTTTTGAGAAGCTCCAAAACGGAAAGTCGAATCTTTTGTCTTCTGATGGCCACATCCCATGTGTGGAAAATGGAGACAATCATGTATTGTGCTGGAATTTCCCCCTCTTTATAATTAAATATATAACTGTGTATATGAATTACATATAACATCTTTTATCTTGTTTAGTTTTAGCAAAACTAATTGATAACATGGATAAACAATATAATATATATAGTAGATCAGAAAATGTCTTTACCTCTGGCAACTTTTCCCAAAATTTCGTGTACACAAAATGACATTGTTTCGTTATAGGGTGTGATAAATATTTTACACCATATTTTTTTTAAATTTTCATGTGTATTTACACGCAAATTATTATGTCGACTATTGTGCCGAATTTTTTCCGATTATATTTTTGGTAAGAGGTTGAAAAGTCCCGTCTTTTCATAACGTTTTATAGAAAAATTGCCAAGGGTAAACAGTTTTGACATTTATCCTGATAAATCTAATATATGTGGATATGTGAGATTTATGTAAAGCAGTAAAGAACACCAAGGCTTTTACGTGGTTCGATCGTTAATGAGATCTACGTCCACGGAGGAGTGATTCCTCAATACTTTCACTATGATTTGATTACAGTGAGTATAGCTAGAAGCTCTTAGTATTCAAGAAGTTGCCAACCCTTATACCTTCGATCTAACTCCTATTTATACATATCTGAGGGCTCCTAAGGCGGGAACTGATCCCTCCCATGTAGGGACTCTTAGCCTTCTGTATGTAGGGACTGTTCCTCTTGCCCATAGGGACTCTTAGCCTTGACCATAGGGACTCTTAGCCTCACCGATTAGGGTTTGGAGGTCGCTAGGGATTTAGGGGACGGGCCTCGCATAACCGCTGGCGGCTATTAAAGTCGCCCACTGTTTGGGCTGTCGGTGGCCCGAGTGGTTGGGCCATATCCCATCATAGCCCCCCTCGAATAGTCGAGTAACAGCCATGTCGAGGTGAGGTGAAGAATGCGCGTTGCCGAGGTAGGATGTTGCTCGGCTGATGTTGTTCTCGAAGGTTTCTCGATCTGTTTTGGTGTCAGGATTTGATCGGTTCGCCTGGATTCGAACTGAGGTACACGGTTTGGCGTTATGGGCATGCGCCGCTTGTTGGGGACCGAGCTGGAGTCACCTATCGTTTGACAAAGATGTGTTGCAAAAGAAAGTCGAAGTCCGACCTGGATAGCGACCCCTGTATAGGTTACTCCGAGGTCCGATCTGGAGCGGCACCGCTCTTCTGGAGGATGCCGAGGTCCGACCTGAGTGGCAGATCTGGATAGAGGTATCATGCTGGATGATACCGAGGGCCGTCCTGAGTGACACCGCCCTTCTAGGGATACCGAGGTGTGGCGTGAGCGGCGCCGAATCTGGAGGACGCCGAGGTCCGAGCTGGATGGAGATGTCCTTGTAGGGGGCGATGTCCGTTGGCAGGACGCCGAGGTCCGATCTGAGGCGCCGCTCTATTTTGGATGTGGAAGCGGACGAGGTCCGAGGTCCGAGCCGTCTGAGGTCGACGTAATCATCACACGGTCAGACTGGCGGTCTGTCTTACCGTAGAGTACGTCATAAGCGCCAGCGGCGCTTGGATCTCTCGAACCACGCGCGCCAACTCCACATCCAATCGTGGGTAGGCACGTGTGAAAGTTAAAACGGCCGTTTTTAGGCGCCATTTGTCCTATAAATAGGCCCAAATGAGGCAACTGTTCACTTTCCCCTTCAGCGCTTTGTTTTCAGAGAATACATTTTGAGAAATTTTCCAACTTCTTCCCGATCTCGTTGAAGGAGCCAAATATTCCAGCGAAAAGTAAGTATGTATTCTTCATCTTCTCCTTCTCGTTCTGAAAATTCTGGTTCTGCCTCGGGTTCTGGCCGTTCGTCCTCCGATATAAAGGACTATATGTGCTATAACCGCCTGTGTAGGTCCATAGGATTTAGTGCTAGGGTCCCGCCGGTATCATCGGTATGGGACGGACTTAGGGTTGGCGTGGCGAGGTCGAGGTTGACACTGGAGGAGCTTTTTGAGATAACGAAGGAATACCGTATTCCGGAGGAGGCGTGGTGGTGCCTGCCGCGACCGGATGATAGGGCGATGGCCCCTCCGGAGGGATTTATTACTGTATATGTAGATAGCTTGATAGCTGGCCTTAGGTTTCCTTTGGCCCCAATTTTCCTTAGCTTTCAAGAATACTTTCAGATCCCCATATGTCAACTGACCTCGAATTCCATTAGGTCGGTGGTGGGGCTAGGGCTGTTGATACGATCCTCGATGGTAATGAGAATCGATCGACGACGCCACGGCAGAGTTGACTCGAAAACTGAACGTAACCGATGGAAATCCCAAAACCTCTGAATCTAACCCTTGAAGTGATATAGGAAGGTATGTCGCCTATACCCCAACTAGATAGTTGACGCAGCAACTCGGGGACGATGAATGACACACAACGAGGGTTGGTTGACTCGTTGATACGCCGATAGATGAACTCATCTTGGAAAAACCAAGAGGAACTCGAAAACTCTCAAGAGAGAATAAAACTCACAAGGCAAAGGCCATTTTCATTTATGATTCAAGTGATGATCTTTACAAATGGTTGCAAGCCTATTTATAGGCAAATGTTGTGCAACTACCATCCACCTACCATTCCTAATCCACCTAACATCAACAAATCGACTACATCATTGCTTACATCACAAATCAACTTACATCATTGCTTACATCACACATTACATCATTGCTTACATCACAAATCGACCACATCATTGCTTACTTCACAAATCAACTTGAACAAGGTTCACCATTTGATCCAAAGTAGATTGATCTTGTTCTTGGGCTTTAATTTCAGCTAGCAATTCTTGGACTAGACCCATCAAGCTCTTCTTAAACTTCTTGGCTCGTGCTCGTGTAATTGGTCCAACGGGAACACACGCCGTATCTTTGATCAACGACGAGCCTTGGGTTGCATCATTCCCCTCCTCTTGAAGAGGATTTGTCCTCAAATCCAAGCTTCTTTCGTCACCTACATCAAAAGGACTCAAATCAGCCACATTAAAAGTAGCACTCACATTATACTCACCTGGTAAGTCCAACTTGTAGGCATTATCATTGACGCGCTCCAACACTTGAAACGGTCCATCGCCACGAGGAAGTAACTTGATCGCCGCTGCATCGGAAACCGCTCCTTGCGCATATGCAACCACACCCAATCACCGGGTTCAAACACCACTTGACGACGCCCTTTGTTGGCTTGGTCGGCGTACTGCTTCGTTCGCCGCTCTATGTTCAGCCTCGCTTTCTCATGAATCTGTTTCAAAAATCAGCCCTTTTCTGGCCATCAAGGTCAGTATGTTCATGTGCAGGTAAAGGAGATAAATCCAATGGATTTAAAGGATTAAAACCATACACAATCTCAAATGGTGAAAACTTAGTAGCAGAATGAACAGAACGATTATATGCAAACTCAACATGAGGCAAACACTCTTCCCAATACTTAATGTTCTTTTTGATTATGGCTCTAAGTAAAGTTGACATAGTCCTATTAACTACCTCGGTTTGACCATCAGTTTGTGGATGACAAGTAGTAGAAAACAATAGTTTAGTACCTAACTTACACCACAAAGTCTTCCAAAAGTAGCTCAAGAACTTCGAGTCCCTATCAGAAACAATAGTCCTAGGCATGCCATGCAATCTAACAATCTCTCTAAAGAACAAATCAGCAACATGAGATGCATCATCAGATTTATGACATGGAATGAAATGAGCCATCTTTGAAAATCTATCAACAACAACAAAGATCGAATCTCTACCACGCTTAGTCCTAGGCAAACCTAATACAAAGTCCATAGAAATATCAATCCAAGGTGTTGTCGGTATAAGTAATGGTGTGTACAAACCATGGGAGCTCACCCTAGACTTAGCTTGCTTACATGTAACACAACGACCACAAACTCTCTCAACGTCACGTTTCATATGAGGCCAAAAGAAATGTTCATGCAAAATAGCTAAGGTCTTAGCAATACCAAAATGTCCCATCAAACCCCCACCATGAGACTCAAGCAATAACAAATCACGCAGAGAACTTTTAGGAACACACAACTTATTCTTCCTAAAAAGATAATCATCATGCCTAAAATACTCTCCACTAGCAGATTTCTCACATGCTAGATAAATTTCACCAAAATCAGCATCATTCGCATACACACTTTTAATGCACTCAAAACCAAGCAACTTAGCATCTAGAGTAGAGATCAAGGCATACCTTCGAGAAAGTGCATCAGCCACCACGTTCTCTTTACCTTGCTTGTACTTGATGACGTATGGAAACGTCTCAATGAACTCCATCCATCTAGCATGCCTCTTGTTCAGCTTGTGTTGCCCCTTCAAATGCTTCAACAATTCATGATCGGTGTGAATGACAAACTCATTAGCCCACAAATAGTGTTGCCACGTTTGCAATGCTCGGACCAACGCGTACAACTCCTTATCATACGTTGGATAGCTCAACGTTGCTCCATTCAGCTTCTCGCTGAAGTACGCTATCGGCCGCCCCTCTTGCATCAACACTGCACCAATACCCACACCCGAAGCATCACATTCAAACTCAAACAACTTAGAAAAGTTAGGAAGAGATAATACCGGGGCGTGAGTCAACTTGTGCTTCAAAAGCTGAAACACATCTTCTTGCGCCTTTCCCCACTTGAACTCCACGTTCTTCTTGATCACTTCCGTCATGGGGGCTGCAATAGTGCTGAATTGAGGTACAAACCTCCTATAGAAGCTAGCAAGTCCATGAAAACTCCTAACTTCTCCAATGTTCTTTGACTTGCCACCCCGGATAGCTCGATCTTCTCCTCACAACCTTGTACACCTCGTGCACTAACTACAAAACCAAGAAACACAAGCTTGTCCGTACAAAATATGCACTTCTTAAGGTTAGCAAACAATCGTTCCTTTCGAAGCACATCTAAAACCGCCTTCAAATGTTCAGCATGATCTTCATGACTCTTGCTATATACTAGGATATCATCAAAGTAGACAACAACAAATCTGCCAATGTAAGCACGCAAAACATGATTCATAAGACGCATAAACGTACTAGGAGCATTAGTTAAACCAAATGGCATGACTAACCACTCATACAAACCAAGTTTGGTCTTAAATGCAGTTTTCCATTCATCTCCCTCTTTAATCCTAATCTGATGGTATCCACTACGTAAATCAATTTTGGAAAACACGCAAGAACCATGCAGTTCATCAAGCATATCATCTAATCGAGGACTAGGATGGCGATACTTTACCGTGATTTTGTTAATGGCACGACAATCACAGCATATCCTCATTGTCGAATCCTTCTTAGGCACAAGTAGAACAGGTACCGCACAAGGACTCAAACTTTCCCTTACGTGCCCCTTGGCCAGCAACTCGCCAATTTGCTTTTCCAACTCCTTCGTCTCCTCCGGATTGGTTCGGTATGCTGGTCGGTTTGGAAGCGTTGCTCCGGGCATGAAATCAATTTGATGCTCAATTCCCCGAATTGGTGGTAAGCCAGGAGGTGTATCCTCGGGAAAGACATCATCAAACTCCTGCAAAACAGAACTAATAGAAAGGGGTAGAGAAGTGAGATCGTTAGTGGTAATCAAATTCTCTTCGTACAATAGCACGATTAACGACTTTTGCTCGTTCACCACCCACTTCAGATCACTAGGCCTTGCAAGCAAGGACTTCTGGATCAATCCACTCTCCTTCTTTGCTACAGACTGCTCCTTAGACTTAACTTTCTTAGCCTCTTTTTGCAACTGCACTTGATCCTCATAAACTTGTTTAGGAGTAAGTGGAACAAGTGATACCTTCTTCTGCTTATACTCGAAAGTATATCAGTTGGTGAAACCATCATGAGTAACACGGCGATCAAATTAGCAAGGCCGTCCCAACAAAATATGGCTCGCTTGCATGGGAATCACATCACACAACACCTCATCCTCGTACTTCCCAATACGAATAGGAACATGAACTTGCTTCATCACCTTGATCACGCCGGTATCATTCAGCCACTGCAAACGGTATGGCTTGGGGTGCTTCACCTCCAGTAGTCCTAATTTCTCAACCATGGCTGCACTAGCCACATTCGTGCAACTTCCTCCATCAATGATGACGCTGCACACCTTATCTTTCACATGACACCTTGTGTGAAAGGTGTTCTCCCGCTGCTCCCTCTCATCCGGTTGAGTGTGGGCACTTAAGATGCGCCTGGCTACAAAAAGTTGTCCGGCTGGAGGTAAGATCTCTTCAACCTCCTCTTCTTCATCGGGTTCCTCCAAGGCTGGCATCTCTGGATCGACAGCCTCGTCATCCGTCACCACCTCTCCATCATCTCTCATGATCATGATCCTCTTGTTCGGACAATCTCTAGAATAATGTCCAAAACCATGACAAGTAAAGCACTTAATATCACGATTTCGGATTACAGGATTACCTTGACTTGTTGATTTCGAAACATCTGTTTTGGGCGTAACAAATGTCTTTCTCTCTTCTCTCTGCGGCGTCTCCTTCTTCCATTGGTTCCCTTTTGAAAAGGAACCACTAGAGGCTGGTTGGTTCTGCCTCCAATTAGGCTGATTCGGCCTCCAATTGGTCTGACTCTGTCTCGGGTTGCTGCTGCTGCTACCCCTCCTCTTGAGCTGACCCTCTACCTTTATGGCTATGTGCACCATGTCCTCCAGCTCAACATAATGCTACAACTCAACTTTCTCTCGAATCTCCCAATTCAAACCAGCTAAGAATCTCGCCATTGTGGCTTCTCTATCTTCATCTACATTTGCTCGAATCATAGTCACCTCCATCTCCTTGTAATACTCATCTACACTCCTTCCTCCTTGCTTCAAATTCTGCAACTTGTTGAACAGCTCACGATAGTAATGAGACGGCACAAACCGCTTCCTCATCACTGCCTTCATCTCATTCCATGTCTCAATCGGCGGCTCTCTGTTTCTCCTCCTGCTCGAGACCAGTTGGTCCCACCAAACAAGTGCATAATCTGAAAACTCAATCGCTGCCAATTTCACCTTCTTGAGGTCAGAATAGTTGTGGCAGTCGAACATCAGTTCCACCTTTCTCTCCCACTCAAGATACATCTCTGGGTCATTCTTCCCTAAGAAGGAGGGAACATTCATCTTGATGTTGCCCAGATTGTTATCTTCCCGATCTCGTCCTCTTGGCTGCCTCTCTTCAAACTCTGACAACCCTTCTTCTTCATCTTCAAATTCAGGCTCTTCATACCTGTTATATCGACGGAAAGGTCCGCCACCTCTGCCTCCTCTCTCGTCCTCCACCCCGTTGGTATATGATAGGTCTCGTGCCGCCTCTCTCTCGCTCCCACAAAATCTTTCTTCATTCTCACGGGTAATTCGTTCATGCATAACCTCCATCTCCTTAGTTATAATCTTCTCCACGAGTGACTTCATCGTTTCAAACATGAATTTGTTTTGAGTCGTCATATCTATCTCTTCCTTTGTATTGGAACATCCAGAATCGGATTTTCCAAACATACCTGCACGAGAAGGTTAGAAATAAAAAAAATAAAAAAATAAGGAACCTCACTACCTCACAATCACTTGTGTATCACACAAGATGGAATTCACTCACACGTGTATCGCTCAAATAATTGGATTTTTTTTTTAAATACTCTCACTCTCTCTTGCTTTTTCCACTCAAATTCTCTCTCAATGGATCGAATCTCCTCAAGCTACCACTTGAGTTCACCAACAACGCACCAACAATTCAACCTGACAGTAATGAAATTTCTCGGAAAGGCTATAGTAACCCAGCTACAGTAACCCGACGACCCCAAAACGTGTTATGCAGAACTTTTTTTTTTTTTAAATAATTTTTTTTTTTTTTTTGAAATCCTCACGAAATACAGATCACGAAAATATTATCAACCGGTACAAAATTGCAGATATGGACACTAATAACTCACGATATGGAGATAATATCACAGATATATGGTAGACTCGGATTTGAGATACAGATGAACAAACTCTAATTGTTACTCACGACACAACAGTGGAACACAGATAAACAACCCCAAATGATAGACCACGATGATAATTCTAGATCTACCACAACACAACCGTAGAATCCTAGATCTGAAAATACCAGATCTGAAAATACTAGATCTGAAAATCCTAGATCTGAAAATTCTAGATCTGAAAATCCTAGATCTTGAAAATCCTAGATCTGAAAATTCTAGATCTGAAAATCCTAGATCTGAAAATTCTAGATCTAAAATTCTAGATCTGAAAATCCTAGATCTGAAAATCCTAGATCTGAAATCGTAGATCTCGACAATCTTATGAACAAGTCCAGAATGATAGATATGAAAACAGATCAAACACGATATGGAAATAACTCCTAAATTGCAGATCTGAGAACAAATCCTAGATTATACGTACCCTTGACACGAATGAAAGAAAGAAATGAAACCTGGACGATGTACCCTGACACGAACTCGGCTCTGATACCAAATGATACGATCCTCGATGGTAATGAGAATCGATCGACGACACCACGGCAGACTTGACTCGGCCGAACGTGTGGATGGAAATCCCAAAACCTCTGAATCTAACCCTTGAAGTGATATAGGACGGTATGTCGCCTATACCCCAACTAGATAGTTGACGCAGCAACTCGGGGACGATGAATGACACACAACGAGGGTTGGTTGACTCGTTGATACGCCGATAGATGAACTCGTCTTGGAAAAACCAAGAGGAACTCGAAAACTCTCAAGAGAGAATAAAACTCACAAGGCAAAGGCCATTTTCATTTATGATTCAAGTGATGATCTTTACAAATGGTTGCAAGCCTATTTATAGGCAAATGTTGTGCAACTACCATCCACCTACCATTCCTAATCCACCTAACATCAACAAATCAGCTTACATCATTGCTTACATCACAAATCAGCTTACATCATTGCTTACATCACAAATCAGCTTACATCATTGCTTACATCACAAATCAGCTTACATCATTGCTTACTTCACAAATCAACTTGAACAAGGTTCACCATTTGATCCAAAGTAGATTGATCTTGTTCTTGGGCTTTAATTTCAGCTAGCAATTCTTGGACTAGACCCATCAAGCTCTTCTTAAACTTCTTGGCTCGTGCTCGTGTAATTGGTCCAACGGGAACACACGCCATATCTTTGATCAACGACAAGCCTTGGGTTGCATCAGCTGTCCTGCTATGGCGTTGGCGAGGAGTTGTCCTTCGAGGTCTTGATACGCTTTTTTAGTGTCAAGACCATAGGAGGGGTGTATTATCTGTCTCCTCGACAGAAGCTTAATATAGCGGCTCCCTCGAAGGTGTCCCATTAGCAGAATAGGTATTTCTTCCTGCGGGCTGAGGGGCATCCGAGGTATGAGTGGGGCCTCGGTACGATGAAGGACGTGAAAATCAAGCCCCAGCCACATGGAGGAGTTGCTGAACGACCTCGGTGAGATAGCATCCATTGATTTCACCGAGGATGACCTGAACAACGCCGGGCTGAGCATTTATAGGTCAGAGGCGTCGGGATCGGGGTCTGATCGGGGTGAAGGCATCCCCCTCTTCTCATTCTTGATAAATCTGATTTTGTTGTGCTAATGTGACTTTCTTCTGTCATGTAGTGAGACTGACGCAATGAGTGGGGCTCACGATCACGAAAGAGGTGCCTCCGAAGAAAAAACCGAGGCGAGCTGATCCTGCCCGGCCCCCGAAGAAGGTTGATGACATTAGTCACCGATGAAGGGGCCTCTGCGGGTCGAGCCCGCGATCGAGACACGCACTCCAGCCCGCATCGAACATGAGGTGCCGGGCTCAAGTTCGGACGTAGCCCTCCCCAAGGTATAGATATCCTCCGCATCTGGCTTTATCCGTTATACGATCTGTATTAACTTGTGTTGGTTTTTAGGATGCGAGCTTGGTGATGGGGATCCTGCAACGTGTTGCTGGGGACCTGCAACTTGCCACCGGGCTGATCGCTGAGAGCTCAGCCCGGTATGAGGCGCTGGGACGGGAGCTTGCTGCTGCGCGGGCGGTCGCTGATGCCGCCGTGGCCGCTGCGAGGGCGAAAACTGAGGCCGCTGAGGCCGCGAGAGCTGAGGCTGATGCTGCGAAGGCCGCACTGAAGAAGAAGGCCTTCTCGCTGGAAGTCGCCCGAGGCGAGCTTGAGGAGGCTCGTGAGAATGTGGCCGGGGCGAAGAAGCAACTCGCCGATGAGAGGAGCGCTAGGCTGGCGGATCAGGGGTCAATGTTGAGGGCCTTCGCCAGCAAGCTCGTCGAATCGGAGAGCTTCTCGGCCTTCATCGACGACCTGGCCGGTGTGCACAAAACCAAGGTGGTGTCTGACCATCTGGAGCAGCTGGCGGCCGCCATGCCTGACTTCGACAAGGTCAGGCATGGCTGGGTCGAGGTCGCCCCCCGAGAACTGAACAAGGCGTATGCCCGGGTGATCTCTGGAGTTGGCTCCTTCCTGTCTTTGAGGCCTTGGCGCCCAGCCTCTCTCTTCGCCGCGCGAGGCCGCTGCTCGATCACGGAGGACGAAGATCCTGAACTCCAGGAGCTTCTTGCCGAGGTGCGAGCCGAAGCCGAGAAGGAGGAGGAGGAGAGCTCCGAGCGTCCGATCGAAGGGGGCCAATCGCAACAATAGTAGCAAGAGCAAGAGCAGCAGGGGGCCGGTGAGGCCGGTGGGGAGCCCGAGGTCAGTGGACCCATTGTAATAGGCTGATCTGCCGGGGTCACTAGGATCCCGCGCCTTGTAAAATTTTCACTTTTGAATAATAAACACCATTTTCTGAAATGCGTATTGTCTTGTTTACCTCTATCACTTTGCTTCTCAATACGTTGGACTTGATCATGACTTGCTGACCAAGCTGAAAGAAGTTCGAGGTGCTTTAGTTGAGAAGGATGAAGAAGTGCTGTTCTGGAGGAGCCGATCTGCCGAATCCGACCTGTGTTTTGGCCCAAGATGGACGCCGGCCGGCGTCGTCCGATCCGAGATGTGGTTGCAAGAGGCTGATTGTGAGGTGGCTCGCCTCCTGGCCGAGAATGAGACTCTCAGGTTAAGGATCGTGCATCTCGAGGTCCAGGGGGCGGACTCATCTGCCGACGTCATCCATGGGCGCCTGATGCAGTGTGAGGAGGAGCTCGAGCTGGCGCAAGGAAGCTGGCACAGGTCTCCAAGGAGCACGCAGAGTATGAAGCGGTGATTCACCGATGTGGAGGCACCACCATTTCCAAAGTCGATGAGCGGGTCCAGAGTCTGCTGGCTGATGGGATGGTGTTGAGGGATGAGGAGGGGCCGAACAGAAGAAGCTTCAAGAATATCCTCGACTCCCTCGTGAAATGCCTCGAGATCTATGAGATCGTCCGCAGGCGTCGCTTGCCCAAGCCTAGTAGCCAGACCGCTGCCGACCCCACCGGTGTTAGAGTTGAAGAACCTGATGATGGGGGCGGTTATGCTGACCACGCCGAAGTGCTGAGGCTACTTGGTTCGGCTGCACCTGGAGCGCCTCGTGGCCAGCCCGGAGCTCGGAAGAAGAGGACATCGAGTCCACCGAGGCCAGGAGTAGTTCAAGCGCCAGAGGTCGGCTCGGGGGCGGGGACGCGGCCGGGCGACCCAGCCAGGGAAGAAGAGTCCAACCTCGGCCCCTGGAGCTTCTACCTCGGTCGAGCGTGATCTCGAGCTCGGGCTGGCGTCCCGAGTAGGCCTCGGGGATGCTGGAGTGCCCATTTCAGGTCGGGGCACCTCCGAGGCTGCGCCGAATGCGCCAGGAGCGGGTTACTGGGATGCCGGCCTCATCGACTGGGTTGAAGGCACCGAGTTCATTCCAGGTGTTCATCGCCGACCTGGAGATTTTGTGCAGAACTGGTGTAGCTTCAGCGAGTCGTGGCGGCGCGGAGCTCGGAAGCCCGAATGAGTTGTATATAGCTTAGGACTTTGTATTTAGTCGTAAATGTATTTAGACTCGTTCCGAAGTGTATATTTTCCCCCTTGAGAGGTACAAACATAGCTTAGGACTTCGTTTTGGTCATAAACGTATTTAGACTCGTTCTGAAGTGTATATTTTCCCCCTTGAGAAGTACAAACATAGCTTAGGACTTCGTTTTGGTCGTAAATGTATTTAGACTTGTTCCGAAGTGTATATTTTCCCCCTTGAGAGGTACAAACATAGCTTAGGACTTCGTTTTGGTCGTAAATGTATTTAGACTGTATACAGAAGTGTATATCTTCCCAAATAAAGGGGTGTAATTTGTACGAGATCCGATCTGGACGCCGTTGGCATGTAGGTGTTTCAAATGAATGAGTAACCTGTGTGCCTTGCTTGTACGGGATCCGATCTGGACGTCGTTGGCATGTAGGTGTTTCAAATGAATGAGTAACCTGTATGCCTTGCTTGTACGAGATCCGATCTGGACGTCGTTGGCATGTAGGTGTTTCAAATTAATGAGTAACCTGTATGCGTGCATGTAGACGTTCAATTTAATGAGTAGTCTGTATGCCTTGCACCGAGACGTTCAATTCAATGAGTAATCTGCGAGTGCGGCACGCGCGTAGTTGAGTACCCTACTTAGTGGGTTTGTCATCTTCGTAAGGGCGTCCCCTTGTGAAGGTTAATTATGTGTTATCCGACTTGAGAGCAGATGTTCACATAAGCATAAGATGAGACGAAGTGAAATATTATTCCAGAAAAACAAACGTTTTATTGAGAAGCAAATAACATCGCACTTCGGCAAAGCAATAAGGGGACTAACATGATGCTGATCTGAAATCAAAGCTATGTAAAGTACCTCCTTAAATGAGTGATATGCCAGGTTCGGGGGATAAGTGCACCGGATAGGTGAGCTAGCTTGTAAGCCCCTTTTCCGAGGTCCTCGTGAACGCGGTACGGGCCTTCCCATGTCGGATCTAGCTTGTTAAGACGCTCGGCTCTACTGGCTTCGTTGTTCCGTGGTCGCTAGGCCTGGGGTAGGGCCTCTTCTTCGGCTGATATTCTCAGGCATTCTTTCACCGCTGCTTGATCACCTTGGATACTCAAGACTCCACCTGGGGTGGGTCTCTTGATGGTGAGGTGGTAGACCGAGCAGACGGCCTTGGTGGCGTAGAGCCAATCTCTCCCGAGGATGATGTTATACGGAGAGGGAGCCTTAACCAGGAAGAATTGAATGGCTTTGGTGACCGCCCTGGGAGCACGTCCCACTGTGACCGGAAGGGTAATGACGCCTTCTAGTCGGACCACCTCTTGAGTGAAGCTCCGTAGTGTAGATGGCGCCGGATGAACCTGGATCCCTCCTACCTCGAGTTTGTCTAAGCAATTCTGAAAGATGATGCTGACAGAGGCACCGATGTCGATGTAGACCCTGTGGACATTTTTATTGCCCACCACTGCTTGTATGGTAATAGCATCTTGGTGGGGCATGATCTCGGGTACTGGGTCGTCACTGGAAAACACGATGCTCTCATTTTCCCGAAGTCGCTTTTTCTTCGGCTCCTCGGGGGTCGGCCTCCGAGCTTCAGTTTTCAACGACGACCTCGTCGTACCTATGGGCAGCCCGGTGATGGTGTAGACTTGCTCCATTGAGTTGGGAGCGTCGTCCTCGCCATCGTCGGATCGCCGTCCTCGAGATCGGCCCACAGTTGTTACCACCTCGGTTCTTTCCTCTGCGCTTCTTGTTCCCCGACGTGCTCGTGGTACGATCGAGGTACTTCTCGGACCTTTTTAACGAGCTCTTCTATTTCCGAGCCCAGTTCTGCGATCATCGGTATCGTGACCGTACCACGGTGGTAGTCACAATATCTTGGTCCGAGTTTCTCTTGGATCCTCCTTTCATGGGAGGTGGTTTCGGAAGAGCTCGGCGTGGGCTCAAATATCTTGACCTTGACTTGGCGGATGATGCCCGTTGTTGCCGAGGTTTGGCCGAGGTCGAGCCCTGACTCCACCGGCCCTTCTTGATTCTCTCGAAGGCACTTCGGCGTTCAGCGCCTCAACCTCGGTCGTCAGCTTTTTCTTTCTTTCTTCCGCTCATCCCGGATCTCTCTTCTTTCGATCCGACTCGTCTCCTTTGACGAAGTTTTCAACCGTAGTCCAAAGGCGACTAGCCGTCTTCGGCTTTTCTCGGGTGATCTCTTTATTCAGTGCGCCGAGTCGGATCCCGTTCTTGAACGCATTGATGATGTAGAGATCGTTACTCTCATCAATTTTGAGAGACTCCATGATGAACCTCGAGACGAAGTTCGACATCGTCTCGTCCCGCCCTTGGCGGATAGTGAGCAGGTCGGAGGAAGGCTGCTGAGGTGGCATCTTCTGATAGAAGCGCCATTTGAACCGGGTCCATGAGGTCACAAGGCGGTGTATCTTTGTTCGGCGAAGTGAGGTGAACCAACGTCGGGCGTTGGAGATCAGCACCTCGGGGAAGATTTTGCACATGTGAAAATCTTCCATTCCTTGATTCTCCATATTGGTGGTATAGGCAAAAAGGAAGTCGGAGGGGTCCCCAAGGCCATCGTAGGCAGCGATGTTGGGTGCCCTGTATCGCTGGGGCAAGGGCGTGTCCAGAATCTCTCTGGAAAAATGAGAGATGATTCTCCCGTACCGGTCAAACCCCGGGAGGTCATTGCAATCTCTTTCTGGAGGGGTGGGAGACCGATAACGGCGTCTATCGTCTCTCCGAGGGGGAGTCCGACTCCGCCTTTCCTCTCACCTATTCTGCTCGGCTCTCTGGGAAGCATGCCGAGGTGGAAAGGGGCTCCGCGGATGGCGTGGGGGCGAATGGTGGTGGCGGCTCGGCCGCGGTGATCGGCTTCGGACGTCGGGGCGCTGTGCACGTTCTCGGCTATCACGCCGAGGTTAACGCTGGCTGTTTTGGAGGGGGGAACGACCTCGGGTGCCTGTAGTGGTCAGTTCGGGTGCTCTTGAGGGGCCCGCTCCTTTTGTCCTCTGGTTGAGGAAGCTTTGGAATTGAGGAATTCGGTCACAGCTCGGCCGAGGACCTCGTGGGGTGAACGAACTGTCTGTTCGTCCTCGTTGAGGTCGGCATCTTCCTCTTCGTTGGGGAGGCGGTCCTGAGGGTGTATGGGAACGTTTTCCATGTAGCCCTCAGGTGTGCGACCGCTTGTGGCGTCTGTAATATCCTTCCCGCGGCGCTGAGTGACCACCTGGTCGTCCTCAGCGCGGTTGTTGCTAGCATCGACGGCGGTTGCACGTGTCCTCGCCATTAATTTGTAGAAAACGAAGCTTTTTTGTTCAGTTTTCCCACAGACGGCGCCAATGATAAATCTAATATATGTGGATATGTGAGATTTATGTAAAGCAGTAAAGAACACCAAGGCTTTTACGTGGTTCGATCGTTAATGAGATCTACGTCCACGGATGAGTGATTCCTCAATACTTTCACTATGATTTGATTATAGTGAGTATAGCTAGAAGCTCTTAGTATTCAAGAAGTTGTCAACCCTTCTACCTTTGATCTCACTCCTATTTATATATATCTGAGGGCTCCTAAGGCGGGAACTGATCCTTCCCATGTAGGGACTCTTAGCCTTCTGTATGTAGGGACTGTTTCTCTTGCCCATAGGGACTCTTAGCCTTCGCACCATAGGGACTCTTAGCCTTCGCCTGATTAGGGTTTGGAGGTGCTTAGGTTTGGGGATGGGCCTTTGCATAACCGCGTGGGCAGCTTTTAAAGTCAGGCCCAGCTCGTTTGGGCCTGTCAGTGGGCCCGAGTGGTTGGGCCATATCCCATCATATCCCATGTTTATGTATTGATGTAGATTGCGTATGTCTACAAAAAATATACTCCATTCGTCTCATTAAAAGTGATTCATTTTTCTTTTTGGGTCGTCTTATTAATAATGGTTTATTCTAAAAAAGAATCATTTTTACACATAAAAAGTACTTCGAATTCTGTAATCCACTGCTTTACATACAAAATATAATCATTTTTAATTTATGTGCCCAAAAGTAATGTGCCACTTTTAGTGGAACGAGGAGAGTATTAAATACTCCCTCTGTCCCCCAAATATAGTCCTAGGAATCTTCGACACGGATTTTAATAAAAATTCTTGAATGTATTGTGAGTAGAGTAAGGTCCCACAATAATGTAATATTAAATTAGTAAGTGGTGGACCATATGTGGTAAAAGGTGTAAAAAAAATAGGTTGTTGAGGGATAAAAAGAGAAATAATGGTGGGTCATGGATGGTAAAAGATGTAAATAAAGAATATTATTGAGGGTATAGTTGGGAAGATAGTTCCCTAAATAGATAAAAAGGAAATTAAGAGGACGTCCCAAAAAGAAAAACTAGGATGGAAATTGGGGGACGGAGGGAGTATGTTATTGCTTACTAAATATATAATCAAAATAATGTTAAAGTTGATGTTTCATCATGTTTTTTTTACGCAATTTATTAATCAAAATAAATCACAAATCAAATTTTATATTTATTTTATTTAGATGTTTATTTTTACACAAATGATATGTTTGAAATAGTGAGAATTAATAAAATATCTATTCTTATATATTAGAAATAAAAAAAACTAACCACTCGTATAAAATGATAAAAAAAATTTAGTGTTTGTTACTATTTAACTTCTATTCTTGAATTAACATATTTTGCCTACTGTCAAGACTTGAGTTGAATTAATTTTGAATTAGTCTTTTTTTGTCTTGAATTCAATAGTAAACTTGATTTTACTATTGAAGTTATGTATGAAATGAACAATTCATGAGTTGTCTTTCTTCGATTCCTGACTTTAGATATAAGGAGTTCATTTCATGAGTTGCTTCCATCCGACTCTTGAATTTAGGTATAAATTTGACAATTTATGAACAACAACTATTAAAATAGTTACGTATTTTATAGATCTTGATGGTCCCTGATGGGATCGTACTGGTATATGGGGGGAGATTGGAGGGGAATACACCGTCAAGCCAAATTAAAACTTTTTCTAATAAGACTTGACCTTATAAAAAGATCAGTAGATGTCGGGTAACTGAGGTTAGTTAGTACTAAAGTAGTATTGGTGATCAATCCTATTGACTGCTTATCCGCTGATCAGTTGGACTAATAACTAACTTTGGTGTGAAATATGGTGGCTACATTTTTCCTTACAAAAAGTGACTTAAAAATACTTAGTCAAATAATAGTTTAGTCAATTTTAGTTTTCTCTTCCGTTGTAAATGGCTACTAATGTAGATTTCAAATCAATTTTGTGATAAATATGCTGATAATGACAGTTCAATAAAGTGTTATTTACAGAGCAGTACTGAAAGAGAATACACTTAGAGTTTTATGTGATTCGAATAGATTAGCTCTTACGTCCACGGTCTAATAAATCACACAATCCACTAATTGGGATTAGCTTGCTCATGGGTGCAAGAATACCAAAGTACAAAAGTTCACATTATTTGTACCCCGACTAACTTGTCATATCTTTTTTTTGCTTACGGGTGCAAGAAAATTTATCCACTTGCTTACGGGTGCAAGCAACCTAACCTTTTTGCTTACGGGTGCAAGAAACCTGACCACTTGCTTACGGGTGCAATCAACCTAAGCTTTCAGCATCTAACACATCGCTGCATACATGCATTCTTTTTCTAACTTCTAGTTACATGGGTTTGAAAGAGGGTTGTGGATTTTTCCAACTTAAGGATTAACTGTAATAGGCAATAGTTTATCCAAATCTATGCCTAAGATATTTACAGAATAAAGGCCAGGACTATAAGGGAATGTATGCTGAGATCCTGATTAAATATGTATATTTATACTTTGAGGATTTACTGATATCTTTGTAGAATTCCCTTCTTTGAAAATCCTTTGTTCGAAAGATTGATAAGTTATGAATTTGAAAGCTTGTAGACTTTGACAGCATAGTGTTTTCCGGTGCCCTTCAGAGATTGGACTTCATCGGATATTTATAGGTTAGACAATGAATAGTATCATTGGAGGATCACCAATCACACCCCTTCCACTTGTCATTTGAATTCTTTCCTTGAATCACAGTACGTCGTTTTCCATGCGTGTAACATCGTACAAAAATATTCTGTAGGTCTTATACTTCACTCTGGCATTGCGGGATTCACAGTAGACATGCTCTGACATGTCTGAGGTCAAGCACTCACGCTTTCTAATATTCTGTGTTTCTTCAGTAGGGTTGACTATGCATCTCTTCAATACGGTTGACTTTGTGTCTCTTCAATACATTGACTCCATATCTCTTCAGTAGGCACTTCATCTGACGTTATTGTTCAACAACTTCTTGACTTCTTCTGCTAAAATGACACTTGGTCATTCTCTTGACATCTTCATCCGTGCATCTTCAATAGCGCTTTATCCTTATGTCTTCAGTAGCACTGCGTTCATGCTACACTATTCTTTCGAGCCTGTGTATTAAGATCATGAATTAATCAAGCTATGCAGACAAATAATTGTAAACCATCAACACAACAATCATGATTTAAGACAAGAACAAATCCAATAATCTAATATTTATTTCATTACAAATTGATAATTCGTTATCATGGTAGAAATTAATCTCATAGAAATTACATAGACATAATGAAACGAGAAAAACTTATAAACCAATTATTGACGAATTCATCATCCAAAAATCCGAAATCACACAATCCAGCTGTTAATCCAAGTACAAGATTTAAAAGAAAGAGAAAAGGAAAAGAAAAGGAAAAAGAAGAGAAAAAATCGTGTGTGTGAGAATTGTGGTTTTTTGAGAGACAACTATTTCTCTTTTATAAAAACCCTCCCGAAGCCCATGAAATTAAATTGAATTCTGCCCATAATGGCCCGTCCAGTGTCGGAGGGGGCAAAGCCGGCACTGGGGATGGCTTCTTGGAGAGAGCCGTGAGGGTGCCTCAGCGTCGGACGGGAATGAGGTGGGCATTGGGGGAGAAGACGAGGCCGTCATTGGGACAAGCATGGAGCGCACGGAAGAGTGCCCAGCAAGTGATGGGATGCACAGAGAGCAAGCCGGGAGGCGAGGCCGATGTTGGGGTAGTGGTACCTAGAGCTCGCTGGGTACAGGCCGGCGTTGGGGCTGTGTGCGCGACTTTGTTGTTTCGCTCCGTTCTCCCTCGTCCGAATCCTAAATTGTGATCTGTTTGCGCCTAAGAACTCCTATCGAGATGCTATTCAACATAGTATAATTTCCATATCCATCCTTGTTAGATCCATTTTGTCATATTTAATGTTGTTTCCTATAAAAACTTCTAAGCAAACAAAATAAGTCTGAATCGATAAAGGCTAAACAAAACAACGATGGAAATAAAATAAACCACAAGCAACAGCACACAAAAAAGTCACCAAGAATAAGCACAAAATTATACTAAACATACTGCTTCTTGAACTCCTTCAGTATTGGATAATCATACTGATGGTTTTTCTGTTAAAACATAAACATAAAAAACTCATTTCTTAACACATGAGCAGATCTAGGTTACATCAGCAAGGTAATCATCTGGGGACTTTGGTATCTTATGGCTTCCGTAGGATACATATTAATATATGGAGAGATATACCAGTTAGATAAATTTTAAATTTTTTCTTATGACAAGACTAGCGGTTGTCGATAGCGACTAATCGAGTAATCGCGCCTAATCGGTGTCGATCTTCTTGATCGATTCAAATAAGGGATGTCTAGTACCGAGTGATATCAGTTAGCAAATCTACTGACTGCTAAGGCAGCAAGTCAGTTGGACTGATAATTGATATGCGTTTGGAATGTGGTGGTTACTGTATTTGCCTTACTGAAAAACTGAGACTCAATTTGAAACACTTAGTCGAATATTGATTAGTCAGCCTCCAATTTAGATCTCTTCAGTATCTAAAGAGTATTGATAGAGGATTTTAAAACTATGTTGTGCGGCTGATGGCAGTTCAATAACATGCAATATTAAAAACTGTTGAAAGTAAATAACACATTGATTTTTATGTGGTTCAGAGAGATTATCTTCTACGTTCAAGGACTGATTGCTCAGTCAATCCACTAACTTCGAATTGATCTTATTTATGGGTACAAGAGTAAACCTAGATACTTAGATCACCTTACAGTATCCAGTCTAACTTGGCATTCCTCCTAAGCTTGCTGATGCTAGGAAACCTTAACTGTTTTCAGGATGCAGTTGACTTAACCTCTAGCTTGCAGGTGCTAGAAACAAAGCTTTCAGCAACAAAAACTTTGTTGCTTACTTACACAAACTTCTACTCAACTATGGGGGATTTTGTAGAGGGATTATTCAACTATGGATCTGAGTTATCACAGATCATAAACTCAGGATGTGATGCGGCGCAAATTGAGTTAAATTACATGCGGCGCGTGGATCATCAGAAGAATTCACGCAAATGTCAGATTTCGACAAGGGCCTAGTGTTTTTCATGCAGGAACGGCCTTCTGAGAAATACACATTGCTTTGCCATGACTGATGGCAGATTTTGGGCAAATTCCTTCGTCTGGAGGGTCAAATTTGTAATTTATCAGTTTTCCGGGGTTTTTTCGTAATTTCATTTTAGTTTTGGACTTTTTCGTGTTTTCCTTTCTTTTGCACGATTAGGGTTTATTATTTAAGCATTGTTATTTATCTTTTGAACGCAGCTTTGATTATTAATAAAAACGAGGTTTCCTCAATCTGTCAACCTTCATTATTCTATAGAATCAACGAATTTTGATATTGTTCTTCATGTTTATCCACGTACGCTGCATCAGAGTGGTATCAGTATCCAGCCGATCCTGCATCATGCCGCCCGACAACAACCGAGGAGAGCCGCCAATGATGTTGATGTCGGTGCTGATATTGTCGATTTGCATCGCGACAACGCCGATCAACATCGACAGGTTGAACTTTTGACCCACCGATTGGATGAATCCGTCAACTTCCATCATTGTGACGATGATGATGTTACTGTCAAGGATGAAAACCCTTTCGGTGGTCTCCGGAATCATTCCCCCCCATGCCCTAATCACAGATAGGAACATGGTTTAAAGGTGTAGATTTCCCCGTTTAATGGCAATCTTAAACCTGAAGAGCTCATCGATTGGCTTTCACAGGTTGAAGAGATCCTAGAATTCAAGGAGGTTCCAGATGAACGATGTGTTTCCGTCGTTACGATGCACTTGCATGGTCGCGCACAAGCGTGGTGGCAGCAGTTGAAATAGACCCGTGTGCGTCATGGTAAGAACAAGCTCTCGAGTTGGGACAAATTCAAGAAGCATATTAGGGCTGCGTTTTTACCCTACAATTTTAAGAGGGAATTGTACGGTTCCGAATCTATTTGAGGTTCTCGATGCATCGATGATTATTCCCGAAATTCTATGAATTCCTTGCCCGTGTCGATATCAATGAGTCCCCACTTCAACTGGTTTCTCGATATATTGGTAGCCTGCGCCTCCAATTACAAGACGTGTTCAATATGCTTGACCCTTTAACGGTTGCAGAAGCACATCAACGAGTCTCCCAGGCGGAAAAACAGTTGGCTCGGCGTGCGAGCACCAGTTTTTGCCAGTTTTCTAGCACAGTAGGTGGTCCCAGTTCCTCTACCCCGACCCCGACGGTTCCTGCTGATGCACAGCCCCTCTACCCTGACTCGTAGGTATTCAGCTCCCGCTCTGGGATGCACCGGTGGCTTACAGTGTTTTAATTGTGGTGAATTCGGTCATAGGAAATCTGAATGTCGTAGAGCACCCTCTGGTAATCGTGGTCTTTTTACTGATACTATTGAATCTGAATCTGCCCCTATGTTTGATAACCCCATTTATGATGATGAAGTCGAGGATATGGTTGAGGAATATGTTGCAGGTGATGTTGGTCCCCTTTTGATGTTACGTCAGACCTTCTTATCCCCTCGTGCCCCTGAGACGAAATGGTTGCGCAATAACCTTTTCCACTCCACTTGTACTATTGGTGGAAAAATTTGCACGTTTATTATTGATGCAGGCAGTTGTGAGAATGTTATCTCTGAGGTTGCTATTTCTAAGTTGGGCCTCACGACGGAGCCCCATCCCAAGCCTTATCGACTATCCTGGCTCAGTCAAGGTACGGATATTATGGTCTCTAAACGTGTTTTAGTGAACTTTTCCATTGGGCCAACTTATCATGATGCCATATACTGTGATGTGGTTCCTATGGATGCTTGTCATTTACTGCTCGGGCGTCGTGGCAATATGACCATATTGTTCAGCACGATGGGCGTTCCAATAGTTATTCTTTTATGTTTCATGGAAAGAAGATTATGTTGGTCCCAACCAAACCCAAGAGCAATTCTTCTACCATTGATCAGTCGACGCCCACTGTCCTCTTGTCTCGAGTTCCTTTTCAGAATGCCATGGAGAAATCAGGCGTGGTCTTTGTCTTGTTCTCCCAGCCGATAGGTCCTATTGCTCCGCCAGATGAGGTTTAACCGTTGTTACAGAAGTTTGCAGATGTGTTCCCCGAGTCGTTACCCTCAGACTTGCCACCGCTACGGGACATTCAGCACCACATTGACTTGGTGCCTGGTGCTGCTTTACCAAACAGGCCCCATTATCGTATGAGTCCGAAAGAGCATGAAGAGTTTCGGAGATGGGTAGAAGAACTCCTTGCCAAGGTCCACATTCGGGAGAGCCTTAGTCCTTGTGCAGTGCCAGCCCTCCATACTCCCAAAAGGATGGCTCCTGGTGTATGTGTGTGGATAGCCGTGCCATCAACAAGATTATGGTCCGTTATCGCTTTCCAATTCCTCGATTGGATGATTTGTTGGATTAGTTGGGTGGTGCTTGTGTGTTTGGCAAACTAGATTTGAAGAGCGGATACCATCAGATTCTTATTCGCATGGGGGACAAGTGGAAAACAACATTTAAGACCCATGAAGGCCTATATGAGTGGCCGGTGATTTTGTTCGGCCTCTCCAATGCCCCTAGTACTTTCATGCGGGTTATAAACCAAGCTTTACGTCCTTTCATTGGTAAGTTTGTCGTCATTTATTTCGATGACATTCTGATATATAGTTCTGACCCGGCTGTGCATCTTCAATATTTGAGGAAAGTGTTACTCGTTCTCCCTCGAGATAAATTCTATGCTACCACTGCGAAGTGTGCGTTTCTAAGTGCCTCCATTCAGTTCTTGGGTCATGTGGTTTCTAGTGAAGGCCTCAAGGTTGACCCCGATAAAGTTGTTGCTGTTGACAAATGGCCACAACCTTCTTCCATTACTGAAGTCCGTAGCTTTCATGGGCTGGCATCCTTTTATTATCGTTTCATCCCTCACGTTAGCGGTTTTATGGCTCCTTTACTGATTGCATGAAGGGGAACAAGTTCCAATGGACTACTAAAGCCGAAGCTACTTTTCATGAGATCAAGCATCTCGGCTCATATCCTTGTCCTTCAAGATTTTTCTCTACCCTTCGAACTCCACTGTGATGCTTCCAAATCGGGTATTGGTGTTGTTCTTAGCCAATATGGTCATCCTGTTGCTTATTGTGAGAAGATTTCTAGTCAAAGCTTCATTTTAGTACGTATGATATTGAGTTCTACGCGATTGTGCAAGCTATCAAGCACTGGCGTCATTACCTCTTTCAGCGTGAATTTGTTCTCTACATTGATCATGACTCCCTCAAGCATCTTGGTAACCAAAATAAGATCTCACATCGCCATGCCTCTTGGATCTCTTATTTACAACAGTTCACTTTTGTGATTAAACACAAGGCAGGTGTCTCTAATCGTGTAGTTGATGCGCTGAGTCGCCACCATGGCCTTCTTACGAAGATACGTGTTCACGTGCCTGGTTTTGATTCTTTCCTGGAATTATATATGGATGACCCTTTCTTTTCTCCTATGCTAGCACAAATCCAACAGGGTGAACCGACCGATTTTATCTTAGAGGATGGATTTCTTTTTCGAAGGACTCAACTGTGCATCGCTACCTGCAGCCTACGGTTGAAGATGATTCAGGAGCTTCATAATAAGGGTCATGTTGTTCGTGATCGTACTTTTCAGCTGCTTGATGGTTCCTACTATTGGCCTTCTATGCGCAAAGAAGTTGGAAAATTTGTGGTTCGCTGCTGTGTATGTCAATTGGCCAAAGGAGCTTCTACTAACTCCGGATTATACATGCCTCTCCCTATTCCCACAAAGCCTTGGTCTGATGTCAGTATGAATTTTGTCCTTGGCCTTCCTCATACCCAGCGTGGAAATGACTCTATTTATGATGAAATATCTAAGGTGAATATCCAGGATGTCTAGGCTTAAGATATACAAGGTGAATATCCTAGACGTAAGGAAGTTTATGATGAAATCTCGATCTGATAATTATATATGTTCTCTTGAGATTTGCTAATACCACTATGAACTTCATTCTTTGAAATCGATGTTTGATTAGCTTAAGATTTAGCTTGAATGCTTTAAGAATTCAATTGTATAGTGTTTCAGTAACCTTCAAAGGTTGGATTCTTCTCATATATATAGAGAGGAATAAGAATAGAGCCGTTGAAGGGACTACCATTCAAATCCTTCTATTTTTCCTTTGAATTCTTCCCGTTGAGAATCCTCGTATGTCTTTTGGCGAAGATCGCATCATCGTACACTGTAGCTCTGCAACTCTAAAAATGTGGTATGGTATGTCAAAATCTTCTATAGATACGCTATCACATGTGTCAAGTCAAACACTCGAGGCTTAAATTTTTTTCGTGTTTCTTCAGTTGAGTTGACTCCGTGTTTTGTCAGCATTGACTTTAGTTGGGCTAGTCGAGGTTTCTTCTCCTTTTATCAGCAGTCTGGACTTTATTTTTCGTCAACTTTAGACTCGTGAGTGAGTATGATGCATTCAGTTAGACGTAGATAGATAGTCAACTTTGACTTTTCATCTGTCAACTTTGACTTGATATGACCAGCGTTGACTACTTCTCATCAGTTTTGACTATCGACAGACAGCTTTGACTACCGGTATCCAGCTTTGACTACTCGTACCAGCTTTGACTTCAGCAAGGGTAGTATGCTGCTTGATATGATAGTTAGTCATATCATGACTCATTCTTTTCCATCGGTGCTGAGTCTTCAATCTTCGATCTTCAGGCTTCAATCTTTCGAAGTCAGTCTTCGACCTTATTCCAGTAGCTTTGATCATTAGCATCGCTTGTACTTCTGTCTTCAGACATCAATTGGCCTTCTCTCAGTCTTCAGTCTTCAGAAGGCGATCCTTCAGTTGAGCTATCATCAGTTGCGTTGATACTGATATTCTTATCATTATGACTGACTTCAGTATTACTTGAACTTCTTTAGTCTTAGGTCTGTCCAAGCTGGTAGGTCTCCAACTGAAACCTATAACAAAAACACCTAACTCCAAAACAAGTCAGTGGCATTAGTTATTTCACCAAGACAATCATCAGATGTTTTGGAATCTAATCATAATACACAGTTAAGATAGATTAATTCCCGATACTCAGGAATTTATCCAACAATATCTAATCAAAATACTAAGTATTATCAAATTTTCCCAACAAGTCTCCAAGGTAAGAAAATACTTCTACACTAAAAAGTGGTTATTTTTCAAGTTTTTAACCTAGTAGATACTTTTTTATCTTTATAATATCATAATGTATATTTGATAGATTAATTGTTTGAAATGTATACCTACTAATATTTAATACTTGAGTTATTGGTATATAAATAGACGAACTTTGCACATATATTGATTTTGTATGTGAATTTTAAAAGAGTATATAAATACACGAATTTATACGTTGTAGTAATTTTTACATGGTTTCTGCTTTTTTCCAAATTGAAACATACATGGCAAGCTGGAATATTGATTTGGACAAATCAAACATTTAAAAAAATGATGTCGTACATATCATCTTAAAATACCGTCATTTTATGTCACATTTCATCTTAAAAGGTTGAGAAATAGTTAATTGCAACACACTACATTTGCAACTAGAACCACATATTCGAATGCAGTGTGTCACAAGTAACCTTTTCTTGACTATTTCAAAAGTTCTTCTTCTTCTTCTTCTTCTTCTTCTTCTTCTTCTTCTTCTTCTTCTTCTTCTTCTTCTTCTTATTATTATTATTATTATTATTATTATTATTATTATTATTATTATTATTATTATTATTATTATTATTATTATTATTATTATTATTATTATTATTATATACAATCTGAATGAAAACAACGACGTTTTAAGATGATATGTACGACATTATTTTTTTAAACGTCTGATTTATCCACATCAACATTCTAGCTTACCACATCTGTCTCAATTTGGAGAAAACATAACCATGGTAAAATTACTACAACATATAAGTTCGTGTATTCTGATTATTATTGTATATAATCTGTATGAAAATAACAACGTTTTAAGATGATATGTATGACATCGATTTTTTTGAACATCCGATTTGTCCACATCAACATTTCAACTTAACACGTCCGTTTCAATTTGAAAAAAAAAAAAAAATCATGGTAAAATTACTATAACATATAAAATTCGTATGCAAAATCAAAATATATGCAAAATTCGTATATTTATCTGCTAATGACCCTTGATACTTCTATAACTTCTTAGATATCGTTTTACTGTAATCAAAAACACTTCTTTGTAATATAAGCTCCCAACAGGCATCAAATTTACTATAACTTCTACGCAAGAAAGAACATGAAAATTGATTGATTGTATAGTATGAGAATCTATACAATACACTAGATAATTAGGATAGAAAGAAAAGTAACGAGTCGTAGTAATGAAACCTAATTTATGTCAACACAATGATAATCTGAACCACTTGTATTTTTTTAAAACCCAAATACTAATTAATATCACCATTTTGTATAGTAAAACTTTTTTATGAAAATTCATATATGGTTGTGCAGCGTGCTTAGCCTAATGGGAAAGTAGGGCAGTGAGACGAGGACGTGAATGATCAAAATTATCAACCACCAATAAAAGTTTCTTGTAAAAACCCCCAATTTTCGCATTCAGATATTATTGGAAATTACAAAAATATGGGGACTACCAAACTGCTACCTCATAAACTAACAAATCCAGAAAAACAAGCAAAACAACAGAAAAAGAACACTCCCATTTCAATTCCAAAAAGAGCATGCCACCCCACCCTCTAATTCCCACATATATAGTTTTCAAAATGAAGTTGAACAAATATCCAAACAGATACGCTGTAAATTTGGAAACAAAACGATACATATTTTTCATTATTTATAATACAATTAAAAAGGAAAAAATCGCACCACCCTTTGTTTTGCAACAAGAATCCTCTGTAATCATAAGTAAATACTATAGTATGAAAAGAGAAAATAAAGTGTTCTGTGTTGGTCTAGTGATATAGTGGTTAATGTCCGCGGTTAAAGGTTTCGAGTTCGAGTCCATCATGATGCGACCTTTAAATTTTTGTATTTAATGAATAAAAAAAGTAGAAGTAAAAAAAAATTAAAGTAAGACTTCATCTGCTCGATGTGTGTGATAAAGAGATACACAAACACATACACATATACATAGTATATATATATATATATATATATATATATATATATATAGAGATCAAATGAGAATATATCTTTGCGAACTCTGCGAACCATGCGTAAGGCGTTGAAGATGATGCACAAAGCGGTATAAAGTTGTGCATAGAAAACTTTCTAAAATTATTTTGTTGTGCAACAATTTTAGAAAGTTTTCGTTATCACAACTTTATCTTGTTTGTGCATTATCTTCAATGTCATATGTATGGTTCTCAAGTTCTCAAAAAAGATGAGTTCTCACTAGATCCAACCCCTATATATATATATATATATATATATATATATATATAGGCGAGGGTTAATGTAAGAACTATTTTTATCGTGAAAACCAAAAATGATAGAGTTGATGAACTTATGAGAAAAGTTACTGAATCCAAAAAAATAAAAAATTTATCCCTCATAGGATTCGAATCCGCGTGAAAAATATCGATTTTTTAATTTAATAACTAGCCTAGAGGATGCATCAACTCTGATAACAAATTCATCATGTTGATAGCAAAATTTTATAGTTCTTAAATTTTACATTAAAAATAGTTATTATTTGAACATAACTATATATATATATATATGTGTGTGTGTGTGTGTTAGTGGGAAGAGTGGTCTAGTCTTCATGAGAGTATATATATTACATGTCTTCAACAAACACACAATTGCAAGCTTAAGTAAACAGATCTCCTCCATAATATGTGCAATCCCAGCCCCATTCCCATCTCCGACCACAAACACTACCCATCCCCGCCTCCGCCGCCGCAGTGCCACCTCTACCTAGATCTCATATCACTCCCCACCACCTTGAAGCACCACCATGAAGCAACCACCATTCCACCTCCACCTCGTATCACCGCCGCCGAGATCGTGGGGGAAGCCAAATCCCTCCTCAACCTCGCCTTCCCAATCGCTCTAACGGCTCTAATTCTCTACTCACGCTCCATGCTGTCCATGCTCTTCCTAGGGCGGCTCGGCGACGCGGAGCTCGCCGCCGGCTCTTTAGCCATCGCTTTTGCTAACATCACCGGCTACTCCGTACTGTCGGGGCTTGCCCTCGGGATGGAACCGCTCTGCTCGCAGGCCTTCGGCGCGCGGCTGCCGGAGTTGCTCTCGCTCACTCTGCAGCGGTCTATACTTTTCCTGCTGCTTTCCTCTATTCCTATTGCTTTTCTCTGGCTAAACATTTCCGGCATTCTTCTCTATTTGCACCAAGACCCCGGTATAACCGCCCTGGCCCATACGTATCTTGCTTTTTCGCTCCCTGATCTTGTCACTAATTCCCTTTTCCACCCCATAAGAATCTACCTTCGCGCCCAAGGCATCAACCACCCCCTCACAGTCGCCTCCCTCGTCGGCACCGCCTTCCACCTGCCTATCAACTTCCTCCTCGTCTCCCGCCTCGGCCTCGGCGTGGCGGGGGTGGCCGCAGCCTCGGCCGCGTCCAACGTGGCGGCTCTGGTAGCGCTGCTCTTCTACATTTGGGCGCGCGGCCTGGGCTGTAGGTGGCCAAGCCGCGAGTGCCTGACGGGTTGGGCGCCGCTGGTACGGCTGGCGGCGCCGAGCTGCGTCTCGGTGTGCCTCGAGTGGTGGTGGTACGAGATCATGATAGTGCTTTGTGGGCTCCTTGTGGACCCCAAGGCCACCGTGGCGTCGATGGGTGTGTTGATCCAAACGACGTCGCTGCTTTATGTTTTCCCGTCCTCCCTCAGTTTGGCGGTCTCGACCCGGGTCGGAAACGAGCTCGGGGCGAACCGGCCCGGGAAGGCGCGGGTCTCGGCCATGATATCCATATTTGTAGCGGGCCTGATGGGCCTGTCTGCCATGACGTTCGCGGCGTCGATGAAAAACACGTGGGCCCAGATGTACACCGGCGATCCGAGCATCGTGCGGCTGACGTCGGCAGCGCTGCCGATACTGGGGCTGTGCGAGCTGGGGAATTGCCCGCAGACGGTGGGGTGCGGGGTGGTGAGGGGGACGGCCCGGCCCTCGACGGCGGCGAATGTGAACCTGGGCGCGTTCTACCTGGTGGGGATGCCGGTGGCTATTGGGCTTGGGTTCATGGTGGGGGTTGGGTTCTGCGGGCTTTGGATCGGGCTGCTCTCGGCCCAAGCGTGCTGCGCTGGGCTCATGCTCTATGTGGTGGGGACCACCAACTGGGAATACGAGGCGATGAGGGCGCAGCTGCTCATGTGCGCCGGATGTGCTGACTCATCCCTGACTCGTGATGCTGACGTGGATGATGGCCAGCCCTTGATTTGCGTTTCGGTGACGTCATGATAGGCATCGTTTCCCCAAAATTTGACGAAAACTCCCTCCTCTCCACACCAAATGTTATTTTCACATGTTAATTAGGAATTTGATTTCCTCCAATTTTTTATCCCATTCTGATCGAGCTCTACTGTGAATCAGTGATTTTTTTGGGGTTTTAACATATTTTTGTAAAAATGGAATATCATGATGAGATTTTTTCTCCCCTTTTACTAATTTAAATTTCGCCCCTATTTCATTTTATTGGAAGTATACATGTAGGGACACTAATTATAGTCTTTTGACTTTGATCATCTACCATTGATTTAGTTTTTTACATCAGCTGCGTATGGCAACTTCTGTTCATTATTTAAAAATATTAATTTGACGTATTGGTGCGACATGGACTTAATCTTTTGCGATAAAATTGGGATAAGTACCAAGATAAGTATTGTCATATCACTATCTAAATATATACGTTGATGGAATTCTCTTTTCCAACTCTATATATCATTAGTCGTGTCTCACAACTAATTTTATTATTTTAAAAATAGTGATTATAAAATAAAAGATATTATTATTTAATGATCGTAATTAATATTTATTATAAAGATAGAAAATAAATTAACTAATTTAATTAGTGAACCCTAGTTAATAATTCTATAATTAAACACTGAACTAAACTACGATATAATAAAATTGAAGAAAAAAAATCAAAATTTGATCGTGAAGCATGAATTGGGATACCAAATTAAATTGGGATTGAGGATCCCAAATCATATATACATATATTATGTTCTTCAAAATTAGGACGATGCGATTTATTTCTTGGAGTCTAATTGACTTTCGTCAATCAATACAATTGTTTCTCGTTCCTAAAATATTGTATAACAGTATAGATTATAAAACTTTCATGGTGAAATATAAAATAATTGTTAGAAGTTGATAGATTCAACTTATAAATCTAATAAATAATTATGAAAATAGACGTACCTCGTGATAATAGTGAAATGATGATTGTGAACATGAGACTGGAAAGTCGTATCGGGTAATCAGACGATATACAAATCAGGGAAACTACAAAATAAAACCGAAAGAAAGCCTTCAGATAGACATTACGACATTTAAATCAATAATGTATTGTGCTTAAGACTTATCGATTGCTTAAGATTGCGTACATGATCTCTTCATAATGAGGGTATTTATAGGTGTGAGGATTGTATCGGATGGGTAGTCTGAATCCTTTTAGGATTAGGACACGTGTGAATCCTCCGAGACCTACGTTGTTATTCTTGTGCCAGGTCCTTATCTATAAGAGTCAGTTATTATCCGGAAACATGAGTCCTCATATGATGAGTCCGTTGGGTACGTACTGGTGTATTAGGAGGGGGAATACACCATTAGAAAAATTTAAAACATTTTCTGGTGGCAAAACTAACTGATTGCTAACAGCAACTGGTCGAGTAACTAGCATTCCAGTACTGATGTCAATCTTTGGTCAGTTCAGATAGGAAATGTCTTGTGGTGAGTGATTATCAGTTAGCAAACCTACTGACTGCTAAGGCAGCAAGCCAGTTGGACTAATAACTGATATACATGCGGAATGTGGTGGTTACTGGATTTGTCTTACAGAAAATAGAGACTCGGGTTTATACACTTAGTCGAATATTAATTAGTCAGTTTTCATATTTATATCTATTCAGTGTCAAATTGATACTGATAGAGAGTTTCAAAACAATGTTGTGTGCTGCTAATGGCAATTCAATAACATGTAATTTTAAAGCAGAGCTAAAAGTAAATAACACGTTAGTTTTTTCGTGGTCCAGATAGATCAACTCCTACGTCCACGGACTGATTGCTCAGTCAATCCACTAACTTTGAATTAGTCTTGTTCACGGATACAAGAGTAACCGAACTTGGTGTTCCTCCTATGCTTGCTGGTGCTAGGAACCACTAACTGCTTTCAGGATGCAATAGACTTAACCTCTATCTTACAGGTGCTAGAAACCAAGCTTTCAGCAACTGAAAATTCATTGCTTACTTGCCCAAACTTCTACTTAACATTTGGAGGGGTTTAGTAGAGTGGTTTTCCAACTAGGGATCTCAGTTATCACAGACGATAAACTCAAGATATCTAGACTTAAGATATACAGGGTGAATATCCTAGACGTAAGGAAGTGTATATTGAAGTCTCGATCTGATAAGTATATTTGAGCTCTTGAGTCTTACTGATACAATGAATACTTCCTTATTCGAAATCGTTGTTTGATTGGCTTTGAGCTTGATATTTCAATTGTGTGGCGTTTTGGTTACCTTCAAAGGTTGGATTCTGTAAAATATATAGAGTGGAATAATAATGGTTTCGTTGGAGGGACAACCATTTAAATCTTTCTATTTGTCTTATGAATTCTTCCTGTTGAGAATCCTCGTACATTTTCTGACAAAGGTCGCATCATCGTACATTGTAGCTCTACAACTCTGGAAAGATGGTATGACATGTCAGGATCTTCTATAGATACGTTTTCAACACGTGGCGAGTCAAACACTCAAGGCCTAAATCCTTCCGTGTTTCTTTAATCAAGTTGACTCTGTGTTTTGTCAGCATTGACTTCCGGTTGGGCAAGTCGATACTGCATCTCCTTATCATCAGAAGTCTGGATTCCATCTTTTATCGACTTAGAACTCCTGATTCAGCATGATGCATTCAATCAAATGTAGATATTGATAGTTAGGTTGACTATCGATTGGCAGCTTTGACTCCTAGCAATCAGCTTTGACTTCTGGTACCCAGATTTGATTGCTGGTACCTAGCTTTGACTTTTGCAACCATAATTTGCTGCCTGATATGACACTTAGTCATATCTCGATTCCTTCTCGTCCTTTAGCATTGAGCCTTCAGTCTTCGATCTTCAGACTTCAGTCTTCGACTTCACTCTAATAGCTCTGATCTTCAATATCGCTTATACTTTAGTCTTCAGACATCAGTTGATCTTCCGCCAGTCTTCAGTATGCGATCCTTCCATTGAGTTGTCGTTAGTTGCACTGATACTGATACTCGTATCAGTATGAATGACTCTTAGTACTGTTTGAACTCCTTCAATCTTGGGTCTGTCCAAGCTGGTAGTTTCGTTGCTGAAACCTGTAACATAAACACCTAACTCACAAACAAGGTATTAGCATTAGTTACTTCAGCAAGACAATCATCAGAGGTTTTGGGATCTAATCATAACACAGGTTAAGATAGATTAATTCCCGATACACAGGAATTTCCCAGTATTTTCGATACTTATGAATTTTTCCAACAATTTTCCCCCTTTTGATGATGCTAAAACCTTAAAAATTATACTAAAAACAAACCAGAAAGATAGATAACCAGTTTCAGCAAACGGACTTGATTCTCCCTTCATGTGATTATCATTCTTTGCAAAACACCGTAGTTTAACATAACAAGTTTAAAGCAAGTATAGAGCATGGACACAGAGTCATTGTTGTCGTGGTGAACTGGATTAATTTTATAGATGATAGATTACTAAGATTATAAGATACAATCATTTATACTTAATATCATTGGCAAGACATATACAATTCTATTACAACTTCTTTTGACCAGGTTCATCTTCTTCTTTGTCTTGTCCTCTCTTCGTTAGCTAGAGATGCAGTTATTTTCAGTTTTTAGAGAAGTAGCCTCATCTATCTCTTTCCTTGACCTTCTCTTGACTTTTCCATAAACTATTTGCATATTTCTTCCAAAAAACAACTGTGAAGATATTTCTGCGAAGCTCTTCGCAAAGGCACAATGTAACTCTTCTATCTATAATTCTTCTCCCCCATTTTGGTATCATTAAAAAAAATCTGGATGAAGATTAGCTTGAGAAGATTGATCTCGTGAGAAAGGTTCTTCTTCTGTAAACCTTCTCAGCCAAACCTGTCAAAAGACCGAAAAAAACTACCGTTGAAAGAAGATCCAACATAGGACGTCGATGACTACGTCTGTGTTCTTTAGTGAGGATAGTTGGTGATGACTTCTCAAAGAAAACCGCCAAGGACTAGAAGGGCCTCTGCATCACCGACAAGCTCACCGTCCAGAACCATCAGGTGAAGTTCACCGTCGTTTCTTTCGTCGCTAGGTGCGCACAGGAAGAAAATGAAGAACATCAAGCAAAATGGCAATATCTCACTCGGCGGGATCTCATAGGAGGCTTTTGGCTCGTTATGTACTTCCATCGTCACTTCAACTGCAAGAAGGTTGAGTTCATAATCTTTGGAGATCTTTGGTCTTCTGAAATCCATGTTTGGATCATGTAAAAAGTAAGAAGATATGTGAGTTGGTATCAATAAACTAAACTCCTATTGTGTATGATATGTCGGGTCTGCTGGTAGTAAAGTAGAGCATCGATCCAATGATTCATCAACATTTGGTGTGATCCACTGGTTTATCTTCAGTGCCTGGATCCACCTTCCAATTTGTGTTCATTGGAATCTTCACGGGCTTTGCTTGTTAAACTCCGAATTTGCTTATCAGCTTTTGGTGTACTAGGTTTGACTTATGAAATGCATTCTACTGACTGCTTCACTTGTAGTCCTAGGAAGGAGTTCATCTCTCCTATCATGGACATTTGTAATTTCTCAGTCATAAAGTTAGCAAACATTTTACATAATTTCTCAGATTTTGATTCGAAAATAATATCATCAACATAAATCTGGACCATAAGAATATCGTCAACATCTTTGAGAGTGAATAGGGACCTGTCTACTAAGCCCTTCTTGAACCTTTTTTTCCAGGTACAATGGAGCTTGTTTGAGTTCATAGAGAGTTTTCTTCGGCTTGTTGACCTTGTTAGGACCATCAGTCTCAAAATCAAGAGGTTGTTCTACATACAGTTTATCTGTCAGGATACCGTTCAGGAATGGACACTTCACGTCCATCTGATAGACTTTGAATCCCTTGTGTGCTGCATAGGCCAGGAATAAACGTATGGCCTCCAATCTTACAACTGGAGCAAATGTCTCGTCGTAATCTATTCTTTCTTCTTGACTATACCCTTTAGTTATGAGCCTTGTTTTGTTCCTGATGATATACTTGTTTTCATCTTTCTTGTTCTTTAAGATCCTCTTCAGTCCAATCACCTTCTAATTTTCTAGTATGTCCACCAACTCCCAAACTTGTAATAACCCTAAGGGAGTGTTTACTTTTCATGATTAGTATTTTTAAGGATTGACTATTTGATGGATTAAATATGTGATAAAATAATTTTTATCTATCAATCCTTTGTTTACTACAAAGAATTAGTGAATGATTAAAATTGGGATAAATAATTTTCTCTTTATTTGGAGGATTATTTCAATCCTACCGATATTGGTTGGATTAAAATTAATGAAGAACAATTCAAATGATTAAAATAATACCGGACTTTGGGATATCCTCAAATATTAATCCTTAAAAGTAAACACTTGATTAGGTTGGATTAATTTTATCTATCCAACCTAATCATGCAAAGTAAACACTACCTAAAAATTTTAAACTTTGATTAGTGAAGATTAAACCAAATATTTATGGTGCTAAGACCTTAAATATGTTTAAGGTGACCAACGAAACAAATTAGAATCGATTCGAAGATCGAAAACTAGAGAAATAAAAAACTAGTGACTAGTCCAACCGGATTGGGGTTTTCTGATTAGCCAGAACATGGAATGAAATATCTAGAACGAATCTCAACAAATGGATTACGTTTCTAGAATCTTCTTATGAAATCATGTGAGAAGGCAAAGAGTTAGAATTTTCGGGCATACTTGCCCGGTTAATCTCAAAAGTACAATTCACAAGCCGGATCAAATTTCAGTCCAAGCTAATCAGTGAAATTAATAAGAACAATAAAAATCATGAAGAAATATATTATTATGAATTTAGATTTCATAAGAATCAAATTCTGAACAAAATTCTGAATAACTTAACCGAACGATGGGTATATATACCGGAAAAATCCTAAACTAATCCGAATGAACCAAAACTCAAACCAATGGTCTAAATCAATAAGAAATTATTTATAAGACTCAAATTAAGTATGAAAGCTCAAGACTTCGATAGAAATTCAAAGGAACTTAATTTAATCGTCGGATGTTATTTTTCCGCGATAATTCAGAATTGACTTACCGGATCCAATCCGAACTTCATGAAATTTTTATAAATTATGAAATAACTCATTTTAAGGCTATTTAAGAGAATGAAACCTTAAGATCCTAAGAAATCAATTGAAAGCGCGATAAAACTTAAAGAACCGGTATTAACTTACCAAATCGGGAAACTTTGACTAGTCCACACTCAACTACAAATAGGATAGCCATAAGGGCTTCCCTAGCTTCATTATTCAGCAACCAAACCGAGCCCTCCCTCTCTCTCTCTCTCTTTAGAACACCATTTTCTCTCTTTGTTCTTCATTTCCTAAGCTTCAATCTTCCATTCCCAACCATTCCAACCATCAAAATAATATTCTAATACCATACAAATGTATATTTCATCATTCTCTTCAATCCTAATGGAGTAGTTTTTTTTAGAATTTTTTTATGAAGAACCCTATTTTTCGGCCTTTACTTATTTCATGGCTTTTGAGCCATCAAATGCTCTCAAGCCATGAATGAAATATACTTAGAAATGTATGTTAATGTTTTTTTACAGTTTGGTGATGTTTGGAGCATGTTTGATATTTTTTGATTTTGTTAAATTTTTAAAATAGAAAGATGAAGCATGATTTTGTGAATGTTAGTTCATATTATTGCTTGTTGATTTGTTAGGAGTGTATAGAATAAAGATGAGAATTTTTGAAATATTCCTTCTATTTTTTTTTAAAATAGTTGAGATATAGTATTTAATATATGATGTGAACATCATATACCAATCTTGGAATTATTGAAATACTTCTCCTATTTTTCACATAAGGGTCGAAAATAATAGAATATATTATCGCTTTGTTTTGATTTTGGTTGTTGAAAAATAGTTGAGAAATAGTGTTTAATATATGATATGAACATCATATATCAATCTTGGAATTATTGAAACAATTTTCCTATTTCCTCAAGAGAACCGAAAACTTTAAATTTATTTTAAGGTTTATTTTGATTTTTATTTGTTGAAAATAATACTCCCTCCGTCCCGGCATTCTTGGCCCGTATTCCTTTTTGGGACGTCCCAACAATGTTGGCTCGTTTCCTTTTTTGGGATAAAAATTAGGGAACTAAACCTATTACTCACTAATTGGGCTGGCCCATTAAAAACCCTAATCCTAAAATTAACTACCCCTCCCCCCGTCGTGCACTCTGCCTCACTCATTTCTGCCTCACTCATTTCTGAGATCTCTCTCTCTATTCTCCCTCTCTACCACTCTTCCTCTCTCGTCTTCGGGCATCAACCCCTTCACTGAAACCCTAGCTCATTCCTACTCCACCGTCGACCCTCTGGTTTTATCTTCTCTCTTCTCTCTCTCTGTAACCCCTCTCTACCTCTTCTCCCTCTCGTCTTCGGGCATCAACCCTTCACCGAAACCCTAACTTCCTCATACTCCACCGTCGACCCTCGGTTTTGTCTTCTCTCTCTCTCTCTCAGAACTCATCCTCACCCCTCTCTCTCTTCTTGGGCATCAACCCCTTCACCGAAACCCTAAAATTCCTTCCCATACTTTCACCATGAAAGCAGATCTGGTTGACACTGACGACCAGACCTGTGATCTTGACGACTGGAGTTCTCTCACTTATTGCCGTCATGGTGGTTCTCTGTGAACTGGTCTGAGACGGGGTCTCTTGTCGAGGAGACCCCTGGGATTTGGGATCTGGAGGCTGGATGGGTGCTCAAGACGAGAGATCTGGAGGCTAGAAGGGTGGAAGACGGAGATCTGAAGGTTGGAAGGATGCCCAAGACGGGAGATCTGGAGGCTGGAAGTGAGTTGGAAGACGGAGATCTGGAAGAGATAGCAAGGCTACAAGGCTGGAAGGATGATCCGAGCCTGGGAATACTACATATGTTGAAGATTCTCGTGCCCTCATACTTCCAAATGTGAGATCTTTCAGATGTGATGAAACATCTGTGATTTTTGATGCGTGTGATGAAATATCTGTGATTTTCTTATACGTGTGATGAAATATCTGTGATTTTCTGATGTGTGTGGATGGTTTGTGAAATTTTTAGGATTTTCTGATGAGCTGTGATGGTTAGTTGATGGTGTTGGATTTACTGTTGATGTTGGGTTGTCTGTTGGTTTTCTTAGATGGTTATCTGATGATGATGGTTTCTCTGATGGTTTTTCTGATTGTCTGATGGTTTTCTTCGATGGTTATCTGATGATGGTGTTAGGTTTTCTGATGATTTGTGAATTGGTTGGAATGTTTTGATGCATGTTTGTTGGTTGTAATGGCTGCTATTTATGATGCATGTGATGAAACACGAAATAATTTTGGACCATATTTTTACGATGCATAATTCATGTCGATGATTTCAAACAATGATTTTCATCAAACTGCTTTACAAAAAATAGTAGCCTCATTTACAAAACAGAGCATGTTTTTACATTCCTTCTGATTTACAAAAAATATCAGTGGCTTTACATAAAAAAAGTTGGTGTTTTCATCCATTCCCTAAGGTTCTTCTGGGTGATGAATGCCTAAGGCATTCATTATCATTCTGACCTCCTCTTCCTTCCAACTTCAAGCATATATGATATGCCCTCTTACTAATTCATCCGGTGCTTCCAAGTCTGTAGGAAGTGCTTGTTGTCTTATAAGAGCAGCCTTATTCATGTGTGGAATCTTATAATTGTTCTGTCCCCCGTGCTTCATTATCTCAAGCATGCAGCCTTGTAAACTTAGAAAAACATTGTTCAATGTTACAGGTGATAGTTGTTCAAATGACAACTTCACTGCATTGAGTAGTTGGTTAACATTGTAGCACGCGTGCTCAATTTGTATGCTCTGTATTGCCTTAAACCATCCCAAATCATTCACATTTAAATATGGAGAATTATGAGGCTGGTGTACTAACCTAATGTCAAACCCATCACTGCTTGCTGCAATTCTGAAATCTGGATCATTATCTTTTATATGGGGCTTTGCATTATCTTCTATATATATGACTTTACTTGCACTTGGTGGCCACTTAGCTTTTATTCTTTGGAATGATCATGCATCAAAATATCCAAAATTGATAGGCGATACTTGCATCCACTTTGCATTCACTATTTATTTTAAAAAGCATAAAACGGATACATTCATACTTTCTCAATCTAAACAATAGTTTGAATGCATAAATTAAATTAGAATAAGTTGGATTCAACTAGTCTTAATAAGACACTAGTTGAATCGACATAAAGATTCTTACATTTCATACATAACTCACTATGTCTCCTTACCTCATTGATCAAACACCCTCGATCACATCTTTTGTCACCGATTCTATTGGTTTTGTAACCAATGTGCTGCGAGTCTGTGTTTACTTGATCTCTTTGTCTTGCAGTTTGGTGAATGGAAAGATACCTATCTTTCCATAAAAACAACGATCCATTTTCGAAAATGTAGGTCTACAAACAACACACATAAACATGACTTTTGTGATAAATTTTTGTTTGACATGTTCTATGAGGCTCTTCTTCTCCTGGTGTTAAATAAAACCTATGTGAGGTCTTAGTTATATAGAACCACTTCTCATCTATGTGTACAGTGTTTTCCATGCTTTTAAACTTTAAAACCTTCAATATGTGATCATACAATAGTGCATCAAGTGAAAACTGGAGCCTTAACAGCTTGTTAGGAGCTGTAAGGTGTGGTTTTATTACACTAGTATGAGGTCTAAGAAGGCCTTCACTTACCCACCTCCCAACTGTGGATTTGGAGCAATTTATGCTTGCTGGCAACTTACGAATGGTGGCTCTTTTGAAGAGCTCAATGCTTTGCACCAATTCCATGTCAATTGTAATTTTCTTCCTTCTATGTTGCTGCTTTTTTAAACTGACTGAAAGTATAACTTCACCTCTTTGTTGTTGCTTTCTTGCTTCAGCCCAAAGTCTGGAAATTGTTCTTCTACTTAAACACCACTTCCTCTGTGCCTCCAACATTTTGCCCCTGAATGGCTTTCCATTCTTGTTGTTTTGGAGTAAGAACTGGACGATGTTGTTTCGAACTTCATGACTGAGATCATTTTGCCTTCCCATGGTGAAGATGAAGATTTTTTTTGAAGATGCAGTGGAGAAGTTCCAGTTTGTTGTTTCTTGCTTCAGTTTCTTGCTTCAGTTTTTTTTTAATGGAAGGGTTGTATTTATAGATAGTTTTAGAGGGAAATCTGATGTAGTTTAAAACATTTTAAACTTAAATTTTTTGGTGCGAAAAATTTGATGTATTGCTTCCAGTTTGAAACTATTTTTATGTGAAATTAGATTTTTGCTGCACTGTAGTTTGAATCATGTTTGATATGTGTGTGTGTGTGTGTGTGTGTGTGTGTGTGTGTGTGTGCGTGTGCGTGTGTGTGTTTGGTCAAACTTTGTTAAAGTGATTAAAAACACTAAAACAAGTGGGCCACACCATTTTATTCCCTAAACACTCCCTCCTAAAATCCCGTGTCCAAAAGAAACGAGCCAAAAATGTCGGGACGGAGGGAGTATGAAATATGATGTTTAGAAATAATATGAATCCATTATATTTTGTTGGGAATTTATTGAACACATATAAAAATATATGTGAGGACTAAAAATTCCAAGCATTTAGTTCATATTATATATATATATATATATATATATATATATATATATATATATATATATATATATATATATATATATATATATATATATATGAAATATGATGTTTAGAAAAAAATATGAATCTATTATATTTTGTTGGGAATGTATTGAACACATATACAATATATGTGTGAGGACCAAAAATTCCAAGCATTTAGTTCATATTATAAATATTTAGTTGGTGTTTAAAGTTAATATTCCATGTTTATTGCATATTATAAACATGTTGTGAAGTGGGTAGAATTTATTGAGCATATATATATATATATATATATATATATATATATATATTGTAATTACCGAAAACTATGCTAAGTAATTAAGCATGTGTTTTAATTTTAATATATGATATGAAATGATTTTTCATGTTTAGTATATGATATAAGCATGATATAGTTTTTGTGGATTTTATTGGACACCTATGCTAATTATTGATAATTACCGAAATAGCAAAATAATTAAGTATGAGTTTGATTTTAATTGTAAATGATGATATGATGGTTAATCTATAAGTTTAAAATGAATGTTATGTGATTATGATGAATGAATGGAACACTCATGCACACATACACAATGGTTGTGTATTATATTAGAAATTAGGATTTTCTAATACTTTATTATAGTATGTGTGGTGTATGATGTTGTATAGTATCGTATAGTTATGTTTGTGTTATGCCGACAAATAATTCCTCAAATGTAAACAACATTGTACATGATATACAAGAATCCAAAAGAAATCGATAATTTTTGATAACTTAAGAAAGAATTAAAGAGAGTCGAAGTTACACACAAATTAGGGTTTCTTTTAACAATAGGACACTCAAAGCGAGTTTCTAAGATAAAGATACCAAAAGCCGACTTACAAACGTTAATACTCGACGACGACAACCTAATACGATATTAGATTGAGCGTTAAGACAACTCGATACGAATAGCGATTATATAACTTATACAATCTCCGATGAGTTACGAGAGACAAACGAGGTCGAAAAGTGTAAGCTAAGATTCAAACATAAAATGTCGATCCTTAACTCTCAAGGGTCGAGTTAGTATTCACAAAGAACATTGTTAATCTCTAAGTGTTTACTTACGTGATAGTATGGGATGACTTGAATCATAAGCTAAGACTCTCATTTATTCACTGTTGTTAATACTACAAATCGTCGAGCATAACATACTAAGATGTAACCGTAATTGTTAAGTCTAGCTAGTGGCTTGAGAATATCATAACATATCAATCATAACTTGAGTACCAACTATCTATAAAGTAATAACGTTTAGAAGAACATTAAGATTAGAGTCGAGGTTAGACTCGAAGTATATGACTCATAAGTTGAGATTCATCTATGAATGATGTAGGATTATAGTTTGGGAGTTGAAAATGTAAGATAATAGAAATTATCTTAAAACCATCACATTAATCACAAAGAAACCCTAATCGGGAATTTAAGTCGTAGTTTATAAATGACCCTCGATCAATAGAATGAATCTAAGAAAAGCTATTTTCTTATGAAGGACTTGTTCGTACGTAGTTGCCGAGGAAGGATAACCATACCCTACTTTGCTTAGAACGTATAGCTCAGGACTAGTAGGTGGGTTCTCTTGAAACAAAATAATATGCATATCTCAAAGCATGATTTACAAAAGCTTTATGAAATATTTATGGCATGAACTGTTGCTGACTGCCAAATGTTTATGTTTTGTTGTAATCCTATCTGAGTTTGGTTTATCCAACGTGGAACGAGAACTGGTTGGTCTATCTAACGTGATATGTGAATGCGTTGGCTTACCAACGAAAAAAAAGGTAACGATCGGATCCGACTTAGTCGAGGACTAACTCGGATTGTGTACACGTGTGACTGTGTGTTAAGGTTAGCTACCTCGATCGATCACGGCGACTATGTGTAGGTGACCACCTCCATAGTTCGCGCATGAATGAATGAATGATCAGATATGGAACAACGTGGATCGAAATAGTCCGACCGGATACTTTGGAAAATGATAAAAATATTTTGACAGGCATGAGTCTTTGCAATTAAAATCCCCATGTGCTATTGTAGGTAGTTCATTGACTTTTAAAAGAAAATATTTTCGGAAATGTGTCCACTGAGTACTTTTGTACTCAGCCTGTATTTCGTTTTTGATGTGCAGGTTGAGCAGGGGATGATGATGAGTGCAAGGTGGTGCATAGTGGTAAGTGTGTTGTTGTTATATTTGAAAGGATTTCTAGAACCTTGGGCATGCATCGTCATATGTATTTTCACACGTTTATTGCTGCCAAACTCTGATATGATTTTGTGTCTTTTGATCATGACTATTATTTACTTTCGTTATTGAACAAGAGGTCGTACCTCGTTCCTTGAATTGTGCCCTGATTGGGCTATATTTTGATATTTAATCTTTTGACAAGTCTTTCTATGACTTGGGTTTGTATTGAAATAGTTTATTCCTTTCAGTTCATGCATTACGAGTAGTTTGATAGTTGTTTGTATTGATTTAGTTACATATATATCCGCTGCATTATCATACCAGTGGCGATCCGTTAATCTGCACTTCCTCGAGAAGTCGAGTCGTCAAAAAACTGCATTCCTTAAGAACTCGTTCAGCTCTTCTTCATAGCTTTCGTCCAGCTTATGTCGTCAGGCGCTTCGAGAACATCATTGGGTTCCACTTGAGAAAAGAAACAACTGAACAATGTTGATTTTGTACTGATCAGTTGATCCGTAATGTTGGGCTAGTGAATAACTGATCTTCGAGTTCTGACCTTATCTGATGGCTCTCCAAGAATGTTGTCAGTTGGGTGATCTTCAACCTATCTGCGATATCTTCTGACTTCGTCGGTGCTGGCTGGTCGATGGTTTGATGATCGGTTGGCAACCGATCGGTGGGGATGATCTTGAAGGGTCTTGATCTCTTGACAAGTTACGGTGTCGGTGGTGATCTTTATCGATCTAGCGATGGCTGGCTCTATTCTTCCTTGACTAATGGCAGGTTCATTTCTGAGGGAAACTTCCAACTGAAATGGCTCATTTCCATGGATATGCCGAGCATCTTAAGTTTTCCCATCTCCAAGTTCTTATACTAATACTTCGTCGATTAGGCTCAAGGGAGTGGAGCTTTTTCAGATAGATGACTCAGCTTCCATGTTAACCTAATTCATGTACTCAGTAGCAGATTCATCAAATACAACATGAGGTGTTAATTCCACAATGAATGATTGCTTGTTAAAAACTCTATAAGCTTTGCTGGATTCTTCAGCTGAGAAATATCCAAGGAAATTTCCTTGTTCAGCTTTGCTAAAAGTTTTTAACTGCACTTTGTCATTGTTGTGGATGTAACACAGACAACCAAAATTATGGAAGTGAGATATAGAAGGCTTCTTGTTGTTCCACACTTCGTATGGTGTATCTCTGAGTCAGAAATGATATGTTTTGGGTGTAGCATGTTGTGTTGATAGCTTCAGTCCAGAACTTTGGAGGTAGTTTCGAACTGGTAAGCATCGTGTGTGCTGTCTCTTTCAGTGTTTGATTTATTCTTTAAGCTACTCTATTTTGTTGAGGCGTACGAGCAGTAGACGTTTGATGAATGATTCATTTCTTCTCACAATACTTTCTTATGACAGCATTCAGGAACTCAGTTCCTCTATTGGATCAGATTATGATAGTATCAATCTGCTTCTTGGTGTTGAGTCTCTTCAAAAATGCAGACAACTTCTCTAGTGTTTCGCTTTTCTTATACAAAAACACAACCTAGGTGAATCTAGAAAAATCATCGATAACAACGAGGGTGTATTTTCTATCGTTATAGCTGACTGGAGTTACTGGTCTAAAAATATCCATGTGCAACAGTTGAAGGATTTTGTCAATCGAGTGGGCAGTCTTGCTTTTGAATGACGCTTTGTCTGTTTTCCCTTTTGACATGCTTCGCACACTTGGTCTTTGTGGAATCCTGCATTTGGTAAATCATCGACCAGTGAGTGTTTTGCCAACTTGTTGATGGTCATGAAGTTCAAGTGGTTCATTCTTCTATGCCACAACCAGTTGGTATTTTAGTTAGACTTGGACACCAGGCATGTTTCTGGAGGACAATCCTCCCCTGATGTAACATATAGGTTTACGCACCAAGCTCATCTGAGGATGACCTGTCTCTGGCTGTTCTTAACTGTGAATTCATTCTTTTGAATTTTAACAGTGAAATCGTTATCACAGAATTGGCTAACAAATAGGCGATTATGCTTAAGACCAAGAACGTAATTAACATTAAAAAAATTAGCGTTAGTGTACCATAGCCTTTGGTGTATCCAGTAGAATTATCACCAAAAGCGACTTTCGCGCCTTCCTTCTCCATGTAGTCAGTCATATATTCCTTACAGTAAGTCATGTGTCTTGAACATCTGCTATCCAAGTACCATATGTGCTTCTGGATTAGAAGGTCATTTTTCTTCTTCTGACTGATCAACACAACCTGCAAAAACCAAATTTTAGGTATCGGTATGAAGTGGGTCCTTGTACATTAGTGGATCATTTGGGAACCTAGATTTTTCTGATGATTCTGATGCTGTTGCCAGGCTTGATTTGTCTTTCCTGAAAGTCGATATAAACTATCATTGACTTCTTTTGCTGAGCCTTGGACTTCTATGATGATTGAGCAAGGAGTTTAGGTTTGTGCACGTGCCGTCAAGGTGCATGAGTATGCTATAGGGTGTAAAGAAAGTTCTACTATGAATTTGATGTCTCTGATAGACTGGAACATATGCTGGAACATACTTTCTAGCTGGAGGTGCTTTGAGCACATGCTTCATTTGTTGAGTAAGCTTGCACTGAGAGTGCCTCAGTTGTGTAACTTGGGGCTGCCAGAAAGGATCAAGTCTTCTAAGTAGTTTATACTTAGGCCTTGGGTTAGACACAACCTGCCTTGTATTATTTTGCTCAGTCACTGGAGCCTTCAGCTTCTCAGTTGATTTTACGAACACGGTTTTGGTGTCATTGGTGGATGTACCATTCACCTCTAAACTAGGATCATACCCTAATCTAATTCTGATCAACGAATACCTCTGAACTGATTGGATGAATTCCAATTTCTTTGTGGCTCCTTTCAGAGTGTTGATCTTTTGTTGGAGTGAAGCTTCACTCTGCTGAACTTATGGCTGGTCTCAATTAGTTCAGTTTGAAGCTGAACTATTTCTTACCCTTGTTGAGACCGATCAGCCTTCAGTTCCTTGACCATGTTGGCTTGATCTGCATGTTCCTATTTTAGCTTCGTCAGCGATGAGCTTTATCTCAGTATCGGAAGGGCCAGTTGATTGTTGACTTTGCTCAGCAAGCTGGAGCTTTTCAGGCAGCTTGTAGTTCTCAGTAATAGGTCATTCTGTATATATTTTCATGACTGTCATGTAGTCAGTCATGATCTGCTCAATCTCATCCCACTTGACTGAGATGTCTTTAGAGTTAGACACCAGCTCAAATAATACAATTGTATGGGAGAGATTATCAGTTGAAAGACAAGAAGTTACCTCAAGTTTGTCGAGGCCATTGTCGATTCTCACCGTGCTGCTTTTCTCACAGCTTCTGATCTCTCTGACCATCAGGCACTAGCTTTCATCATCAGTGCTGGATGAGTTGTTGGATGAGTTGCTGGAAGAGCTGGTTGATGAGCTTGAAGTGTAATAACTCTAAGAATTTAAACCTTGATTAGTGAAGACTAAACCAAATATTTATAGTGCTAAGACCTTAAATACGTTTAAGATTACCAACAAAATGGATTAGAATCGATCAGAGATCGAAAACTAGATAAATAAAAAACTAGTGACTAATCCAACCGGATTAGGGTTTCCTAAATAACCTAACTTAGAATAAAAGATCTAGAATGAATTTCAACAAACATATTGTGTTTCTAGAATCTTCTTACAAAAATATGTGAGAAGGCAAAGAGTTAGAATTTTCGGGCATACTTGCCCGGTCAGTCTCAAAAGTACTATTCACAAGCCGATAGAATTTCAGTCCGAGCTAATCAGTAAAATTAATGGAAGCCGTCAAAATCATGAAGAAATATATTATTATGAATTAAGATTTCATAAGAATCAAATTCTGAAAGAAATCTCTGAAGAACTTACCCGAACGTCGGGCACACGTACCGAGAAAATCCTAAACTGATCCGAATGGACCGAAACTCAAACCAAAGATCTAAACCAATGAGAAATGATTTATAAGACTCAAATTAATTATAAAGCTCAAGAATTCGATAGAAATTTGAAGAAATTTAATTTAATCGTCGGATGCTATTTTTTCGCGATAATTTAGATTTGCCTTGCCGAATCCAATCTGAACTTCATGAAATTATTATAAACTATGAAATAACTCATTTTAATCCTATTTAAGATAATGGAACCTTAAATTCCCGATAAATCAATCGAAAGCGCGATAAAATTTAAAGAATCGGTATTAACTTACCAAATCAAGAAAGTTTTTACTAGTCAATGCCTACCAACCACTAAGGATAGACATAAGGGCTGCCCTAGCAGCCTACATTCAGCATTTGCACCGATTTCACTTCTCTCTCTCTCTAAAAAAATTATCTCTTGTGTTCTTCCATTTCAAGCTTCAAATCTTAAATCCCAAATATTCCAACCATCAAAATAGTGTTATAAGACCATACAAATGTATATTTTATCATTCTCTTCAATCCCAATGGAGTAGAATATTTGTTTAGAATGTTTTTTAAAACTAGGGTTATGGTTTGGCATTTATACATTCCATGGATTTTTTGAGCCATCAAATGCTCTCAAGCCATGAATGAAATATACTTAGAAATATGTGTTAATGTTGTGTTTAAAGTTTGGTGATGTTTGGAGCATGTTTGCTATTTTTTTATTTTGTTAGATATTTAAAATAAAAAGATGAAGCATGATTTTGTGAATGTTAGTTCATATTAGTAATGTTAGTTCATATTATTGCTTGTTAATAATATGAACTAACATTCACAAAATCATGCTTCACATATATGTTAGGAGCATGTAGAATTAAGATGAGAATTTTTGAAACATGATCTCTAATTTATTCGAAAATGCCGTGAGCGTTGGAGAATTTTTAGGACATTATTTTGACTTTATTTGTTAAAAAATAGTTGAGATATAGTGTTTAATATATGTTATGAACATCATATATCAATCTTGGAATTACTAAAACACTCCTCCTATTTTTCTCAAAAAGGCAAAAAATTATAGAATATTTCAAAGCTTTATTTAATTTTATTTGTTGAAAAATAGTTGAGATATAGTGTTTAATATATGATATGAACATCATATATCAATCTTGGAATTAGTGAAACACTCTTCCTATTTTTCTCAAGAAGGTCGAAAATTATAGAATATTTTAAGGCTTTATTTTGATTTTATTTATTGAAAATAATATGAAATATAATGTTTAGAATATAATATAAATCTATTATGCTTTGTTGGAAATTTATTGAACACATAAACAATATATATGTGTGAGGATGAAAAATTCCAAGCATTTAGTTCATATTATAAATATTTAGTTGTTGTTGTTTAAAGTTAATATCCTATGTTAATGCATATTATAAACATGTTATGTAGTGTGTAGAATTTATTGAGCTTAAATATATAAATTGTGCGATTATCGAAAATTTTAAGAGTAATTAAGCATGTGTTTTAATTTTAATTTATGATATGAAGTGATATTTCTTTTTAGTATATAATATAAGCATGATATGATTTTTGTGGAATTTATTGAACACAAATGCTCATTTATTCATAAGTACCGAAAATTATGCGCTATTTTAGCTCATGATTTAATTTTTTTGATGATATTGAGTTGATAATTAAATTCTATAGCATGATAGGAGCATAACATGATTTTATTAGAATTTATTGGATACCAATGCTAATTATCAAAATTATGCTAAATAATTAAGCATGAGTATGATTTTAATTGTTAATGATGATTGATAGTTGATCTATAAGTTTAGAATGAATGGTATGCAATTATAATGATGGAATGGAACACTTATGCATATATACACAATGGTTGAGCATGATGTTAGAAATTATGGTTTTGCTTAGTATGATATATGTTGTGTATGATGTCGTATAGTTATGTTTGTGTTATGCCGGCAAACAATACCTCAAACGTAAACAATATAGTACATAATATACGAGAATCAAAAAGAAATCGGTAAATTTCGATAACTTAAGAGAGAATTAAAGAGAATCGAAGTTAGACACAAATTAGGGTTTTCTATTAATAATAGGACACTCAAACGCGAGTTCCTAAGTTAAAGAAACCAAAAGCTGACTTACAAACGTTAATACTCAACAACGACAACCTGATACGATATTAGATTGAGCATTAAGACAACTCAATACGAATAGCGATATTATAACTTACACAATCTCCGACGAGTTACGAGAAGTAAACGATGTCGAGAAGCGTAAGTTAAGGATTCAAACATAAAATATTGATCCTTAAGTCACAAAAGTCGAGATAGTATTCACAAGAACTTCGTTAATCTCTAAATGTTTACTTACTTGATAGTATGAGATAACTTGAATCATAAGTAAAGACTTCCATTTATTCGTCGTGTTAATACGACAAGCCATCAAGCATAACATACTAGGACGTAACTACAATTGTTAAGTCTAGTTAGTTGCTTGAGAATATCATAACATACTAATCATAACTTGAGTACCAACGATCTATAACGTAATGATGTTTAAAAGAACACTAAGATTGGAGTCGAGATTAGACTCGGAGTATAGGACTCATAAGTTGAGGTTCATCTATGAATAATGAAGGAATATAGATTGGGAGTTGAAAAGGTAATATAATAGAAATTATCTTAATACCATCGCATGAAATCACAAAGAAACCCTAATTGGGAATTTAAGTCGTAATTTATAAACGACCCTCGATCAATAAAAGGAAACTAAGAAAATCTATTTTCTTATGAAGGACATGTTCGTACGTAGTTGCTGAGGAATGACAATCATACCCCTGCTTTGCTTAGAATGTATAGCTCAGGATTAATAGGTGGACTTTCTTGAAACAAAATGATATGCATATCTCAAAGCATGATTTACAAAAGCTTTATGAAATATTTATTGCATGAACTATTGTTGACTGCCAAATGTTTTATGTTTTGTTGTAATCCTATATGAGGTTGGTTTATCCAACGTGGAATGAGAATGAGTTGGTATATCCAACGTGATATGAAAATGCGTTGGTCCACCAACAGAAAAAAAGGGAACGATGGGATCCGACTTAGTTAAGAACTAACTCGGATTGTGTACACGAGTGACTATGTGTTAAGGTTAGCTACCTTGATCGGTCACGGCGACTATGAGTAGGCGGCCACCTCCATAGCTTCGCACAGAAATGAATGAATCATCAGATATGGAACAACGTGATTGAAATAGTCCGGTCGGACACTTTTGAAAAGGATAAAATATTTTGATAGGCATGGGTCTTCTCAACTAAAACCCTCATGCGCTATTGTGGGCAGTTCAATTACTTTTACAAAGAAAATGCTTTTGGCAATGTGTTCACTGAGTACTTTGTACTCAACCCTGCATTTCGTTTTTAATGTGCAGGTTGAGCATGAGATGGCGATGAGTGCAACGCGGTGCAGAGTGGCAAGTTGTTTTGTTGTTATTTTGAATGAATTTCTAGAACCTTGTGATGGATTTGTATACTGAAAGCAGTTTTGGTTGAGCTTGTATACAATGTTTCCTGTTACCACTATTACAATCTCCTATCCGAAATGAATACTTGATTGCATATATCGTGTCCCTTATCTCATATATAAGTTAGATCATACATTGTGTAGAAGATCACGAAGTCCGTATGATTGGTCAAGCTTAATGAGATATAAAAGTTTCACACCGAGACAACTTGTGGACGAGTTGTCGGTATAGTCGTGTATAGATAAGAAGTGACTTGACTTGGTTGCTTGTCTATCTTTGATGCGTCTCGGCGTATTGAAGGATCACGGTGAGATGAGTTCTTCTATCGACCGTCGTGAAGAACCAAGATCTCGGTGACTTACGATGATCTAAACCTCGATAAGGTATTAGATGAGTATGAGTTCTTGACCATCACTTTGACTTGTTATGGGTGAGGTTATATGTTCTAACCCAATATTCTCCGCATCTTGGGTGGTGGCGGTGCTTGTATGTCATGCTAGTTATCAGACGAGTCACCGTATCCGTTTAGGATGATGGCGTCCCTTAAGGAGCTCAAAGGTTTATTGTACTAAACCCCGCAGTTGAGTTAGCTCAAGTACAATAATAAGGTTGAGTGGTACTACTTAAGGAATTAAAGATATTAATTATTTTAAGCGATCGAAATGCTATAAATAATTAATGGACGTTCGATATCTTAAATACGGGATTCGTAATGTCTAAGTGCAAGCCCGACTCAATTTCGGTAATAAAGGGTAAGTCAAGATTTATTCTCTAGTGGCATGAATAAATGTTTATAAATTAATTTATGTTACGGTGAACATAAGATAATTAATTTATTTGAGGTCCATCTTTATTCCTTGTATTTGATCCAGGTCGGCCCATCCAGCCCGTAAGCTAGGCAAAATCGGCGCCCTATGCTCTACAAGGCAAGGATTTGATTCTCTTTATCCTATAAGGATATTATTATATTTATGGGATATGCATAGATCCTTTCCATATAAGATTATGGTAATAATCCTTTCCATAAAGGTTTATGGTAATTTCCATATGGGATTATGGTAATTTCCATAAAGGATTATGGTAATTTCCATATAGGATTATGGTAATTTCCATATGGGATTATGGTAATTTCCATATAGGATTATGGTAATGCATTATAAATATGAGGTAAGAGATTAAATCTAGGTCAATGATTAATAATCATCATCATTATTTTCGAGAATTTGAGGTTTCATCCTTTGAGAGATTTTCGAAAATTTTTGAGAGCTTGAGGGTGATTTTCCGAAGCATTCTCCATAGATCGTCCTCACTCGACGTTGGAGATTGGGCAACCGGGATACAGTCCAGAAGGTCAAAGCACGAGCCTCGATCCATTCCGCCTCGACAGATTCAAAGGTAAACACGAGAAAACCTCAACGTGTTGCAATTAATTATATAGGTGCATGCTAGGTATATAATCAATGTATGGTGAATTAAACATCCAAGATAGATCCTCGGGAGAGGGCTAAACCTAGTTTTCCCTACAATTGGTATCAGAGCCTGGGATCAGTATCTTGGCTCTGTTGGATTAATTCATGTTTGATTATTACGTGCGCAATATATTATTTGTTGAATCATGCTGCTCATCGTGGCTCGTTTTTATTTTTCGGTTTTGTTTTTCACCACGAGAAAATCCGTGGTTAGATTAGATTTATTTTTCGTAAATCTTATACGTAAAAGTAAAAGCGAGACGCAAGCGGCCAGATCGAGGCGACGGGAAAAATGGGTCGCACGGCGCGTCCGGGCGACGACAAGCAGCGCAGCGCAGACGCGCTCGCGCAGCGCGCCGCGTGACGGGCCGAGCCCGCATCCGTTTTCCAGCCCAAATCATGTTTTGACGAGTCGGTCCGTGCGGCGTGCACGCGAGGCCGTTTTGAATCCGGTCCGTGCCCGTTCACGCGAGGCCTGTTTTCAAAGATTATAAAGATCATGCTTTGCAATTCTATGTAATAGATTAGGCGGGAAAGTGCAGATTCCACGAGTGGGCCACGATGAGCGTTTTATTTTATTTTTATCGTTCATTGCATGTCGTGGATGTTTAAATAATGCGAGTAGCATGCTATGTATGTTTAAATTACGTTGACAAACCTTCGTGTTTTCGTAATTGGATGCGCATAGTAAGCATGCTAGGTTTTTCGTTTTCAAGCATATTTTAGAATTACTGAGCATGTTTTACATGTTGAGTTCTATGACAAGCATGTTAGGATTACGTGATCTGCATGGACAAACCTTTTGAACAAAAAGACTAAGCAAGCAATCCGACAAATTAATTTTAAAATTAAAATGTCAAGACCTCCACTTTTTGATCTCTAAACAAAGTGAGATGCCTTTGTGAGTAAACGCCCACACGCGTGGCTTGCTTGCACTGCTTATCATAAGTTTGTTAGATGAGATTTCTAAATAAAACTTTTAAATCTATTGAGAAGTGGGAGTTTCATGTAAACGTCCACACGTGTGGCTTGCATGTGCGATTTTCATAAGTTCTCTAGAGATAGATATAAAATGAGATAACAAAAGAATTTGAATTGGGCGGTATGGTGCAGTGGTATGCCAATTCTAAGAATTCATTTTCTTTATTAAAATTGTGGTCATTGCTTAGACATCACCTCAAGTACAACTTCCCGAAAGTCCCTTCTTGTGATAGTGATGTGGTCTAGAAAGGTCCAATCGTTAATTTCATTTGTCATAAGGATAAGTTGACATGGATTGAAATTAAACGACTAAAAGGTATATTTTAGTGCAGTCGGGGTTCGTGTAAACGCCACACGCGCGTGGCTTACATGTGGGATTCCTTGGGCGATTGGAGGTTTCAATTAATATTGTTTTATCAAAAGGTTACAATATTATTGTTACGAATTATGTGCGATCGTATGCTTATGTGTTTACATTATCGTTTGAGATATGTCTCTTACATCGATTATCAATATACTCGCACAAAATCCTTATCCGGTCCAAATTTTATCGAGTGGAAGCGAAACATTGAGAATGTTCTTCTTGGGAAGAAAATCTATTTGTACTCACTACACCTCGTCCCAAGCCTCTAGACAATTCATCTCTCGATGAGGAGCGCAAGGAGCACGAGAAATGGGACAAATCAAATAGAATGGCAAAGTGCTTCTTTGGTCACCATGTGCGAGTCCACGAACTCCGGACCAAGAGATGGAAGATGCAACCACGATATGGCTAAGTCTTATGAAATTGTATGAGGAGTCGGACGAATCGCATGTCATAATTTGACAAAATCAATAATGTCAAGTTCAATGAAGGAAAGCGATTCGGTGCATAACCATGTAGAGCAAATGATTAATCTCTTGAGAGCTCGAATTGGTTGGAGGATATATTGATGACGTAGTCGAATCGATATGATCCTCAACACTTTGCCCAAGTCTTTTGATGACTTCCGTTATAAAGCGTCCTTTATGATAAGAGTTATACTCTAGATTCATTGCAAGAGGATCTAGTAGCGGAAGAGCATAAAATGGGCAAAGGTGCACGATCTTTAGTACGCACCTCAAAGAAAACCACCGCTTTATCGAAGATGAAAAGGAAAAGTGGAATTCAAGAGATGCTAAGGCTAAAGAAAAGAGTGGGAGTAATACAGGGCTCTACCAATGGTTTGAAAAAGCGAAAGGAGAAAGGCAAATGCTTCAAGTGCGGTGAGGCTGGGCATTGGAAGGCTAAGTGCCCCAAGCTCGAGGCTCTAGGTACGCCATTTGCTTTAATGTGAAACATGTTTAGCGACTTGTTCTACCCATTCTTGGGTAGTAGACACGAGTCGATGATCATGTTTGTTACACCTGCGTGGGTTCTTGCGGACAAGGGAGATGAATGATGGCGAGATAACGATCTCCATGGGAAACGCGCGAAAGTCGAGGCCGTTGCGATCGGAGATGTTACTTTATGTTTTGAGAAAGCAGTTTTAGTTTTAAAAGACGTTTTATATGTGCGGATTTTCGGTGGAACCTTGTTTTGTTTGAAATTGTTTATTCATGGATATTCGATTGTTTTTGATAGTGGTGTTTCTATCATAAGAAATGATGAAGTTATCTGTGTAGGCACATTATATAATTCGTTTTATCCTATTTCTGCATTACATAATACCTATAACTATGTTGCATCTACATCAAACCTTAAAAGAGAAAGTTTTCTTAGAAGATGACATCTCTTTTCTCCGGCATCTTAGATTAGGTCACATCAATCTAAATAGGATCCAAAGACGGCTAAGAATGGGCGTTGGGTAATCTCACGCCATTACTCCGTTCCAAGTCTGCGAATCATATATAGAAGGTAAGATGTTGACTAGACCCTTCAAAGCGAAGGGTTATAGAGCCAAAGAAATGTTACAGCTAGTCCATTCTGACCTCTGTGGACCGATGTCCACACAAGCTCGTGGAGGGTACGAGTATTTTGTCACTGTCATTGACGATTACTCAAGGTACGGATACGTATACCTGCTTCACCTTAAGTCTGAATGCTTTGAGAAATTCAAAGAATTTTAGGCGAAAGTGGAGACGAAGCTAGGTAAGAGTATCAAGTCACTGGGTTCTGATGGCGGTGGCGAATACCTCAACAACGAGTTCATGGACTATCTAGTGAAGTGTGGGATTACCTCCCAAGATTTCACCCGGCACACCACAAAAAATGGTGTGTCGAGGCGAAGAAATAGGACTCTTTTGAAATGGTTAGATCAATGATGAGTTATGCAACTTTGCCTATTTCGCTACGGGGTATGCCTTAGAAACGGCGGCATACTTGCGAAATCTAATACCATCCAAGTCGGTCGAAGAGACCCTTTCGAGTTGTGGTTTGGGCGCAAGTTTAGTTTAAACCACATAATGATATGGGGCGATCCGACATGTGTCTTGACAAGAAGGCGACAAGTTGGAGGCTAGATCCGACGCAAGGTCATTTATTGGCTATCCTAGAGGAACGAAGGTGGTTTATTCTATAGTCCTAAGGATCGAAGGTCATTATTAGCACTAATGCCCGATTCTTAGAAGAGGACTACATGAAAATCATAAATCCAAAGTTGAAATCATTCTTCAAGAATTAGAAGATGATCGTATTCCACCACCGATTAGACCAAAGGTGCGAGATGTCGAGTCTAGTGGGAGGATCTACACCGATACTTCAAGAAATTGAAGTGGGTCGAGTTCCACCGGAGATACCGACCGTCATGGTGGTACCTACCAAGCTAGTTGTGCAAGATAGAGAACCACAAGTTCTTTGCACTCACTGTTGCCATTGTGCTGTGAGTGCCTCATCGTAGTGGGAGGTTGTTCATCAACCCGAGCGATGTATGTTCGTGGGTGAATCTTGGTTTAGTCCCGTAAAACGAGCAGCAATAATCGACCCATGGACGTACGGTGAGGCAATAAAAGACAATGATGCAAGATCATGGAACTTACGTTTGGACGAAGTGGTAAAGTCCTATGGATTTACCCAGTTGCCTAGCGAGAGTTGTGTGTATCGTTTAGATGTCAACGGTAATGTGGTATTTCTTGCACTTTACGAGATGACATTCTTCTATTTGCAACAATGTGAAGTTGTTATCGACGTAAAGAGTTGGTTATCCGATCGGTTTCAAATGAAAGACTTAGGAGATGCAGCGACATTCTTGGGATCAAGGTTTACCGAGATCGCAAGAGGAAAATGTTGAGCTTATCTCGGGCGCCTTACATTGATCTTGTGATTACTCGTTTTAGTATGCAGACCGTCGAGAAAGGATTGCTACCTTTCGACATGGCGTTCCTTTATCTAAAGGGCGATCACCTATGACCGCAAAGAAGATAGAGAAATGAGACAAGTTTCCTACGTTTCGCCGTGGGAAGTCTCATGCATGCAATACTATGCACGAGGCCCGATATCTACTATGCGGTGGGCATAGTGGCTAGATATCGATCTAACCACAGACAAGCTCATTGGATCTGCGGTAAAGCATATATTCAAGCACCGAAAAGAACTCGAGATTATAGGCTGGCTTACCATGCAGATAGTCTAATGCCTTTGGGTTATTCGGACTCGATTTCCAATCTGACCGTGATGAGAAAAAGTCTACCTCAGGCTATGTGTTTACCTTGGGAGGTGGAACCGTATCTGGCGGAGTGCAAAGCGGCGATGCATTGCGGAATCTACCATGGAACCCGAATATGTAGCCACTTTGAGGTCGCTAAGGAGGTCAGTATGGTTCAAGAACTACCTCATGGATCTAGATGTGGTACTGGTTTGCCCATGAGTATCATGGTTTCTTGTGATAACTCGGTGCAATGGCAAACTCGAAGGAACCACGGATCCACAAGCAAGCAAACACATAGAGAAAAGTACCATGTCATACGATAAATCGTTAGACGATGGGACGTCTTGATTGCAAAGATTGATCGACGGATAACCTAGCGGATCCATTCACGAAAGCTCGCCGCAATAAGTCTACGTTGGGCACGTTCGAGGACTTAAATTGCGCTAGATGGCACCCGCTAAAGCCTGCCGCAATAAGTCTACGTCGGGCACGTTAGAGGACTTGAATTACGCTAGATGGCACCCGCTAAAGCCTGCCGCAATAAGTCTACGTCGGGGACGTTAGAGAACTTCAATTGCGCTAGATGGCACCCACTTAGAAAGGAAACTTTTGTATAAGTGGGAGAAGCAAAGTGATGGTGATGGTTTTGTTTGTAATAGCTAGTAGAGACACATTGTATACTAAAAGTTTGCTTTAGTATAAGTGGGAGATTGATGGATTTGTATCTTGAAAGCGGTTTGGTTGAGCTTGTATACAATGTTTCTGTTACCACTATTACAATCTCCTATCCGAAATGAATACTTGATTGCATATATCCGTGTCCCCTTATCTCATATATAAGTTAGATCATACGATTGTGTAGAAGATCACGTAAGTCCGTATGATTGGTCAAGCTTAATAAGATATAAAAGTTTCACAAATGAGACAACTTGAGGACGAGTTGTCGGTATAGGTCGCGTATAGATAAAAAGTGACTTGACTTGGTTGCTTGTCTATCTTTGATGCCTCGACGTATCAAGGATCACAATGAGATGAGTTCTTCTATCCGTGTCGTGAAGAACCAAGATCTCGATGACTTACGATGATCTAAACCTCGATAAGGTATTAGATGAGTATGAGTTGATGACCATCACTTTGACTTGTTATGGGTGAGGTTATATGTTCTAACCCAATATTCTCCGTCTTGGGTGGTGGCGGTGCTTGTATGTCATGCTAATTATCATGTCAGTCACCGTATCCGTTTAGGATGATGGCGTCCCCTTAAGGAGCTCAAAAGGTTTATTGTACTAAACCCCGCAGTTGAGTTAGCTCAAGTAAAATAATAAGGTTGAGTGGTACTACTTAAGAATTAAAGATTAATTATTTTAAGCGATCGAGAATCTATAAATAATTAATGGACGCTCGATATCTTAAATACGGGATTTGTAATGTCTAAGTGCAAGCCCGACTCAACTTCGTAATAAAGGGTAAGTCGGCATTTATTCTCTAGTGGCATGAATAAATGTTTATAAATTAATTTATGTTACGGGTCAACATAAGATAATTAATTTATTTGAGGCCCATCTTTATTCCTTGCATTTGATCCACTGGTGGCCCATCCAGCCCGTAAGCTAAACAAAATCGGCCCTATGCTCTACAAGGTAAGGATTTGATTCTCTTTATCCTATAATGATATTATTATATTTATGAGATATGCATAGATCCTTTCCATATAAGATTATGGTAATAATCCTTTCCATAAAGGTTTATGGTAATTTCCATATGGGATTATGGTAATTTCCATAAAGGATTATAGTAATTTCCATATGGGATTATGGTAATTTCCATATAGGATTATGGTACTTTCCATATAGGATTATGGTAATGCATTATAAATATGAGGTAAGAGATTAAATCTAGGTCAATGATTAATAATCATCATCATTATTTTCGAGAATTTGAGGGTTCATCCTTTGAGAGATTTTCGAAAATTCTTGAGAGCTTGAGGGTGATTTTCCGAAGCATTCTCCATAGATCATCCTCACTCGACGTTGGAGATTGGGCAATGGGATACGATCCGGAAGGTCAATGCACGAGTCTCGATCCATTCCGCCGACAGATTCAAAGGTAAACACGAAAACCTCAACGTGTTGCAATTAATTATATAGGTGCATGCTAGGTATATAATCAATGTATGGTGAATTAAACATCCAAGATAGATCCTCGGGAGAGGGCTAAACCTAGTTTTCCCTACACCTTGGGCATGCATCGTCATATACATGTCCACACGTTTATTGCTGCCAAACTTTGATGTTATTGTTGTGTCCTTTTGATTATGACTGTTATTTACTTTCGCTATTAAACTTGAGGTCATACTTCGTTCCTTGAATTTTCATCCTGATTGGTTATGTTTGGATGTTGAACTCTGTTTGACAAGTCCTTCTGTGACTTGGGTTTGTAATTGAAATAGCCTATTTCTTTCAGTTCATGCGTTATGATTGTTATTCGTATTGATTTAGTTATATATATCCGCTGCATTTATCATACCAGTGGCGATCCTATCTGCACTTCCTCGAGAAGTTGGGTCGTCACATGAAGTGTCGGCATTCTCAGCAACCATTGTCTTGCGCTCGCTCATCTTCTTATCGCGCTTGGCATGAACAAACTTTTCTTTCCTTGTGGCTTAGCTCGGGCTATCGTGTCTAAAGTGCCATTTTCTTACCACAATTGAAGCATTCATCTTCTTAATAATCAGGTCTGTTGGGCTTCCCATCAGATCGATCCTTGTGAGTTTTTTCTCTGTGGCTCATGTCGTGTCTGTGGCTCTCCTTTCAGTACTTGTTGTACATTTTAATAGGCTTCTATTCTCCCGAATCGGTCACCTATCAAAGTGTATTGGGTCGACAACTTGTCTTTGCTGAACTTCGTTTTGTCTTTAGTTGTCTTCTTGGCTTTTTTGCTCTTGTCAGCTTTCAGGAAGGCGTCTTTGCTCGTGCTGACTTGAGCATTTTTTTCCAAAAACTTTACCCTTAGTAGACTCTTCAGTACGTATGATGTCGTACTCAAGCTTTTAATGCTAAAAAGAGCTTATCCTTGGCCATCTCATTAAAACTGGCTTTCTTCTAAAGTACTAATGTGTGGACTTTCCAATCAGAGTGCCCAAATGACCTTGATATTGATTTCTCGTTAGGCGTATTTATCATTTCTTAGTGCCGATATCCATTGATGATAGTGGCAAATTTGAGTTCCATGTCATCAATGGATTCTCCTTTCTTTTGCTTGAAGTTATCAAACTTTTGACAAGCTATCGTAAGCTTGTTCTCCTTGATTTCCTCGGAGCCTGCACATAGGCTCTCTAGCGCATCCCACATCTCCTTGGCTGTCTCACACTTCATCAGCTTCCCAATGTGAGAGTTGGGAATTGTTTCGGAGATGGTATTTTTTACGAAATTGTCGAGCTCGTCTTGCTTGCGTTCTTCTGAGGTGAAGTCTTTTCGTTCCTTTAGCTTGTACTGGTAGGTAGATTGTTGTCTCGGTTGCGTGCTCACTTTTATTATCTTCTCTCTGATAATGGTTGGGCCATTGGTGATGACCTTCCACATGTGGTAGTCTTGTGCGGTGAGGTAGCTCTTGAGTCTGAACTTCTAGATCTCATAGTTGTCTACCGCAAAGGTGGCGAGAAAAGTATACCTATTGTAGTTAGTTTCCATCACAATAAAATATGCAGCAGTATGATCGCTCACTTTTATAACACTAAAAGTGTAAGTATATAGGTAAGTCGAGTATCGTATCCACATGGATTGTAATACGAAAACACAGAAGCTAGCTCAACGATAATTCATCATTATTCAAGCACAGAAAATTGGTGAGAGGTTTAAGGGCTTCGGAATTTAATCCAAAGCAGATGTAACCATGCAGAAAATACAATAAAGCAATAAACACTCGGATGGTAAAAACAGATAAGAAAGGCTAACCCTAGGGATGCATTAATCCTATCCACAACGTATGTTTATCATGTTCCTATTAGCCAATTTTAATCCAGACAAGATGGAAGATCACATATATAACCGACAACTTCTGTTACGACAATTGCGGCAGTAGATTACGAGTTTTCCCTATCATTCTAGGTGAAAACAAGTAACTCCAAAAGGATCACTAAGAATATGCTTCCTACGAATATCCTATCTCAGCTACGACTCAAGGCTTATTCGTATCATGCATTCAAGATCGATTGACAATTAATACAATTACGTAATTAACCGACAACTAGATATGCATCAAGATTGATCAGAAATTAACACATATAAATAAGCACCAAGAATCATGAATCGATGCTCGGAAGGTAAATAGAGATAACAGAATCACGACATATAGGATCGGATCATGCAAACCCTAGGATTAGAACGGAAAATTACCTAGACATAATAAACGAAATAAAATACGAATAAATCATGAAAACGGAAAATAAATATATAAAACCCGTGATGAAGCGTTGGATGAACAATGGTTGATCTTGACTCCAATCCCAAGCGATAAACGGAAAACAATCGAAAAACGATCGGACAAAACGTTCCGAATCGATAACAATGCAAGAATTAAATCTACAACTAAACGGAAGCGAAAGAAAGGCAAAAATCTGAGGAAAAACTGAATAAAAAGCTCTCTGGGGACGTCTGGGTCTGAGGAGGCGCGAGGGGGAGTGCTCCCCTATTTATAGATAAGGGTGGAAACCCTAATTTCTCTTCTGCCGCGCCGTCTCGCGATTGCTCCTCACGGTCGCTAGCTCGACCGCGAGGCATCTCCCGTGCGTGCTCTCCTTCGCTCGCGGTCGCCTCTTGCGCTCGCATGGTTGGCTCATGACTGGCTAGCGATCGCTAGCCATGGTCGCGAAATCGTCAAATAACTTCTCGGCCGGGCGTGGTTGCTCGCGCCGCGACTCGCGGCCGCCTTCTCTCTCTCTGGCGCCATTGGGTGCCTCGTTGCACGACCTAGCGACCGCTAGGCTGGTCGGCCGGACCGCGTAACGTGGTTTTGGCTCGTCTTCGTTCCTTGCTTCGATTATCAACATATAAACCTACAAAACGTCAAAGGAACACCCAAGAGCAGTATCTTCTAAAATAGATATAATCATTAAGAATCGATACGTAAACGCACATTAAATGATCTAAACTCATCTTTAAATACCAACAATAAACGTGTAAAATGCGCGTTTATCACAGTATGCAAATATATATAATTTTAAGAATCAGTTCTGAAACAACGACCACTAGCGGAGTTAGTTGTTCTTGTGAATAACATGCTCCGATAACAATTGATGGGTCCCGCTAGGTACAATTGGTGTATCGATGTTCAGTACTGAAATGCATAAACATACATAAGCCAGACGAATTTATCTTGATAAATTATCGCATCATAGTTTTCAAAATTTCAATCAACTTTTCCCTTACCATTAAAGAGACAATCAATCTTACATGCTATTTTCCTCTCTAATCACTAGCTTATACCTTTGAAGATCAAACAAACAACAAATAAATTACAACACACCAAACCTATATTACCCCCCACTCGGCTACTCCCAAACCAAAAAAAGAAAGAAGAAATATTTTATGCTTGATAGCTTGAGAGGTAACGTTTATGCTCTTCGATAATAATAATTTTCATTCTTTCTTTTAGCTTTAATTTACAATAGCATTTGTGATTTAAAACACGTATTTCCTTCTAGCATTTATTACATCAACAAGAAAACCCAAGCACTACATGAAGTACCAACCTTTTCATTCCGATTCATCAAGGTTTAATCCATTTCTCCTACCTCGGTTTAATAAATGTTGTAAGTGTTGGATTTGTATACTGGAAGCAGTTTTGGTTGAGCTTGTATACAATGTTTCCTATTACCACTATTGCAATCTCCTATCCGAATTGTTTACTTGATTGCATATGTATGTTCTCTTATCTCATATATAAATTAGATCATACGATGTGTTGTAGATCACGTGTCTCATATGATTGGTCAAGCTTAATGAGATATAAAAGTATCACACCGAGACAACTTGAGGACGAGTTATCGGTATAGGCATGCGGTATAGATAAGAAGTGACTTGACTTAGTTGCTTGTCTATACTGGTACGTCTCTGACGTATTGATGGATCACAGTGGGATTGATAAAATCGTCCCCTTCCTAGTACAGTCCCTCTGGGACTCTAACTTGATCCTCTCTATCTTAAGTGATATGATTATATTTATTAGATATGCATAAATCCTATCTAGATAGGATTTATGGTTGCATTATAAATATAAGGTGAGAGAGATAATCAAGGCTAAGTTTTAGCTAATATTTTCGAGAATTATACTTCCAAAAGTAAGGATTTTCGAAAATCTTGAGAGAAGGAAGAAGACGTTTTTCTATAGCATTCTCCATAGATTGTCCTCACTCGACATTGGAGTTTAGGCAAACGGGATACAGTCCAGAAGATCAAAGCACGAGTCTTGATCCATTCTTTCCGAAAGATTCGCAGGTAAACACGAGAAAACTCCTACGTGTTGCAATTAATTATATAGGTGCATGTTAGACATATAATCAATGTATGATGAATTAAACATCCAAGATAGATCCTCAGGAGAGGGTTAATGTAAGATTTCCCTATAGTAAGCACTTATAATAGAATGTAGTACATAATATAGAATCGTTGCTACAATAAACCACCATAAGGCCACTCGGCCTCGAATGGGAGGGGGCTTAGCTCTGGATCCTCCCTACTTGCAGAAATGAATGGATGAGAAGGGGGTTTGGTTCTCTCTATTTTCGGGTCGGGCGGTACATATACATTCAGTTTTTACATCCTAATGTAAAAATCTTGAATTTAAAAACATACAGACCTCATATAAAAATTGTTTAGCATCAAAGTTCAAAATCACCCTATACACCTCTCGAATCGGAGCTTACAAAACAAACTAGATAATATAGACCTTGACTAAAGAACTTATGTTGCTATGAAGGGAGATGGTTGAACCGAGCCATCTAGGGCTCGATCATTAGATAAAAAAAATAAAACCAGTGGCCATGAGGGACTGCTCCATTTGTTGTCGGGATAGAAAAAACGATGACAGTGCTGAGCAATGACAATGGGGCTCCTCCCGACTGCAAATGGTGGCGGTACTCGTAAAAGTCCAGTAGAGACAACAAGATTATGCATTCCAAAGAAAGCGAGATTTAATTTCTTTTAAAAAAAGTGGTCAACAAGAGAATTATACGCTTGTGTGTCTATGTTGCGTCGAGGAGAGAAGAAAATGCCAAAGGGGGCGTGATAAAGGAGCCCAACGACGTTGTTGGATCTAAAGCGGTGGTACTTCACCGGAGAATAGGTGATTACGGCAACAACAATGTCTCTTCCTTGCTGTTGCTGGTTAATCGGCTAAAATAGGAATGAGATAGAGGGAGAGATAAGATTTGTGTGTATGCATGAGTGTAGCGAGGACAGAGAGAGATGGATCTCGAGGTGGAGGTACGGTGGCACTCTGACCGGAATCCAAACTATGGCGACGAGTACGACCGAGATGAGATGTGTAAACGCGAGAGCAATGAGAAATGAGGAGAAAGACCAACGTAAGTTGAGACGACAATGCATCGTCGGTGAGGGATTATGGCAGGGACAAAGCTACCGAGAAAGAGAGATGGTGGCGGCGCCTTCTATGAGGGAGGGTGAGAGATGAAAAGAGGACTAGGGTTTCATCCCCTAAAATAAGTTTAGATTAAATTATGTGTTGGGCCAGAATTAGGCTAAAAGAAATTAAGTGGTGATGGGCTGAGATTATTTCCTGTAGAAACCTAGTTCGAATAATAAGAAAAAGAATGGGCTGACAAATTATGTTTTGGCCCAATAAGATTAATTAATTGATCATGGGCTCCTATTAAAATCAAAATGGGTATTTCTGTTATTGATTATTGGGCTTTATATGTAAGTTTCAATTTAATTTAATTTAATTTAATTGGACCTTTAACTCTTAATAAGTAAGATCAAGTCTATTTAACGAGTTAATTTTAGGCTCTTACATTAAGCTACTAAGTTAGCTTTCGATTATGAATTAATTACTTAAATTTTATCCAAAATTTTCATAATTTCTTAGCAATTGATTTAATCTTAATTGATCATTCGAAAGAAGTGTTTCTTAAAGTATGGTAATAACACGGGTCTTTGTAAAGAATATAAAATCCCTAACAAAATCCTAATGAATAGAATCACGAATTCTTTTCTGAAAGAATTGTCCTTCGCTCTAGACTTCTTATTTATAATTCTTTCGATAAAGATCGGGCTACGAAGTGACAAAGAAACAACAAGAAGAGATTGTGAACGTGTAAGCAATAGTGCTAACAGATGGCTTTCTTACATAATAAATAAAGTTTAATAATATGTTAAGCATATATCTTCTTTCAAAATCTTTAAACTAAAATTTCTTTCAAGTATTGTCCAACCATAAATATTTCGATATTTGTGTATGATACTTATCTATGCTTGGCTCTGTCGAAATCTCAGAATCAATTTTTGATTCTGTAATAGAAATTTCCTAGACAGGATCAGTGTACATAGTGGTCGTGAGTCATTGTAGAGGGTTGGTTGGTCTGGCGATCGTGGAAGGAGGTCTTTTTTCGCACAATAGCAATTACAGATATGGTGATTACAAAAAGAACATAGACTGATCAATCGAACTTTAGCTTCACAAAAGAATTTAGTAAGCATGGGTCTTCTAAGTTAAAACCCAATGTGTTACTGATAAGATGGTCTGACGATATATTGTTATATAAGCATGTATTTAGTTTTGGCAAGTATCCACTGAGTACTCCTTTACTCAGTCCTGCATGTATTTCTAAATGTGCAGGTTGAGTAGTGATGGTGAAGATGGAGTGCAGAGCGGGCTTTTGTCGGACTTAGTAGATAGACTCTTGGGATGACATATGTCCCCATAGATGTATCACGTTCTTTTGTAATCCGTTGCGTACACTCATTTCTTTTGTTAGCCAAACATTCGTTCAGATTCATATAGATATTTTGTACTTATTCTTATGGGATCTTGGAGACCGACTAGTTCTATGTTGAACTTATCCATATTTATTTATGATTTGGTTCAGTTTTACCTGCAAGTGTGATCCCTTTCTACCTCTCTTCTAATTCTCCTCACATGGTCGGAATTTCCCGACTTTGCTATCCTTAGCAAAATCTGTTCGTGATAATATTTTCTAGTAGGTCCTGCAAAAAAAAAATCTTTAATAAGGGATCATTTTATTAAATGAATCAAAAGTAACAATTGTCCTCGGGTAAGATGGGACATCAGTTGTCCACACAACAGGACAATTTCTTCTTTTTCTCTTAGCATGTCCTTTTTCCTATATACTTCATGCCAACATGTCCTTAATCTAACAGAACAAACAAATCTGTTAACGTTATATATAAAGATGTTAATCTTAAGATAATTTTATTCTAATACTCTCCCAATTGTTTTAGATTAAAAAATTTATTGTCACAACGCACTTGATATTTAATTTTATATATGTACAAATCCGTCACCATTATTTTTAATATGCATTGAGTAAACTTATTTTCATATGTAATAGTCAATAGTCTGTAAATCAAACAAAATGAATACAGAAAGTATGCATGATAAACTCATATCTATAGAAGTATGATGTACTCTCCACTAATTAGATTCATTCACTAAGAATTTATACAGTATACATTGTTCATATGTATATAATAAAAATAAAATATATAGTATAATCAGCATAGATAATTTAAGATAAAAAAGTAAGTAAAAATGTAAATGTAAAGACTTTTACATTTGAAAACTCAAATATTTATAATGTGTGGGCCCACTATTCAACCTTAGATTCAAACATAACTCTTGGATGAAGAAAAAACAACAAAAACAAGGAAGAACAAGATTTTGTACTATGAAAACTTTGTTGAAGGAAAGTCCAAAACAAATTGGGATTATTTTTTAATTTTTAAGGGAAATATATTAAGTTACATATATACCCATGATTTGTTAAAATTTTGAGCGGCCGAATGCGCCCTCAAACTCTTTTGATCTATAATCCTTGGTCGATCCACAGCACACTTATAAGTATTAGTTGCGGATAGTATCAAAAAATATAAAACACACAACCTAACCTTGAATTGTCCCTATATGTGCAACATGTATTGTGGTGTTTGCAACTTGCATTGTGGTGTTGTCCAAGTCTTTGGAAACCAAACTTGATAAAATTAGAGTTCAGGAAATTAACTTAGATACTAATTGATAGAGATAATTCCCAATTGTTGATTGCTTATTTGGAAGGAGAAAAAATATTACGAGCATAGTTCCAAAAATTCTCATTATAAATTTAACTTTAGGGCTCGTTTGTTTGGTAAAAAAATAAAATTGATTGGGAATGTGATTCCTAGAAAAATGAATCCTAGTAGATTTCTCATCATCTGTTTGAAAAACATCAAAAAAAATTATTAGAATTCTTAAAAAATAATAATAATAATAATAATAATAATAATAATAATAATAATAGTGTAGATTTTTTTAAATAATATTATTATTATTATTATTATTATTATTATTATTATAATTATTATTATTATCATTATTACTATTACTATTATTATTATTATTCTATAGTACAAAGTATGATTCATAGTTTTAAAATTTTAACTAAGATTTTCTTAATATAAGTAATTAATTAAACTAATAATAATAAAATAATTTAAATTATAGTTTGTATCTTAATAAAATAATAAAATATATTAAATATATAAGTAATATAAGAATCTTATGACTGCGAAAAAAGAATACCTAAGATTTGTTAGGGAATAAGAATCTTGTAATATTGCACTACTTCCTTGTTTTCATGATTCTTTTTACTTTCCTTATCTTGTAAAATTCTAACCAAACATAGGAATTTAAAATTTTGGAATCAGATTACTTTCTCAGAATGAAATCCTTACCAAACAAACGGACCCTTATTGCAATCAACCTCACGAACCTCGCCTGCTGCGGCCTTGTGTTGTAGTATGATATTTTAAGAGAGAACACGTACATTATAAGACCTATAAACTTGACGGTTGGAAAGGGCACTTTCATTTTAGTTGTTTCATTAAAGATGATTTTTATAATTTGTTTCAAACTGTGGGGCAAAATACCGAAAAACATTTTACTGCTTCACCGAAATGTTGTAAGAAATCAAGTTGGAGGAGGGAAACAAACATAGGTGTTGTCTGCAAAATAAGAAGCAGATGCAATAGTGGCAGGGATTTTGCACGAGCTGAGGGGGGTATCACTGCAAATGCTTGCCTGCATTCCAACCCCACTCCTTTTTTGTAATTTTCCCTATCTCTACAGTTTTGCCAGAGATTCATTCAGAGAAAAATACATACTTCCAACAAATTAAAACGAATCCCATCGATGTATAATTTTGTTTGAGGCTTAATTCATTGTCAATACACTAAAATGTCGAATTACAAGAATCAGTTGGGATGCATTACAAGAAAAACTACTTATAGTGACGATAAATTTTTGTTAGTATAAACCTATATACTGTGACATTTATTTCTTTCTGTCACAAAAAAAATATTATAGTGAAAACTTTTACAATTGTCAGTAGTTATTGTCACCATATGTTAGTGACAATCGTATTTTTATTACTACTAAAATATATATATATATATATATATATATATAGTGGCATTGATTTATATCATCACAAAAACTCATTATAGTTATAACTTTTATTATTGTCATTACTGATTGTTATTATGATAGTGACAAATATTTTTTCATCACTATAAAAATATATATAGTGACAATCATTTTATCTCCTGTAAATTAGTCGGACAAAAATTGAATATTCTAGATCAAGGCTAAACTAATACTAAAAAATGAAGGTATACTGGAAGTATAGCATCAAATCTACCACGTTCTAAACTGACAAAAAAAATGACGCTAAAAAATGAAGGAATACTAGAAGTGTAGCATCAAATCTACCACGTTTTAAACTGACAAAAAAAAGTGACGCTCGATCCCATTGCCATCACATCCATCAAATTTTGTTGCAAATTTGGAGGAAAATGGTTCTTGAAGTTGCTGGCTCTTTTCTGCCAGTTTTGTAAATTTTTCAATAGGCTTTTCTCGACTTTTTCAAGTTTTTCTTTTTTCTTATTTTTTTTAATCTTCGAAGGGATAGCTCATCCGAAGATCAAATTATCAAACAAGGATCCCCTTGAATGGTGTAGATAAATTTTTTGATAAGATATGGAAAAGCCCAGAAAATGAAAATGTATGGCCATTAATATTTGTAGGTTTATATTTTGGCTAAATTTTATTTTCATAGTGCAGCACCCCAACTACGTCGAAAACATGTCTGATTATAAGTTAAATGAAAACATGATGATTGGAGGAAGATGTAGGGCTTTAATTAGAGGTAGATCAAGCATCGGCGAGTAAGAGGATGTTTGGTGAGTTATAAGTTTCTCTCCAAAAGCAATTTATAATTCGCTTTTTGCCTTAAAAAGCGAACATAAACCTGCTTTGAGAAAGCTTATGTTCACCAAACACCCTCTAAATAGAACTTCTCATATCATCTCATTCTTTATCAAATTGATGCATTTTTCACGTTTCGAAAAAAAAAAAAGCATTATCTTCAAGAATATATATTTCTATAAAATGGCTAGATGTAATATTAAACGTAGTCTTGCAAATCAACACGATCAAAAGTCATTATCCACGGAGACTAATGTACAATCATTTCCATACGGTCTTGTCTTTTAATTATACAACTAATTTAATGCACGCAACTATTAACATAAGAAGAACACAACTACTTATTAAACGTTGACATCTATATTTACTATTAGCAATAATTGCATGTCAAGTGGATGTATGGAAGAGCATATATTTATTGAAATACATAATTATTTGATATTTGAAGCAAAAAAAAAAAGTTAGTTTAATTACTTGTAGTCTATATATTATATTAATTAGCATTCTATTAACTTCAATATCATTAATGAGTCCGAAGCTACGAGAGCACCATGTGTAGAACATCAATAATGACAAACATTTGGATCTTGCTTCAGTAATATTGTTCTAGTTCACATAAGATATAATTAATATTCCAACATATAATTGTTAGGATATGTTGTCTATAAATTTTAAGAAAAACTTGTATAAGATTAGAAGGTGATCGATCTTAATTTCGTAAGGAAATAAATCTTAAGAACACTATGATTTACGTGGTTCGATCTATGAATAAGATCTACGCCCACGGGAGAGAGAGTATTCGTGTATCGAATGTGTAAGTTTGATTACAAAGAGTGTGAATGATCTATTTCGCCTAATCTAGCCTCTATTTATACACAATTATTTAGACCTAGATCTTAAATCCGAGGTCTTCTCTAAATAGGATTCGAGATCTAGGATATGATCTTAATTCTATCCTTCTCGAACTAGGATTCATTTATATACGGCCGAGCCTTCTGCTTCCCACCGGTTTTAGGTGTCTTCTTGGGCGATCTTGTCCAGCCGAGCTCGACGTCGCCTTTACCATATTGGGCCCGATGCTTGGGCACAGTAGTTGGGCCATATCCTATCACAACCCCCCAAAAAAAGACGCAGAGTCGAGGTCGTAATGGTTTTGTGTTGTTTATGCCGAGGCGGGCATGATCGATCCGACTTGGTATGTGTCGATCCGACTTCGCAGAGGCATCTGCCGAGCTTGTGTATGCCGGTACTATCTCTTGCGAGGCTATAAGTCGAAGTTTTGTTTGGCTTCCCGACGAGGCGTTAATCCGAGGTCTCTGGCCGACTTTGCCGGGCGAGGCGTTAAGAGGTCTCTGGCCGACTTCACCGTCGGGTATTATGCCGAGGTCTCTTGCGACTTCTTCCGCCGAGGCGTTATGCCGAGGTCTTTGTCCGGTGTCACCGACGAGGCGCGTCGATGCCGAACACGGATTTTTCCGCCGCCGCTGAGTATGTGACACGTGATACGCATTTAATGCGCATTTAATCGCGCAATGGTCGATTCCGATAAAGCGTATAATAGGGAATATCTTCCTCGATACGCCATTTCTCATATCACTTTTGCTATTTCAAAATTTCGCACTTCCAAAACTTCAAAACGATAACCGCCGCCATTGTTGTCTCGGAGTTCATCACCATCATCTTCAAAACCAAAAGTAAGTTATGGCTTCTCTTCTTCTAAATCTTCCGAGCCAGATCGTGTGCGTGTGTCGGATTCGCGGCGGTATTGCGCTATCCCCTTTCGGGATTTTGGTAAAGTGTCTTTTTTTTTCCATTTTAACAACCTCCGATATAAAGGAGATTGTCTCTCAATACCGTATTCGATATAATTTATGTTGCCCCGTCCGGAGCATAGGGCTTGTTCTCCTCCCAGCGGTTTGTCATCGCTCACGAAGACAGCCTCGGCCGGTCTTCGATTCAGATCCTCGTGCATATGTCGAACTTCAACAGATGTTCGGCATATCACTATGACTTACGCCAAATTCTTTTCGCATTTGGTGGGCTTAGGTGTCTATGCTATCGGCATAATTTTCCTTTCACTTTGGGGCTTGTTCTCCGCTTTTTTCAATCGAAGGGTGGTTCGGGGTGGTAATATTTATCACCCCGTCGTAATTTCAAAGCCAAGATAAAGTCGAAGATCTCGAACCGCGTAAGAAGTTTTTCTTTTGTCGATTCGATGGATCTCGAGTTTATATGGCGATCGGAGAAGATCGCCATGTGGTGGTTGACGAGATTGACGGTGGCCCGGAGGAGGCAACCGGACGAGTAGGTCTCGTGGACGAGGCCTTTACCGAGGCCGAGTCGCACCGCGGGCTTAGCCCTTATGATCCCGCCACCGAGGTGGAGTCGGTGAAGGTGAGGCCCTCCTTCTCTTCGTCCTTTGTTGCATGATTATTTGTGTGTACATGCCCGACCTCTCAGATTTATTTGCGTGAACTTGATCGGTGATAAGAGGAAGAAGAGGAAGGATTCGAGCGCCGTGTCGAGCTCCTCCTCTCTTTTGAAGGAGGTCGAACTCTCCTCCTCGATTTTGAAGGATGTCGAGGCTATGCCCGGTGAGCGAGGAGGCTTCGAGTCTCCCGAGTCAGCCTCTTCAGCGCTTTAAGAGGTTAAAGCGTGCTATCCCCGAGGGCGGTTGTTGCCGACCGAATGCGTAGTCGCTGGCTCTCGTGAGCCCCCGCCTTTCCGAGGTAGCGCACCTATCCTTCTTCCTTGTGAAGTAATATAAATAATATATTCTTCCGATTTGTTGGGATTCTCGTATAGAAATTCGAGATCGTGTCGGTCGAGGTGGCCAAGATGTCCACGGATGGCCCAGATGTCCGGTTTCATAACGGACTTCTTGAAAGGGCCATTAGCCGCTTGACGGGTGGCCCAAGATGCTCGTGGAATGGAGGAGGAAGACTCTCCTCGTCCCAAGAGATTAGCGAGGCCGAGGCAAAGATCCGGGACCTCGTCAAATAGAAGGCGGCGGATACGGCGGCTGTTGAGGCAGCGAAGGCGGCGGTCGAGGCGGCGAAGGCGGCCGAGGCGATGGAGGCGGCAAGGGCTAGGGCGGCTGAAGCCACGGCGGAGGCCGAGGTCGCCTTAATGAAGGCAGAGTTGAGGAGGCTCGGCCGGGAGGCCGAGGTAGCGAGGTCGCAGGCGAGATGCTTTGGGCGCTTGAGGAGGGCTATTCTCTGCTGGGCCCGGATGGTGGGTGATGCGCCGAGGTCCTCAATAAGCGTGCCATCTCGTATGCAATCAAGAAGTCGCCGAGGACTACCTGTGGATAAATCCAAGTATGGGTATGAGGAGATAGAGGATGATGTCCCGAGGCGGGCCTATTTCGATGTCCTTGTCCGCGGCCCGAAGGAGCTTCCCGTCGCGGCCTCGACTTCATCTTTGGTTCCATCGACCGCGAGTCTGCTCGCTTGCCCGTGGACCGAGATCCCCTGACCGACGCTCTAATGGCCAATCTTACAAAGGGGTCGGGGGATGCTGCAGCTGGGGGTTTTAAGGGCGGCGAGGCCCCGGCAGTTCCTGAGGAGGCCGAAGCCGGACTTGGCGAAGTTAGGGCGGAGGAGGCCGAGGCTTTCCATGCTCCGGAGGCGGCTGTGGTGGACAGGCCCGAGGCATCTGGAGGGGTCAGTTGATCCCTTTTTTTTTTTTTTTTTTTTTGAATGTAAATGTACACTGGTTTCTGCCTAAGGGCATTTTAATAGAATCACATGTTTATATGAAAACACTTATCTTTTTATTCAGTTGTCGCCTGAAATGCTTGATGCTTCTCCTTGGTTGAATCGAATTGAAGACTTGTCGCGGAGAGGTCGAACTCCTCCGTATAAAGGGACAATTGGGCCATGTGCAGGCGGAGTCTGTTATTAAACATAGAGCTGCCCAGGAGAGCTGTGACGAGCTCCAGGCTCGTCTTTTGCATTTGGAGGAGTCGTTCGAGGTCGCCAAGGAGAAGGCTAAATTAATAGCTGAGGAGCATGCTGAGTACGAGGAGGCCATCCATCGAAATGGTGGGATGACTATCTCGGAAGTTGAAGCCAAGGTTGTCGAGGTTGCCGCTGTCAGCGAGGTACCGCGTGAATATGGTCGGACCTCCGCAATTCACTAACAAGACGGTGAATTAAAAAGGCTCGAGGTATATACAAGATCGCCATCGCCGACAACCACAAATCAAGAAATGCTTCGACGGGATGCAGAGGCCTCTTCTTCAGCCGGAGCTTCTTAGTCTAGAATAAATGAACCGAATTATGACGATCCGACGTGGATAGCTCAAGAGAGGCGTACTATTGCCCTTGAACGACGTGGATCCTCAAGGGGCCGAAGCCAAGCGTCATCGAGTGGCCGAGATCGATCTAGCAGAGCCCATAGTGTAGATCGAGGACGAGGTAGAGGCAGGATTAGTATAGATGAGCTGTTGAATCGCGATTTTTCTAGGGATTGGCTCAGTTTTTCCCGGTCTCCTCCGCCCTCGTAATATGTAATCTGCATAACTTATTAAAATAAGAAAGATGTACTTGCTTTGTATTGACATTATTTTGAACTAAAGTAATATATGAAGTCTTCAAGGAATCGGTTCTCGTAGAAGGGTAGTTCGTCCTTGTAGAGTTCCGCCTTCTAATTAATGATTTTTGCCGAGGTCGCCGGGAGGGTGGTCCCTTATTCGCCTACATAGAGAACCGTCTTGAAGGTAATCGATCTCGTATGTAGGAATGGTTCCTGTTTTTGCCGAGGTCATCGGGAGGGTGGTCCCTTATTCGCCTACATAGAGAGAACCGCCTTGAAGGTAATCGATCTCGTATGTAGGAATGGTTCCTTTTTTGCCGAGGTCATCGGGAGGGTGGTCCCTTACTTGCCTACATAGAGAGAACCGCCTTCAAATAAACGAAGGTAACTCGATCTCGTATGTAGGAATGGTTCTGTTTTTGCCGAGGTTATCGGGAGGGTGGTCCCTTTACTTCGCCTACATAGAGAACTGCCTTCAAATAAACGAAGGTAATCTGATCTCGTATGTAGGAATGGTTCTGTTTTTGCCGAGGTTATCGGGAGGGTGGTCCCTTACGCCGCTTAAATTTATCCTCGTATTAAACGAAGGTAATCTGACCTCCGTCGAGGGAATTTGTCCTCCGTAGAGGGTATAGAATAATATCGAAGATTAATTATGCACTAGTGACAAATAAAACATGCACAAAAAATAGAATTTTATTGATAAAAGATGACATAACAAAGTAAGACTCTGACTCGATTAAACAGACCCTAAAACACGACCGAACAAGACTCGACCTTTGACACTTATGCATAATATCTCTTCAGATGAATGATGTGCCATGCGTTGGGTAATTGCTCACCGGACAATTGGGCGAGCTTATAGGCCCCTTTGCCGAGGACTTCGTCAACCCGGTAAGGTCCTTCCCATGTGGCTTCCAGCTTGCCGAGCTGCACGGCTTTGCTGACTTCATTATTTCGGAGTACGAGGTCACCTACTTGGAATTGTCGGGTTTTAACACGCTGGTTGTAATACCGAGCTACCTGTTGCTTGTACCGAGCTTCCTTGATGTAGGCGAGGTCTCTTTTTTCTTCGAGTAGGTCCAGATCAGCTCGTAGATTTTCCTCATTTGCTTCGGCAGAGAAGTCAATGGTACGAGGACTCGGTACTCCACCTCGCCGGATCACTGCTTTGGTTCCATACACCAAACTGTAGGGCGTTTCTCCGTTCGAGGTCCTGGGTGTTGTTCGGTATGACCATAAGACCTGTGGTAAATTTTCCACCCAAAGGCCCTTAGCTCGGTCGAGACGAGTCTTCAGTCCCTTCACGATGGTTCTTGGTGACTTCGTCCCACCATTTACTTGAGGACGGGCCACCGAGGTGAATTTTGTCGATCCAAGCTCGACACCACTCTCCAATGTCTTATCGCTGAATTGTGTTCCGCTGTCCGAAAGAAGGATGTGAGGATGCCGGCGACACACTATGTTCTTCCGCACGGTTGAGGCGTTTTGTTGTGATTTTGCCAAAGGCTCGCTTCCACCCACTTCGTGAAGTAGTCAATCGCAACAATTAGGAATTGAGCTGTCCCGGTGCTTTGCAAAAGGGCCTACGATGTCGATCCCCATCGCATAAACGGCCAAGGGCTCAGATTGAGGTGAGGTCGGTGTGCGGTAGCCTCGACGCGTTCCGTGGAGTCGACACTTCGACACCTTTTCACAAGGTCAATTGAGTCCCGGAACATCATCGCCAATAGTATCCCCATCTCACGACTTTTTTCGACAAGGCCCGGTCCGATGTGACTTTCGCATGATCCTTCGTGCACTTCTCGCAGAACGTAATCAGCTCGGTTCGGACCCAAGCACCTTAAGAGAGGCCGGAGATACGACTTTCAGATAGGACCCCCGCTCAATTGTATATCGATAGATTTGTTCAGATCCTCCTAGCTTCTAGCTTGTCTTGGGGCGATTCGCCATTCTCTGTGTACTCTCGAATGGGAGTCATCCAATCGGGTTCTTCATCCGAGACTACGTTGACCTCGGCCCGCCATCGGCATCGTCTATGCTTACGCTGACTTCTTCTCTTGGTGGGCTCGACGACGAGGCCAATTTACTTAAGATGTCACCGATTGCTTTTGCTCCTTCGATGCGAACTATCCGAAAGTATGAGAAAATCCGCTGTGCTTTTTGCTTTTCAAGGTATTTCTTCATCCTGTTGCTTTTTGCTTCAGATTTCAACATTTGGCTTACTACGACCGAGAATCGCCGTGAACTTGCACGGCTCAGATTTGGAGATTTTGAGCTAGGCGAAGTCCTGCGATCAAGGTTTCATACTCTACTGCTTGTTCATATTTTCAATGTGAACCGAAGTGAGTAGGTGATCTCGCCGTCCGAGCCTAGGAGTAAGATTCTGCCCGCTACCTGCTTTTCCCGAAGCCCGTCAACGAGTTGCCAAGACTCCTTGGTATTTCATCCATTGGTTCGCTTGGGCATCGCCCGACACGGACTCGGTGGGCTTCGGTTTTTCGACGGTTAGCCTCGCCAGAAATCCGCTAGGCTTGACCTTTGATGGCTTGGCGGGCGTAAAGATATATCGTGCTCGCTAGTTCGATTGCCCATTTCGCGATTCTCCACGAGGCTTGGCTCACCAATACTTGCCAAGTGGGTAGTCGGTGAGGACTTGTATGGGATGTGCATGGAAGTATGGACGTAGTCTCCTTGCGGCGTTACCAATGCTAAGGCAAGCTTCTCAAGGGCCGATACCTCGCTTCTGTGCCTTTAGTGCTCGGTGATGAAATACACCGAGCCGACGTCCTTCCTCTCGCATCAAGATCGACTTATGGATTCGTCCGAGGCGGCGAGTAGAGAAAAGGACCTCTCCTCTTCGGGACGGATAAAGTGGGGAGTTTGGCGAGATAGCTCTTGAGATCTTCAAAGGCGGACTTGTGTACATCATCCCATGAGAATTTCGTGGCCTTTTGAGTATCTTGAAGAAGGTAGTCGCTTATCCGCTGCTTTTTGAAAGAAAGCGGCTCAATCTGCTATGCACCGTCACCAGGTACGCTATGGATGGTCTTTGGCATGTTCATTTCCAAAATGGTTTGGACCTTGACGGGTTGGCTTTTAACCCTTCTTGTGAAACCCAAAGACCCTAAGAATTTTCCGCATCGAACCGCAAACGTGCACTCGGGGTTCGCCAGTTGATCTTTCTGAGAAGACCGAGGATGATCCGGAGGTCGGCTACACATGCGGCTTCCTCCTTGCTTTTGACGACGATGTCGCCTCGATACCTCCACATTCGACCTATGTAGGGCTTAAATATTTTGTCCACCATCCTTTGATAGGTGGCTCCCGCATTCTTGAGACCGAATGGCATCTTTTATACGCAAAGACTCAAGTCGGTAATGAAGGCTGTCTTGGCCGCATCTTCATCGTCCATCGTGACTTGGTGATACCCTTTGTATAAGTCCAAGAAATCAAGACTTCAGATCCGACCAAGGCCGACCTTCTTGTCAATGTTGGGAAGGGATAGCAATCCTTTGGGCAATGTTTGTTGAGGTCGGTGTAGTCAATACACATTCGCCATCCCTCCTCCTTTCTTCACCATTACCGGGTTGGCTATCCGTGTCGGATATTTGACCTCAAACAAGATGCGAGCTTTTAACACCGGTTCACCTCGTCGTGAATGACTTGGTTCCGCTCGCCGCAAAAATTCTTTGCTTCGTCGAACCGGTTTCATGTTCGGTCGATGTTGAGCGGTGAGTGATGATACTTGGTGAGACTCCGTCATGTCGAGGGAGACCAAGCAAACACATCTCGAATTCCGTAGGAGTTGGATGATTTGGTTTTTTATTTCAGGTGCATTGGTGAGACCAACTTTGACGACCTTTAAGGGCTCATCCTCGTACAATGCGACCTCTTCCGCCTGGTTATCTGGGAGTGTACTTCTTGACTCCAACTCCTCGGGTTCCTTTAGTTGCTATGCCTGTGGGTGCTGGACCGAGGTCCCTGCACCTCGTAAGGCAACCTGCATACATTCCTTGGCTTGCTTTTGATCACCTCGGATCACGGCTGTTCCCCTCGCGGTGGGTATCTTCATTGTGAGGTGGTACGCTGAGCATACCGCTTTACAACAGCTCAGCCAATCTCGCCCTAGTATGATGTTATATGGCGAGTGGGCCTTCACTACTTAAGAATTGCACCACCTTGGTGGAGCTTGTTGGTGACTTCCCACCGTGACGGTAGCTCTATTATCCCTTCCCGCGCTTCTTCTCGACGAAGCTTCGAGTGGCAGCGCGCCAGGCGAGGCGTGCTTCTTCTATTCCTAGCTTGTCAAAACATTCCTTGAAAAGGATGCTTACCGACGCCGCCATTGTCGATGTACACGCTGCTTTCACCAACTTATTTGCGACCAACGCATGGATTACCAAAGGCATCTTGGTGGGGTACTATTGCGGTACGGGTCATCCTCGGAGAAGGTGATCGCCTCGTCCTTTCTCGAACCTCTTGTTGTTAGGCTCACGGTTCTAGGACTTCGGCTTCGCCTTCGGGGAAGACTTCGTGACTCCACGAGGAGCCCCAGTAATAGTGGAGATCACCCGTCATATTGGGACTCGCCATCTCCTTCCTCATCGATGTCGCTTGCTTTTTTGTGGGGCGCAATTCCCCTCTTCCTTTGCTTTCTCTTCTCCTCTCTCTGGTCGGCTTGGCGACCCTGTGTTTGGTACTTCTTCAGGGGTCCATCTTGAACCAACATTTCTATCTCTCCCATGAGTTATTTGCACTCTTCGATGTCGTGCACATAGTCTTCATGGAATGAGCAGTATTTATCCCTGGTTCGGTGCCACTTTCCTCCCATCATCGGTCGAGGCTTCTCGAATGTGTTCATATGGAGTGCGTGATTTACGCCTCGGCCGCCAACGGGTGTATTGAGGTCGCCCGAGGCGCCACGCGACCGAGCCCGACCTTATCGGGTGATGTAATCTTTCCAGCGCTTCACGCCTTGTTCCGATCTTCCTTCCTTCATCTCTTCTTCCTTTTTTCGGGGTCCCGCCTTGTCTCCGCTTCTTTCTCTTGTCGCCTCGTCCGCTTTGGCGAACCGGTTGGCTATGCCCCACGCTCTGCCGCAGACGGGTTCGATTGACGCGTTCTCTCGGTATAAGGCCCCGCAAGATGCCGCTTTGGAAGGCCGAGATGACTAACAGTCGCTCACGCCTTCGACCTTCAAACACCCTTGTTAAACCTCGCCATGAAGTCACCGATGGACTCGTTACGGCTTTGCCTTATGGTGAGGAGGTGTGCCGACGACGTTGACCGCCTCGGAAGAACCTTCATGGAAGGCCGCCATCGTGTCGCGATAGAGCCGATGCTTCCGTCAGAGGTAGACTCGTCGAACCACCGCGGGCGTTGTCGACGAGTAACTCCGGAAGAGTTTACACATATGAACCGAGCCGAGACGTTGGTTGATCATGTTGTATTGAACCGCGAGAGGAAGTTCTCATGGATCCCTCACCCGTCATAGGGGCGATGCTTGGTACCCGTATTTATCCGGAGAAGTGTTGAGTATCCTATTTGAGAACGGGTGACTATTTTCCCGTATCCATCGAAGCCGCCCTCTGTTTGGGACGGAGTTCGACGATCGAACTCGCTTAGGTGACTCGGACCGACTTCACGGCGGCCACGATGCCTTTTCCCGCTACCGCTCGTCCCTTGGAGAAGGGGGCGGAGTTCACGGATGGATTCATTCTCGCGATCGAGGCCGGCTTCGCGGCGGTCACGACGTCCTCTCCCGCTGCTCGCTCCTTGCGCGGTCGGTTTGGGCCCCACCTCGCCAGTGATGCCTCGCACCTAGACGAGGCTTCGCGTTCCGCTTTTCGACGACGTGGCCGACCGTGTTCACCGAGGTACCGGAGAAAGCTCCTTATTTTTCTCGAGAAACCCTCGACGGCGCCGCTCAAGGTTTACTTCGGAGCCGGATGTTCCTCCGGATTATTGCTGCGATTTCTTCGCTATGGTAACTCGCCTCCTGCAGGCGGGTGTCCGTGCTCGCCGAGACTTTGGACATGTCCTTCGGGGTTTCTTCTCTCGATTGTGCTCTTCCCGAGCCGAGCTCGGCGTTCCTTCGCCGCCGCCGTTGTTGTTGCCGGCGATGGTCCCGATGATGGCTTCGTGTACCGGTCATGATTATTTCCACAATAAACGGTGGTTGATCGAAAACACAAAATTCGCTTCCCACGCACGGCGCCAAGATCGATCTTAATTTCATAAGGGAAATAAATGCGCAAGAACACCAAGGATTTACGTGGTTCGATCTATGAATAAGATCTACGCCCACGGGAGAGAGTGAGTATTCGTGTATCAATGTGTAAGAAGCAATTACAAAGAGTGTGAATGATCTATTTCGCCTAATCTAGCCTCTATTTATACACAATTATTTAGACCTAGATCTTAAATCCGAGGTCTTCTAAATAGGATTCGAGATCTAGGATAGGATCTTAATTCTATCCCTTCTCGAACTAGGATTCATTTAGATATGGCGAGCCTTCTGCGCTCCCACCGGTTTTAGGTGTCTTCACCGATCTTGTCCAGCCGAGCTTGATGTCGCCTTTACTCAGACGGCCCGATCTTGGGCCAGTAGTTGAGCCATATCCTATCGAAGGCATTCAAACTCTTGAAAAATAATTTACAATCAGCATTAATTAATTAGCGTGGGTGTATAAGTTTTAGATGAGATTAATTGTTGAATTCATGAACATTGAAGACCTAAAGATTTTGAGATTGTTGAGCATAGTTGAAGTAGCCGAGACCTGGGGTATAATCGAACCTAACGGAGTTGAGTATGGCAAAATTCAAACTTGATCGTCTAGTTGATATTGAGCTTTAATATTTATCAAACATTTCGAAACTCACAAACTTATTTGAGTTTAGTTGAGTCTAATGGGCATTCTATATTTAGATTATATTTATATATTCATCATTACTTTTAAAATATATTATTTTAGTCATAAAATACAATATATTTACTAAATATTTACTATTTTCTTATCATAAGTAAAGTTAATTAGAGATTTAATATTTGTGTTCCTAATCTAAGTATAATAGATAAGTTTTATCAAATAAATAATTTTATATTCTTAAAATATTCATTTATCGAGCTCGCTCACAAGTCAACAAACTAAATATTGTCAAGCTTGACTTGTTTAGTCAACAACTTCATAAAACAAGCTCGAAGATCTTTTATCAAGATGAGACCATAGTAGTTTGGCTCATTGATTTACTGTCCAAATTTTAATCAACTATATATTAAGTAATCCTGTGATACTTAAGTCTTACTTTTCATTGCACCCTCTCAGTCAGTTTATTAACTAATAGTTACCTAACGCAACTCACGACCAACAACATAATAATCAAATAATTTGTTTTCATCCAAAAAAGGTACATGTTTCAGTCTTTTACATGCAGAATTCGAATTAACATGATTATTGTTTAGTATGTTTTTTTGTTTATTCTTTTTTTTTTTGGTCAATTAATACAGAATTTTAAAGGTCACACACGGTGGACTCGAACCCTAGACCTTTGACCCCAAGATTAACCACTCTACCACTAGCCAACGCACACCACACACTGATTTTGTGCTTATTCTTGGTGTGTTTATGTGTATCTTACCCGTGGTTTGTTTTATTTTTGTCGTTGTTTTGATTAGTATTTGTCGATCCGACTTATTTGTTTTGCTTCGAAGATTTTGTAGGAAATGGCGTTAAATGGGACGAAATGGATATGACAAGGATGGATGTGAAAAGTATACTATGTTGAAAAGTATACTATGTTAAATAGGACGAAATGGATATGACAATGAATGGAAGGGAATGTTAGACATTTGCTAGTTTCTTTTCCTAGCTAGCCATCAAATAAAATTAGACTGGGAATTGTCGGGATAGTTCAACCAATACATCTAGAGCGAAGTCTCAATTTCAAATCTCGACAACATGCATGGCTAATCGTGTGAGTTCTTTTCCTTTCTATGACCTAATTATAATATGAATTAAGATATATATCGACCTCGAATTTGGATGTATCACCATATCTTTGCTTATGAAATATCATTAAGGATGTGGTCTTTTCAATGCAACCAAATGCATACATGTCACGCATGTAAAAAGTTTATGAATTCAAATAATTTAGATTCAAAATAGATAAAAATTTGTCATAATTTTAAAGTATTTATATACAAAATTATTAGTAGTATAATAGACCAGTTGATCAAACGCTATATATATAGCATATTTATCGTGTATATATATTCGAAATGTGACTGTAAATGCTACGTGACTACAGAAAATTGTTTCGAATGGTGTTTATTTGTTCTTGTTCTTTTTTCTTTTTCTTTTTTCTTTTAAGCAAGTATTTCAGCATTCAAATGAGTTATCTTGGGAAATTCGCATAAGCAATTGTCTATATAAATGTCCATGTTAAATTTTGTTAAGAATTATCACCACAAATCCTGCAACAATGCATGTGTATGCATAAAAAAGAACGATAAAATAACATGATTTTTTGACGTGCTTCGGTTACATTGTAAAACATACTGCACAGTGAGGGACTATGGATTCACTACTATAACACTGGAGAAGATCGTCCAAGAAAGAAACAAATTACAAGTAAAACACGATGAAAGCTTCTCGAGCGATGAACAAGAACTTGCATTTTCTATCTTCTCAATCTTACTTCATCTCTCTGTTTTCTATCAGTTTTAACACACACGTAACAACCAAGAATATAGCTATATAATAGACTCAGGTGCAGCTCATCAAAGGAGAAGTTATTTGATATGACGTCAGTGTATGTAACTCCACACTGCAGAGAAACAACTTACGCAGCCAAACCCCCAAACTTACGAACAATTCCATATTAGTCTCTCAGCTATTATTCAAAGTCACTATATCAACAAATTTCCACCTTGACTATAGAATACCATAGCAGAAATCCAACCACACCAACTCCACATAAAACCACTTACATCTTACTGTGATAACAAATGAATAAGCTTAAGACAATACCTGAATTTTGATGTAGTCAATGACTAGTTAACATATCCGTACATTATCCCAGCTTATATTTTCTCTACCTGCACCACTCCCTTATTCACAATGTCCCTAACAAAATGATGTCTCACATCAATGTGCTTTGAACATTCATAAAAACTTAATGCCTAGCCAAATGTAATGCACTTTGGTTATCACAGTAAATTGTGACTAACTTCTGCACAATCCCAAACTCTATGATAATTCCTTTCAACCATATTTCTTCGTGTACTGCTTATGTCATTGCCATATACTCAGCCTTCGTTGTAATAAAGTTACCACACTTTACAGCGAAGAGCTCCAACTAATAGTTAAACCAAACAAACAGGAAACATAACCAAATTGTGATTTTCTAGAATCAAGATTCGCAGCATAGTCAAAGTCAACAAAACCCACTGATGTTTCACATTTTGAATATTATGCTTTCTCAAAAAGATTACCATGATTTGAGGTTCCTTTCAAGTATCATAAGATCTATTTAACAGCATCCCAATGATATATGTCAAGATTTACCATATATCTACTCACAACACTCAGAGCATGCCCCAAATCTGGTCTTTGTGCACACCATTGTGTACTTTACACATTTCTCTTCTCTCTCCTTCATTCTTGGGCTTCTGATTTTCTAAGAGTTTGAAATATTGTGTCAATGGAATAACTACGACTATTGATTCATGCATATTAAATCTTCCTAGTACTTTTTGCACATAATTTTCTTACATCAGCCATTCCTATCTCTTACAATATTCATACCAAGAATCCTCTTAGCATTCCCCAACAGTTTCATCTCAAAAATAGATTGTAAATCCTTCTTTAAAAGTTTGATCTCAATTAAGCTTTTGCTTGCAATCCACATACAATAACAAGTAAGAAACAATATCAATTACAACGTTTTTGAAATAAACACAACTGTCATACCTCGATCTCGAATATCCTATCCTGATCATGTGCTCATCAAACTTCATGTACCACTGCCTTGAGGATTGCTTTAAACCGTACAATGATTTCTTTAGTAGACACACATTTCCTTTGTTCTCTGGCAAAACAAATCCTTCAGGCTGATTCATGTAGATGGTCTCTCTCAAGTCTCCATGAAGAAATGCAATTCCATTAATCTTGGTTCAATACACCAAGCATCACACACTTCATAGCCCTTGCTTCAAGTTTATCTTGTCTCACGTGCGCTGATCGCTCACATTTCTAACACGAAAACGTGCAAGTATATAGGTAAGACGAGTATCGTATCCACATGGATTGTAATGCAAAAATACAGAAGCTAACAATCTAATCCTTCATCATTATCCAAGCGATAGATTTGGTTTATAAAGGGTTTAGGGCTTCGAATATTAAATCCAAAGCAAAAGGTAACAACTTAAAAATAAACGAAAGCAATAAACAATCAAAAAAATACTAATAAGATAGAAAGACTAACCCTAGGGATGCACAAATCCTACCCACCACGTATGTTTATCCTGCTTCCTATTAACCAATTTTAATCCAGACAAGATGGAAGATCACATATGTAACCACCAATTTCAGTTACGACAATTGTGGCGCTTGATTACTAATTTTTCCTATTCTTGTTATGTCTCTAGTGAAAATAAGCAACCCAAAAGGATCACAAAGAATATGCTTCCTACGAATGTTCCTATCTTAGCTACGACTCGCGTTTATTCAGATCATGCATTCAAGATCGATCGACAATTAAAACGGTTAAGTAATTAATCGGCAACTAGATATGCATCAAGAGCGATCGAAATTAACACATATAATTAAGCACCAAGAATCATAAATCAATGCCTGGAAGGTAAATAATAATAGCGAGGAATCACAACATTTAGATAGAATCATGCAAACCCTGTAGTTAGAACGAATTTAGCTAGACATAATAAACGAAATAAAATACTAAATAATCATAGAAATAGGAATTAAATAGATAAAACCCGTAGTGTGGCGTCGGAAGAACAATCGTTTGTTTCGTATCCCAACTTCAGTGAAAAACGGTAAAACACGGAAATTGTTCGGATAAAAGCGTCAAGCATCGACAATACGTAAAACTAGTGCAGAACAATGCAAAAACTAATGCTAGATGGTTCTAAATCAAAGCTAGAGTGTAAAAAAATATGAAAGAACATGAAAAACTGAGGAAAAACGTGCATGAGAGGTCCATGGGCGTGAGGGCGGCTATGCCCTATTTATAGGCAAAGGGTGAAAACCCTAATTTTCGGCTCATCCGCTACGCTCATGGCGACCACTGGTCGCGAGCTCGGTCGCTAGGTATCTTCGTGCGCGCATCTTCTTTGGCATGCGACAAGACATGCGGCCGCTAGGTGAGCTTCGCGATTGACGAGCCCGTTTTTCGTGCTCTTTATGGGGTAGTCCTTGCCCTAGAAAGAGTGCATTTTGTGTGTGTCCTTTGCGTGTGTTTGTGTCTGGGAGGACACGCTTTGGGGTATTACAGGTTAAGCGGACCTTGACAAGATCGGCCACCTCCTCGAGAGAGGTAAAACTCAAGACTATCTTGCAAGACATTCGACATCTTGCCAAGACACCGCATCGCACGGAGCCGAGCCTGATCAACGAGCTGACGTGAAGCCAAGAAGGTAATCGAGACAAGGAAGAGAGGTAAAAAGGACGAGAAGTGACGAAGTGGATAGAGGGTAAAGTCAGGATGCAATGGAGACGCAGACAAGATCTCCGCGGACTTGCACGCAAATGGAAAGATTCTGGGCAAGGTCTTCTCTGCCGCCTGCTTGATTTTTGCCGTAAAGGGAAAGGTCAACCCGCAAAGACTGGAATAAGACAAACCCGCCAGATCGAAGCCAAAGGAGCTCTTGTCGGGTCCGAGCCCGAGCCCGACTGTCGCCCTCACCACCGTCATCTCGAGATCGTGCGAATAACCGTGACAAGGAGGAGTATACCTAGGCTCCCAACACAACTCCAAAAGAAGAAGAATTATTCAAAATACACGAACACACGGTTAGAGAAAGGCATCATCCAAATTCTCTGACTTATCTCTTTATTTCTCTTTGCTTTCATGAGTGATTGGTGAGGAAGAAATAAGTCCCACGGCAAACATTTATATTATGTATTTGGTTATCTCTTCGAGCTCTTGCGTGGCATGAGAATGCTTTTCGCTCACGCTTGATTTTATATTCAAGTATGGTTTCGCTTATGTTCTTGTTATTTACTTTTTGTTTATGTCTATTATTCATGAGTAGTGGTTTGGTTGGGCTCGGATGAAGCACGCTGAGTCAAGGTCATATGAGTAGTGAGGTCTAAACGTCCTTAGAGCCTCGAGGGTGTGTTCTCAAGCTCAGGCCAGTATACACATGTTATTCATTTCCTTGAGCGTTAACTCGGCTGGTAGCCTTGGGGGGAGGGGTAGCTACAAGCAATAGCCGGAGTAAGACATCGAGTGTCTCTTTATCCTGGGAAGTGCGGCTGGAGTGGGTGATTGTAGCCGTCGGCTTTGGGCAAAGGGCTACGAGCCACTCCCTTGGATCGGCTGTGGCTAGTTGGGCTGTCTAGTGTGTAAAGCTTTTGGGGCGGAAGCACCTATCTTGGAGACCGTCTTGGCAAGGGGGTAAGGCAGGGGGCTTCTGTACTTAGTCCTAAACTCTACGAGCAAGCTGGGGCTGGGGGCCTGGTGTACTTGACAACCTAAAAGGGCATCTACCCCTTGGTACCTTTCACCAACGATATACACTCGGGCGGAAATCTTGAACCTATGACCGACGCCTCGACCAAGATCTCAACGTATGGAACCCTCGCCCAACTACTTGTTATTTAATCTCTTTACCTTGTGTTTAGTTTCGCTTACTTTACGCTCAAGATACACCTCTCAAGACATTTCTCATCGAGACCGCCAACCCGATCGACACCTTGCCTCCTCGAAAACCTCCTACTCAAACTTTGACAACTCGAGTAACAACACAACCAACTCTCTTGGGTTCGACCCTTAACTTTCCATATACTAACTATGTGTTCAAGTTGGAGGAGATTATAAATGTATCTCGACGTGTCTTGGGACCTCTAACGACGGGTATCCGAGTCCGCCGATTGCGCCTGCCGTTGCACTCGGAGTCGCGCTTATTCTAGTGTTGTTATTCACTTTTTATTTTGTATTTTTTGTTTGTTTTTGCATGCTCCGACCTAACCTTGCGGCGAGGACTGAGAGCCCTGCTTGACCCAAAGATCGAGAGAACCATTCGGAGAAGAAGAGGCAAGTCGAGGAGAAACGCCTGCCTTGAGGAGGTACGCACTAAGGCAAGACAACATGAAGGAGATGAATCCACCTCCGAGAGAGGAGACGCTCGAAATGATGTTTCCAACAATAGCCTCCACCCTTGGGCATCACCTTACCCGAGATCGAGGACAACCGGGAGCCGAGGCACTCTTTATGCGATCTTGCCAAGCTTCACGATATGCCGAGAGGACCCCAAATACCATCTCCGTGACTTCGAATGGTGTGTAGCACCATAAGGTGTCGGATGAAGTCAAGAAGGAGTAAATATAGGGTAAAATTTGATCGCTTATTTTTCTAACACGAAAAGGTGTAAATATAGGTGTTAAGCATCGTATCCATGTGGATTGTAATACTAAAATACGTAAGCTAACTCAAGAAGAATTCATCATTATCCAAGTAACAAATATGGTTTTACAGTATTTTAGGGCTTCGAACTCAATCCAAAGCAAAGGTAACAAAACAGAAAAGTAAATTAAAGCAATAAACACTCGGATGTTTAAAAATGCAGAGAGACGACTAACCCTGTGGCTGCATTAATCCAATCCACAACGATGTTTATCCTGCTCTTATTAACCAATTTTAATCCGCATAAAATGGAAGATCACATATATAACCGATAATTTCATTATTTATTAAAGGCGGTCAGAGATTACTAGTTTTCCTATTATCGTTACGCCTCTAGGTGAAAACGAGTAACCCAAACGGATCACAAAGAATATGCTTCCTACGAATATCCTATCTCGCCACGACTCAAGCTCATTCGTATCATGCATTCGATATCGATCGACAATTAACACAATTACGTAATTAACCGACAACCAAACATGCATCGAGATTGATCGAAACCAACACATATAAATAAGCACAATCGAATCATGAATCAATGCATGGACGGTAAATAACGATAACAGAATCACAACATATAGGATCGAATCATGCAAACCCTAGGATTAGAACGAAAACTAGCCGTACATAATAAACGAAATGAAATACGATTTAATCATAAAGACAAAAATTAAATATATAAAACCCGTGATGAAGCGTTGATGAACACGCTGGCTCAATCCCAACCTCAAATAAAAACGGAAACTTGCAGAATTCGTCCGACGAAACGCTCCGGATCGTAAACAAAACGTAAACTAACGGAGAACAATACGTAAAATAAATCTAGAATGAAACTATATGGAACCTAAAGCTAAAACTCGAAAACTTATGGAAAACCGAGAAAAGAGGCTCGAAACGTGTTGTCAAGTTGGCGCGAGGTGTTGCCATATATAGCACACCCCAAAACCCTAATTTTCCTTCGCTGCCGTCTCGCGACCACCCTTCGCGGTCGCTAGGTGGGTCGCGAGGTAATCCGCTGCCTTCTCGCCCGCGATCGCCTCTTGCGCCCGCTGGTTGGTTCACACCACACCTAGCGGTCGCTAGATGTTCGATATGGTCGCGAGAAATCGCCCAGCCGCTTTCGCTACTGGGCTTCGCTGGCGCCTTCGCGGTCGCGGTATGCTGGGGTCTCACAGTTTTTCTAGCGGCCGACCTAGCGACCGCTAGTCCGGCCGCTAGAAACACGCCAGATTGTGTGTTTTGTCTCGCGCGCTCCTTGCTTCGATTTTCAACATATAGACCTACACAACACCAAAAGAACACCCAAGAGCAAGATCTTCTAAAAATAGATAAAACATTAGGAATCGATACGTGGCGCACATTAAACGAGCTAAACTCATCTTCAAATATCAACTATAAACGTAAAATGCGCTTATCAAACCCCCAAACTTAAATCATTGTTTGTCCTCAAACAAAACCAAAACAGAAGACACAACGAAATGATCAACGAGCGTAGCAAAGATGACAACCATTCTAGCCCTCGTAAACATATCAACGCTTAAAAACATTAGTGCACATGACGACGTTAGCCAACTCAACACAAACAACAATCGACGGCAAAACTTATTTAATTCAACTCTCACAACGGCATGTGTGTAAAATATAGGATACACTCAACTCATAAAGAAATATAGACGGTATACACTCAACGATCAATGCAATGCAACATCTTACCATAGGCTTGCTGCTTTCTAATATCTCCACCACGCTATCAGGTTCAAATTAGATCAAAGAGGTCTTTTCATAGGTTGTAATGTAGGCACATTGGTTAAGGTAGGATAAAATATGGCTAAGGACTCAAAAACATTCCAAACACCCCCATTTATACTATTCGACACATATGGACTTCGCCCATTTTCCTCTTCTTTCCCAACGTGCAAATCAACGCTTCAATTCCACGTAAGGTACCTATACTTTGATTGAAGACCCTTTATGCTCAACACTCACAAGGAACTTAACGCTTTTCTTTTCTTTTCTTTCTAGAGCTTATAGGTTTATCTTATACAACAAAGGTACAAATCTTCACCACGTATGTGTTTTTCTAAACGAAATTTTTCTCATCATCACTACATCAAAATTTCACCTCTTTTGATTCCCATATCCATCCTCACCTCCTATCATCCGTCAATCGAAAGAAAAGTCTAATAAAGGCTCAAAGAAGGCGATAAATGGTATATATCATCGGGTTAGTGTTTGGGTGATAAGTGGTTAACAACGATGGCCTTTATCCTTTCCAAATTCAAACACATATCGCAATCTCGACACGTAAACACGGCAAGTTCTAGAAGACAATCACATGCACGATATCACACAATTAATGTAAACTCAGATCAAGATATGTATACAAAGGAAGCTCAAGTCTCACAGATAAGCAAATGGTGAAAACAACAAGCCTAAGCCATCTCACGTCATTTATGCTATTATTTTCTAACATATCATGCGCACTATCATCAAACTTCACCAAAAATTTCTATCGCCATTGGCCACATGGATTAACATACTTCACTTAACTCGCTGATCGACGTACACGAAAATGAAAAAACAAAACAAAACCAACAACAAACCACAAAAGACCCCAAAGTATAACAACTAAACCTATAAAGCATAGAAAACATAAACAGATTCTCAACCAACGAAACTCGTTTACTCCCCAAACTTATTGTGAACATGTGGAAACAATAAGGTTTGCGTAAAAGAGTAGTTGGGAGAAAACTTACCTTAAAACCGCTACTCGGTGGCGGATAAAATCCACGCCACTCATTCCATTGCCGCATCATCTCCATCATCTTCGTTGTTGCTCGAGATGTGCTCGTTGTTGGGCGATGGCTTGCCGCTGCTCCATAATCGATGTCAAGTTCCGCCAATATGGTCGAGACGACCATCTATGTGATCCAATCGATCATAAATCCCGGTCGCCGAACGGGTGGCGGGTGCAATATGCACTGCTTCGTGAGCAACTTCGCTCGGCTTGCTCGGCTTGCTCGGCTTGCTCGGCTTGCTCCTCATGCCGTTGCTCGCCGGCCTCGCCTTGCGCGCTTACGCCGCGTCCATTCATAATGTGCAGCCCGCCATATTCCGCCACATCCGGAGTAAAGTATCCGCTATGCTTGTGAGCTCGGGATTGGGCGCGGAAGATTGATCGCCGCTTTGATCATATAACAGCCACAAGTAACGCCGGGGTGCCTCTTCAGAACGCTCGGACGATAGGCACGCCTTGTCCAGAAGATGTCGTGAGAGATCGGACTCTCTCGAATCGTAATCCCAAAGAAATCAGCAATCGGGTAACGAATCCCCTATACAAATCTTCAATTACCCAAACCGTGGATCGATATGGAAATGCCGAGCTAAGAACATGCCGGCATGCATCTTCCGTTGAACACGGCCCAATCGTAATGCTCATATCTTGTGAAAGAACAAAGGCGGGCGCTCGAACGCCATGCAAGGTGAATGTGAGTAGCCGGTGGAAGTAACGGACCATTGATTCCGAATCGAGCTAGCCTCGATCTCGAGGCATCATAATATGGAGTGTGCTCGAGTCCGGCGCCCATGAACTTCGCCATACGCTTTGGACCGTGTACCGACGCCCCTATGTAATTTCCGTCCGATCTCCATTGATGATTCCATTGAGTTCGCTCACGGAGAGTTGACGGGCTCATTGTCGAGCCGAAACACGATGTAGTCCGGCATGCCGCTCGCCTTGTGAACATGGAGAGTCGACAAGAATTCGAGAGTGAGGATCCGGTATGAGATAATTGGTCGTGATAACCGAGTACACCGACCTCTCGCCAACCACGCCACATCATTGGTTATGCCCATCTCGACACGTAGTTAGCACATGAAACGTGAATGCCTATGCCGTAGTCTCACCAATCTATCCCAACGGCTTCTCGACGAGTCACTGGCGCCCGACCCCAAAATTTTCGGATCGAATTCATCCGTGGTGCCATGCGTGGCTCGTCGTGATACTCATCATGATGCACATCTTGAAATCATCTTGTGCCTCGTCGTGGGAGGTGGAGACAATGCTCGCTTTTCGCCATGACCGTGAGTACGCGGCATATTTGTACCTAAAAGAATTTCAAAGTTAGCCTGTATGAATGAAACAATCAAAACAACGACAACCCAAAATGCTCAATATAGATCCCCAAACTTCAACTTAATCAAATTATTTCCATATCGTCATATGATCTCGCAAGATAACATACAATGGGAAAACACACACATAGCCAAAAATTCAAAATTGACGCTCTGGCGAAAACTAGCGATCACCCTTCGAGACCCAGCGGTCGCTAGGGAGATCGCTAAGCACGGCAATGACCGCCGACGGGCGCTGACGACGACATACATACACAGGAATGCCAGCGTGCACGGACGCAAGGAACCAAATGTCATGAGCGAGGTCATTGTCATGCCAGACGAGAAACTTTTCAAGGCTATTGTCACAATTTATAAACCCAAATCAACAATGTAGGTACATTCGACGAATAATATACGTGTATAAACGTGAATAAACCTATCATTGGACAAATCATGCTCAAAAACCACACAAATCTAGCAAAATAAACCCTAGTCTCTCCAAGTTAATTAAACCCACCTCAAGAGGATAAATGAACAAATCCTTCCTAATCATGCTCCATAAATGTAAACCCATGAAGAATTAAACGAATATAGCATACCTTGGGTGGATTTGACGGAGAAATGCAAGAAAATTGGGGGAAATAGGTGTTTGTGTGCTTGAGAGGAGAGGGTCACGCTTTTGATGCAAAAACGTGTGTGTGTGTGTAGGTTAGAATTTTGGGAAACATAAGGATAAAATGCGGTCACGGCGGGCGCTGGTCGAGTGCGCTGGTCGCGACGGATTCATGCGGCCGAGCTCGCGATCGCGAAGCTTGTCATGCGAGCTCGCCGCCGTAAAACAACGCTCGCCCAATTTCGCGGCCACCCTCGCGACCTCGCGGTCGCTAGGGAGGTCGCTAGGTACATGTTTTTTTTTTTTTTTTTTTTTAAAAGAAAGCTATTAAACTTAGGATCTAACAAGACAACGAAACACGACACAAACACGTAAAACAACCAAAACAAAAACGAAACAACAAAAAACAGAAGATGTAAAACTGCTGGGTTACCTCCCAACCAGTTGTTAGAATTATCGCCGCTAGCTCGACGGCACTCGTGATCACGGCTCGCTTAGCTGGGTCACCTTGACTTCTCGGTCGACGTGTGACTTGAAGTATGCTTGAGGTACCGCCGCTCACTTTAAAGATGTTGCCCCCGAATCTAGGAGCTCAGAACTCCCATCGGCAAGCGCACGGTAAACAAGATACGGCCACCCGACCATCTCGACTTGAGCTTTCCCTGAATAGACTGAGTCGAGCATTGTAAAGCAGGACTTCATTACCCGCGAAAATCCTTTGCACGAATGTGGAGGTCGTGAAATTTCTCGAGCTCGCTCAGATATCCGAGAGTTCTCGAACGCCATTCCTCCACTGCCGAGCTCTAACAGCTGGTCACCCTCATCATACCGCCTCCTTGAAGTCCATGTTGATTCTCCTAGTCGCCTAACACGCTTTGTGCTCCAATTCAACCGTAAATGGCGTGATTTACCAAATACCATTTGATATGGAGATAGCCGACGGGGCTTTGTACGCATCCCAGAAGCCCAAAGAGCGTCGTCCAACCGCTGGCCCAATCTTTTCACGAACAACCGATTTCTCTAGAATCGCTGATCTCTCGGTTGGCGAGCTCGGCTTGCCCGCTTGATTGTGGATGGTAGGGGATGTGACTCGATGCTTCACACCATATTTGGCCAGAACGCCGCTTCAGCCACTTATTATCGAAGTGCGATCCCCATCACCGATCAACGCCCCGACTCCAAATCGAGTCGTAATGTTCTTGTGAAGGAACTTGATTACAACCTTCGAGTCGCTCGTGACACGGAATTGCCTCACCCAACGGGAGACGACTCCACAAAGAAGAAGAATATATGTGTAGCCACAAGACATTGGGAACGGACCCATGAAGTCGATCCCCATACGCCAAATAGTTCCACCTCCATGATGGTTTTCTCGTGGCATCTCGCCTTTCTTAGTGACATTCCCCACTCTTCGACAACGATCACAACTCTTGATAAATGATTGGCAATCTTTAAAAATCAAGGCCAAAAGAAACCATCAGGGCAAATCTTTGCACTGCTCTTTGCCACCGCAAAATGACCTCCAACAACGAACTATGGCACTCGTGGATTATGTTCTCCCATTCTCCTTGGGAACGCAGCGACGATCAAACCATCGGCACATCGGCGGTAGAGACGAGGATCGTCCCAATAATAGAACTTCACATCGTGGAGAAACTTCTTTTCAAACGACCTTTGCACGATGGAGGTAGAACCCAATCACCAAGTAATTGACAAAATCAGCGTACCATGGTGTGTGATCGACGATGCTCAAGATGTGCTCGTCTGGGAAGTTCTCCTTGATGCCAATCTTCCTATCCTCTCCTTCGACTGGCTTCTCCAATCGCGACAAGTGGTCGGCTACCACATTTTCGCAGCCCTTTCTATCTTTGATCTCCATGTCGAACTCTTGAAGAAGGAGGATCCATCTCACCAATCTCGCTTCAATCTTTCTTTGCGAATGTATGGCGAATGGCGGCATGGTCAGGGCACGCGATGGTGTGGTGCCCACCAAATAAGGTCTAAACTTATCGAAAGCATAGACCACGCAAGTAATTCCTTCTCCGTGGTGGTGTAATTCATTTGAGCAGTAGTCAGAGTCTTACTTGCATAATAGACGACTCGGAAAAGCTTGTCTCGCTTCGCCCAAAACAAGACCAATCGCCCAATCACCGCATCACACATCACCGAACGGTTGACCTCAATCGGGTGAGATCAAACCTGAGTCGAGATCGTACAACTTTAATTTCTCGAACGCCCAAACACTCCTTCGTGAACACGAACTTCATATCTTTCTCGAGCAAACCACACAATGGTTTCGTGATCGCCGAAAATCCTTGATGAACCGCCTATAAAACCCGCGTGACCGAGAAAACCCTCATCGATTCGACATTTGTCGTGCGGAGGTTTCCGACAGCGACAATCTTTGCTCGATCCACTTCCAAACCCTTAGCCGAGACTTTGTGACCAAGCACGATACCTTCCTTCACCATGAAATGACACTTCTCCCAATTGAGAACAAGATTCGCCTCCTCACATCTTTGCAAAGACTTGTGACAAGTTATGGAGACAATGGTCGAACGAAGAGCCAAACACGAAAAGTCGTCCATAAAGACTTCCATAATATTCTCGATCAACCCATGGAAGATGGACATCATGCACCTTGAAACGTGGCAGGAGCATTGCACAATCCAAACGGCATTCGCTTATAGGCGAAGACCCATACGACAAGTGAACGCTGCCTTGTGCCGATCTTCTGGTGATAGCAACTGATTGTACCCCAATATCCATCGAGAAAACAAAGAGAACTCATACCCCGCTAGTCCGTCCAACATCCGATCAATAAAGGCAAGGAAAATGGTCTTTCCTCGGTCGTGTTCGTGAGCACGATAGTCGATGCAACCGCCATCCTCGTTACGAGTCTTGTTGCCACAAGCTCGCTCGCCTCGCCTCTCGATCACCGTGATACCCCTTTCGATACCACTGAGTAGGGCTAACCCACTCCGCCGTCGATATGGCATAGATCATGCCGCGCCTAAGAGCTTCAACACTTCCTTTCTCGACGACCTCTTGCATTGCCGGATTCAATCGGCGCTGAGGTTGCACCTTCGGCTTGTATTCATTCTCCAACAGATCCGTGCATGCAAATCGAGGGATCGACCCTCGATATCGTAAATCGCCCACCCAATCGCCGACTTGTACCGCTTCAACACGACCATCGCCGGTCTCCTCATCACCAAAGCCAAGATATTATCACCGGCACGCCTCATCGCCGCCTAAGAAGGCATACCGCAGTGGTCCGCAACTCTTCAACTCCATCTTCTGTAGTCTCTTCCTTCTTCACCACGGCCCTTCCTCCAATCGGCTTCCTCACATCCAAATAAGGCACCGACTCGGGAGGCCTCGACTTCATCGATGGACTCAAGATACTCTAAAATCTCGCCACACGCCTCATCAAGGTCTCGGATGAGAAAATCGAGTTCGATACAAACTCCACCGGATCACCGATTGAAAGTGAGCGGGCGACAATGCTTATAACTCGACAATCTTCCATGGTCTTCTCGTCAGTCGCTTAGCATAGATCATATATAGAGATTTTCATCTCCTCGCCGCCGACTCGGAAGGTGAGATCTCCATCTGCACGCCTATCAATGCTCTACCGTAGCTAGGAATGGTCGCCCGAGAATAAGAGGTGTATTCCCATCCTCCGCATGTCGAGAACAACGAATCACCGGAAGATGAAATCGAACTTTCACGAGCACGCCCTCCACTATCCCTTTCGGATAAGTCACCGATGTGTCCGCCATCCAAGAGCTATGGTGGTCGGCTTGATCTCCCAATCTCCAATCGGTTAAAATGGACAACGGCATCGATTGATGCTTGCCCCAAATCACACGTAACCTGAGAATGTCCGCCTCCACGACACATGCGATGGTGAAGTCGCTCGATCTTTCCGCTGAGTGGCAACTTCATTGTCAGACAAAGATCGCACTCTCGAGACAGATTTATCGCCTCGAATTTCCCAAGCTTCTTCTTATCGGCAACGGCATCCTTCGTAAACTTAACGTAACCCGCATATCTCAAGGCGCATCAAGTAAAGGAATATTGATGTGCACCTTTGAAACATCTCCACGAACTGGGTCAACTGATTCGACTCGCGACCGCGTGCGCGGTCGCTAGTACATGCACGTTGTCTTCATTTCATCTTCGCGGCGGCTTTCTCGCGCCAGTGCGCCTCAAGCTTCGCCTCGATTTCGCCCTCTCCAGAATGACTCATGACCGCCAGGTCGCCGCTAGGTCCCTGATGACATGTCGCGGGCGCTGCTGACTTGTTGCGCCACGAGCCGCCGCGAACTCGCCATTTTCCTCGCGGCCGGGCTCATGGTCATGAGCTCGGTCGCGATTTGCTCTCTTTGCCCGCTTGCCCTGCTCGCCTCCTCGCGACTTTGATAAGCTCGCCCACCTCAAATGAATGGCATTACGCTGATTTTTGGGTTTACCTCAGACACTCGGAAATTGGCCCGACTTGGCCGCCCATTCTCACAGCGGCTATCTCGACTTATTCGATTCTCCATCATCTTCATGTGCTTTCCCATAGCCGCCACAAGGACTCCAAATGATTGATCTTCCGCCTTGTTGCTTATAAACGACTCGATTCGTTGCCAATTGTTGGTTGCTTACAACCAATCACGATCATATCCTCTAGACTCGGTTTCTTCGTCTCTCGAATCACCCGCTCGAATCGAGAAACCCGCGAGGTCAGCTGAAAATTATTGGGGTTGGCGACGAGAAATTTGGGTGATTTCATTGTTAGATTGTATGCCTGATTCCCCTGTGACTCGGTTGTTCCTCCGATTGATGTAGTTCACGCCCCTCACCGATTATCTCCGACTCACTGCAAAGATTTATCCGAGCCACGCCTTTTCCTTTCCTTTCTTTCTCAAATCGCTTTTAACAAGGTGAACCGCCCATAATATTGTCGCATTTCGAGTCACCTTCAACTGCTGCGCCTTCACCACCGCGTTCTCCATCGCCATCGATAATCGTAGCCGCCATTTCTTCGACGATGCGGCTGGCCTCGCCTCACACGCCTGCTCAAAAGGCAACCCCCACGATGCATCAACAATACCTCGTGAGGTGTCACCACCAGAAACCGGGTAATCGCTCTCTCGAAAATCCATGCCGGGCACCTTCTCAATAGCCCTCGAATCTTTCCCACGACTCGAACAAAGATTCATCTCCTAATCGGGAGAAGTGGAAATCTCGGCTATGATCTTCGTGTTTGGCCGAGGAAAGTACTTCAAAGGAATTTCTCACGTAATCGCCCAACTGCTGATGCCTGCACGATCTAAGGTCTCAACCAGCCCTTCGCTTGATTTCGAGAGAATCCAACATACGCATCCGGATTGTGTCTTGTGGCACCCCATTCTGCTTTGATGGTGTCACAAATGTCGAGATAAGTCTCGAGATGGGCATTCGATCCTCCGTGACTCTCCTCCGAACTGCTCCTCGAACCATGCCGATTAGGGCGGCCACCAAAATTGTTAGCATAACTCGGGCCCCATCCGCCTCCTTGAAATTGCTCGGCAGGAGGTCTCAGACATGTAATTCAACGGCCTGCCGCCCCGAGCAGGACAACGAGTCCCATAGTCGCCAATTGCGCCGTGATTTGCGTGAACCGCTAATAGGCGCACGGCTACTCGGGAGAACGCCTGTTATTCCGATTTGCCATTGCTTCCTTTCTTCTTGCCCTTCTCCTTCTCCTTTGTGAATTTTCGATTTCGGATCAAAGTGTAGTTCAGAGGTCCCCGGACCTTGTGAACATAAACTACCCGAGAAAAAGAAGGAAATCGATTGGCAAAGACTAAAAATAAAATTAAAAGTACAACTTGAATTAATAATTCCAAATTGACAAGTTATTCCTATATGATCTTAACAATCCCCGGCAACGGCGCCAAAATTTGATCGCTACTTTTTCACACTAAAAAGTGTAAATATAGGGTAAGCGAAGTATCGTATCCACAGGGATTGTAATACAAAATACGTAAGTTAACCTCAAGAAGAATTCATCATTATCCAAGTAACAAATATGGTTTTATAGTATTTTAGGCTTTAACTCAATCCAAAGCAAAGGTAACAAAATGTAGTAAAAATTAAAGCAATAAACACTCTGATGTTTAAAACAGAGAGACGACTAACCTAGGGCTGCATTAATCCAATCCACAACGATGTTTATCCTGTTCTTATTAACCAATTTTAATCCGCATAAAATGGAAGATCACATATATAACCGATAATTTCATTACGATTAAAGGCGGTCAGAGATTACTAGTTTTCCTATTATCACACGCCTCTAGGTGAAAACGAGTAACCCAAACGGATCACAAAGAATATGCTTCCTACGAATATCCTATCTCGCCCACGACTCAAGGCTCATTCAGATCATGCATTCGATATCGATCGACAATTAACACAATTACGTAATTAACCGACAACTAAACATGCATCGAGATTGATCGAAACCAACACATATAAATAAGCACAATCGAATCATGAATCAATGCATGGACGGTAAATAACGATAACAGAATCACAACATATAGATCGAATCATGCAAACCCTAGTGATTAGAACGAAAAACTAGCCGCATATAATAAACGAAATGAAATACGATTTAATCATAAAGACAAAAATTAAATATATAAAACCCGTGATGTAGCGTTGATGAACACGCTGGGCTCAATCCCAACCTCAAATAAAAACGGAACTTGCAGTAATTCGTCCGACGAAACGCTCCGGATCGTAAACAAACGTAAACTAACGGAGAACAATACGTAAAATAAATCTAGAATGAAACTATATGGAACCTAAAGCTAAAACTCGAAAAACTTATGGAAAACCGAGAAAGAGGCTCGAAACGAGGTTGTGAAGTTGGGCGAGGGTGTTGCCATATATAGCACACCCCAAACCCTAATTTTCCTTCGCGCCGCTGCCTCGCGACCACCCTTCGCGTCGCTAGGTGTGGTCGCGAGGTAATCCTCGCGTGCGCTTCTCGCCCGCGATCGCCTCTTGCGCCCGCTTGGTTGGTTCGCGACCACACCTAGCGGTCGCTAGATGTCCGATATGGTCGCGAGAAATCGCCCAGCCGCTTTCTGTTGGGGCTTCGCTGGAGCGCCTTCCGCGATCGCGGTATGTTGGGGTCTCAGTGTTTCCTAGCGGCCGACCTAGCGACCGCTAGTCCGCCGCTAGAAACACGCCAGATTGTGTGTTTTGTCTCGCAAGGCCGCTCCTTGCTTCGATTTTCAACATATAGACCTACACAACACCAAAAGAACACCCAAGAGCAGATCTTCTAAAAATAGATAAAACATTAGGAATCGATACGTGAACGCACATTAAACGAGCTAAACTCATCTTCAAATATCAACTATAAACGTAAAATGCGCGCTTATCAACATCCGACCATATCCTTTCCGCTCACTCTCCACGGCGGTGCTCGGAGTGGTCAGACACTTTGCCTACGGTAGTGTCACTACTTAGGCAAGGCTTCAACAAAAAGTTCCTTGAGAGATACTATCCCATCTCAAGGATACAAAGCGTGAGGACAAGGATGAGTTCCTCCGGATGGGGAATGGCGATACTATTGGTGTTCATTTCAAATCCATCTTTGCAAAGTGTCCCAATCACCAAATCTCTGATCAAGATCTGATTCAATATTACGTGAATGGCTTGAGGGCGAGTCAGATGCAGCTCGTGAGTGCTGCGTGCGGAGGTTCCATACTCAACAAACAACCCAGCGAGGCATTCAAACTACTCGCAGACTTGGCTGAAGAGTCTCGGGATGATGCCAACGCAATGGTCAAGACGATGCCCAGCCAAGAAGCTACCACTTCAGACGGATCCGACATGAAAGATATGAAGCCCATGATGAAACAAATGATGGACCTGATGAGGCCCTCTATGGCCAAGAAGAATGTCAAAGCGTGTTAGCTTTGCTTTGCCACCACCCACAACACGGACGAGTGTCTACAAATGGCTGAAGAAGAAGAAGAAGTGAATGCATTTGGGCATGTCAACAACGGTGGTAGAGGAAACGCTCAAGGTCAAGAAGCCCGTTTGACCGCACAACCCACCATGGAAAAATCACGAGAACTTGAGGCACGGAGGCACACACTATCAAGCACCCGCCGGGCGTAATCCACCTCAAGCTCGGCCATCTTTAGTGAGATAGTGCACAATCAAGGAGCTACCCAAGGAAGGATAGTGCAAGACCTCGACAAGTTCAAAACAGAGACAAGAGAAGTCCCACAATCAGATCGACTCAACCAACACCTTGACGCAAGAGATATCAAAGCTCAACCAAAGCAATGGACACTTCCCGCCAAGTGGAAATCCAACCCAACGCGCACGCCAACGCAATCAACTTGAGGAGCGGTAAGAACTTGCCAGCAAGTGAGGAAGCCCCACCACGGAGCCACGAGAGAAGGCATAACCGAGGAAGTCGAGGACTGGTCAAGGAACTTGAACCTCGAGGTGGCTTCCTCGCCCAAGGTAGCAGCATGTGACGAGATCAAGATCGCACCTCCTTCCCGTGAAGGTTGGCAAGGAACAAGGAAGTCAAGAGATGAATGAAATGATCAAGATCTTTAAGAAGGTAGAGATAACATACCTTGATCATCGCTTAACCTCGATGCCGAGGTGCGCTAAGTTCCTCAAAGAGTCAGGTACCAAGAGAGTCAAGTACACGGACGATGCCAAGTTCCAAATGGGGAGAACGCCTCACCAGACTCAAACGAGATCTCCCAATCAAGTGTAACGATCCTGATGTTCTATATACCTTGTGTGATCGGACAACAAGGATGGACCAAGTTATGCTGATCTCGGGCATCAATCAATGTGATGCCCCTATCTATCTATCAAGAGTTGAAACTCGGATCACTACGACCGCCTTGTGTTTAGATTCAATTGGAAGACAAGTCAAATGTCTATCCCGAAGGGATAGTTGAGGATGTGCTCGTCAAGGTGCAGGACCTTATTTTCCCAGCCGACTTCTACGTTCTAAACATGGGCAGTACCCGGACCAAGAAGCAAATTATGTCGCTAGGCGTGCCGCTTCTCAAGACGGCCCGAACTTTAATCGATCGAATACGGGAAGCTCACATGCAAATTGTTGGGAGACGGTCACCTTCGACATCTACAAAGCCGAGCAATTTCGATCGACGTCGAGATGGTGGACTTCGGTCTTCCATCGAGAAGGATGTTGAGAGATACCGCCAACGTGGTGATCAAGGACGGTCTGAAAGAGTTATCCAAGGCACATCAAGATTTAGAGAATCTCGACAAGGAGGAGATCGAGGCAACCGAAGTGCTTGAGGTAGAAGCCGACCAAAGCGGGGACGATCAACCAAGCTATCGATCACATCTAGTGCATGACAAGGAGAGGATGCAACCTTCTTTGAAGAAAGCCCCTAAGCTACAACTCAAACGCCTACCGAAGCACTTGAAGTACATCTACCTCGGAGTCAACGAGACGTTGCCAGTAATCATAAGCTCCGAGTTGACGATCAAAGAAGAAGAAGAGACGAGGGCCGTCTTGAGCAAGTATAAAGAGGCCATCGACTGGACCTTAGCCGACCTCAAGGGCATCAGCCCTACTATTTGCCAACACTACATCTTGCTCGAGGACGACGCTGTACCGGTCAGAGCCCCCAGAGAAAGCTTAACCCGATAATGAAAGAAGTTGTCAAGGTGGAGATACTCAAACTCCTTGAGTTGGGCCTCATTTACCCCGCTCAGGATAAATGTGGGTCAGCCCGATCCACGAGTGCCAAAGAACCGCGCAGTGGTCGAGAATGAAGGCAAGGAATTGGTCACGATGAGACTCCAGACAGGCTGGAGGGTTTGCATCGATTACAGAAAGCTCAACAAGGTAACCAAGAATGACCACTTCTCCTTGCCGTTCATTGACCAGATGCTTGAGAGACTCATTGGGAATAGGTATTTCTGTTTCCTTGACAGCTACTCTGGTTATATGCAAATTTGTGTGGCATTAGAAGATCAAGATAAGACTACATTCACTTGCCCATTTGTCACATTTTCATATCGTCGTATGCCATTTGGTTTATGCAATGCCCTAGGAACATTTCAAAGATGCATGATGAGTATATTTTCTGATTTGCTTGAGCAATGCATTGAGGTGTTCATGGATGATTTTACTGTTTATAGCAAGACGTTTAACCAATGCATAGAGCATCTTGAGTTAGTTCTGCAGAGGTGCGTGGAGAAGGACCTTGTGCTGAATTATGAGAAATGTCACTTCATGGTCAAGGAGGAATTGTCCTGGACATGTTATCTCCGAGAAGGGCATTGAGGTAGACAAAGCTGGGGTGGAGATCATAGCCAAGCTGCCTTATCCCACCAACATCAAGCAGCCCGGGATTCCTTGGCCACGCTGGATTCTATCGGCGGTTTGTCAAGGACTTCGCCAAGATAGCACAACCGATGAACCGCCTCCTCCAGAACGATGTACCGTGGGAGTTCGACGACGCATGTAAAGAAGCTTTGCAGATATTGAAAGAGCACCTTGTCATAGCGCCCATCATAAGGCCACCCAATGAGGCATGCCCTTTGAGCTGATGTACGACGCTAGTGGATACGCTGTTGGTGCAGTGCTTGGGCAGAAAATTGGCAAGGAGAGCTTCGTCATCTACTATGCATCGAAGACCCTCACCGGGCCGCAGACACTATTACGACCACGGAGAAGGAGCTTCTTGCCGTGGTGTTTGCCTTCGAAATTTTGCACCTACCTCTTTGGGAGAAAGACGATGGTTTACATCGACCACGCCGCCTGAAATATCTCATGGCAAAGAAAGACACAAAGCCACATCGATACGGTGGATACTCCTCCTCCAGGAGTTCGACGTTGATATCAAAGACAAGAGTGGATCTCAAAATCAAGTGGCCGACCACTTGAATAGAATTTTGAGAAAGGATGAAGGAGATCCAATCCGAGCAACATTTCCAGACGAGGAGCTACTCGAGATCTACACCAAGGAGCCGTGGTACGCAGAATTGGTGAACTACATCGTGACCGGAGTGTTGCCCGTGGGAATGCCAACACACCAGAGGAACAAACTCAAGAAGAAGAGTCGACAATACGTATGGGATGACCCATACTTGTGGAAGCAATGCACAGACTTGATCATGAGGAGATGCATTCCGGAAGGTGAGCAAACAAGCATCCTTGAGCACTGCCATGAGAAGGAGTGCGGCGGACATTTTGGGTACAAGAGAACGGCAAGGAAGATCCTTGATTGTGGGTTTTACTGGCCCACTATCTTCAAGGATAGCTACGAGAAGTGCCGAGAATGCGATAAGTGTCAACACGAGGGTAATGTCTCAAGGAGGAATGAGATGCCATTGGTACCTATCTTGTCAGTGGAAGTGTTCGACTTATGGGGCATGGATTTCATGGGCCCCTTGCCAAACTCTAAGGGAAACCAATACATACTCCTAGCAGTGGACTACGTGTCAAAATGGGTAGAAGCCAAGGAAGACGTAAGGACCGTAGCCGTTTTTCTCAAGTCAAACATCTTTAGCCGGTTCGGTGTGCCAAGAGCCATAATCAGTGATCGGGGCACCCACTTCTACAATGCCACCATTGGCAGCTTACTCAAGAAGTATGGGGTGCATCACCGGATGTCCACCGCATACCATCCTCAAGCCAATGGCCAAGCTGAGCTCTCAAATCGCATTGTAAAGACCATCTTGAGGAAGGCCTTGGGAGAGAGTAAGAAGGAGTGGAGCACTCACCTCGACGATGCACTATGGGCATACCGGACAGCCTTCAAAACGCCATTTAGAATGTCTCCTTACCAGATGGTGTTTGGCAAGATGTGTCACCTGCCTGTCGAGCTGAAACACAAGGCGTACTGGGCAATCCACAAGCTCAACTTTGACTAGGATGAGGCAGGAGAGAAGCGCAAGCTTGACATACAAGAGCTCGAGGAGATTCTCCTAGAAGCGTATGACAACGCCGCTATATACAAGGATAGGCTCAAGAGATCCCATGATCTTTTAATCAAGGAAAAGGAGTTCGAAAATGGGCAAATGGTGCTACTCTATCAAAATAGGTTCCGTTATGCCTCTGGCAAGCTGACCACAAGTGGGTGGGACCTTACATCGTGCACGCCCAACATCCGAACGGAGCCGTGGAGATAAGCGACATGGACGGCAAGAAAGTGTTCAAGGTAAACGGAAGCAGACTTAAAACCTACCATGGGCACGACCGAAGGCTCAGAGAATGGGACGTTGAGCAGAATGAGCCTACCGAGGTTCCCCAAGAGGATCCTCAAGACACCTGAGCTCAAGGAAGACGTTGAGCTAACGACGTTAAACAACAGCGCTTTCCGGGAGGCAACCCGGTGGGGTACGATTTTAATCGCTTACATTTTATTCCCTTTTTGTCAAGGGGGTGGTCTTGACCACTTTTAACACTTTGCCTCAAGCAAAGTGTGTGAGTGGGGAAGCCCACCCTCGTTATTTTGACCTGCTCCTTGAGAGGACTGTTTCTTCCTCGAGGAGCGTATTTTCTTAAACTGCAGGTCTGGACGAAACTCAAGACGAGGCAAAAAAGAGGCGTTGTAGCTGGCAAGGTGATAACCTTGGCCAAGGACACGGGAAACGGGGCGATATCTGCAGTTTTGCAGGCTGACGCAGGAGACGTCCCATCAAGTCAGCCCACTACCCTATAACCGCCCCAACCCACATTCTAATTACCCCCTCATTTCGCTTACCTACCTTCACACATTCAAACCTGCAACCGTAAACCTCCCCAAACCAAAGTACAAAAAACCCTAACTTTCCATCCATGGCGCACACACGTCCGAAGAAGAAACTCCCTGAACCAACCCCGAAAAAGACCATCGCTCGTTGCATAGAAATGGAGATGACACCAGCAGAGCCCACCGCCGAAGGGAGTCCGTCGTCCGGTGACGGAGCTCTCCTCACTGAGTTTGTCGAGGGAGCAGAAGAAGCGCCCACTCTCCATGACATTCACGTGGAGGTGGACGCTGACGAAGATGAGTAGCCCACGATCGAGAACACACCGGAGAAGACGCCGGAGAAAAAGAAGGAAATCATCCCCTCCACCGGAAAGAGAAAAATGAAGGAGACTCCTACCGCCTCCTCATCAAAGAAGACGTCGCCGACCCCCTCTCACACCGGGTCTGCCGGCAAGGAAACCAAAGTGCTGGAGGAGATGGAGGTTTCCAAGGAGGAGAGCTCCGGCGATGCTCTCGGAGAAGGCAAGGACGAAGGAAACAATCCGGCGGAAGAGATCGAGGAAGAAGACGTCTTCCTCACTGGAGAACGGCCGACGAAGAAGGAAAAGATGTCGATGCGCTGGTCGAAATGAGGGAAGGCCTACACGGTGAACACCAAGAAGCTCGTCAAAACCAAGGAGATGGTTGTGCCAAAGCGGTTGGAACTTGCACTCCTCAAGCAACTGGGTGTCAAGGAGGATGTCGAGAGGCTGTTTAAAGGAATAGGATGGAGGAAGTTTCTCGAATGGGATACCACAGTATACGCACCGATGGTGAAGGATTTTACGGAGATCTTGACATAGACCATGACAAAGGGTGCCAAGAGGCATGATTCCACTCCTCGGGGAGGCGAAGAGAGTTTACTGTTGACGAGCTCAACCAAGCTTTAAACATGGTAACATTGATGGAGGCAAAGAGAGCCAGCTACAGGGGAGCAGCCAAGGTGGTACCCAATTTCACTGACGGGAAATGGTCCGGGATCTGGGGGAAACTAATCGGAAAGGATGGCGCATAGTTCAAGTCGTGTGACGCCAAGGGGACAGCCCTCAAGGACCCAACCATGCAAGTGTGCCACCGGATCCTCTCCTACAATCTCTTTGGCAAGAAGGACAGCAGCGTAACCATGTCGAAGAGCGAGTTGTTCTTCCTTTGGGCGATACACGAAAGGATGAGGCTCAACTTTGCATCATTCGCAATCTCGCACATGAAGAGCATCATGGGCAGGGAGCAGCAGAGGCTCTCCTTGTACCACTTGCCGACTAACTTTGCCAAGGAGAATGACCTGCTTGGCCCCGACTTTGCCATGGCCCCCGAGAGAGGACACCTTCGACCTGAAAGTACTCAAGAAAATGCTCAGGATTGTGGAGGACGAGGACGGCAAGCTCACCATCCAACAAGAGCTTGAGAAGCCCGTTGCCAAGCCAGCACGCTCAAAGGCCAAGGCAAGGGCAGGACCTTAGCAACACCGGAGCCTGCCCAAGGTGACACTCAAGCTGCCCTCGTCAGAATACAAGAAACTTTAACTGAGATCCAGACCGCCCAGCTCGTATTTTTCGCCCACCAAGGATTCAGGTATCCACCAGCATCCCCCTAAGCTTCTCCTCCCTTGTTTTTTGTGTTTTTGTTTTTGTTTTTGTTTTTCTTTTTGTGTTTAGTTTTTTTTTCTGTTTTTTTTTGTGTTTTGTTTTTCTTTTCCGTTTTTCGTGTTTGTTTGTTGTGCGTATGTGTGTTTATGTTTTTCGGGGACCATACTCAGTCTAACACTTTGCCACAAGCAAAGTGTGTAAGTGTTGAGGGTCCTCTGTTTTTGTTGTGTGTGTTGACCAGCATGTTGAGATGAGCATGATAATTATGATCTTGGCATAGGCTTTGTAATACATGTTTAGCTTGTTTCAAAAAGGTTAGTATGACGGAAAAGGGGCATGGCATGCACACCTGTGAGAGATTGAGCCTATATATGCTAAACCATTGCAAGCATGATTTTATTCTGTGTGATATTCGAATGCTTGACTTGGTTGTGCTAGAACTTGCCTGCTGTCTTGATCAAAGCCCAACCTGCAGTGAGCTTGAGTGCTCTAGATGATTTAGGCTTTCTTTTCATAGCCATGGTCAAACAATGAACATAACCCGGATATATGTATCCTTTGCTAGCCCTTTTGAAATGCTTCGTTTTCTTTTAAATTATCTTGTGCTCTTCCCCACACGGGATTAAGAGAAAAGAATAGGGGAGGGATATGTCGTCTTGGGTATCATTCGGGCAAACACAACATTAGATGCCTTGGCCTTGGTAGGGCATAATGAGCTTAAATTGAAAAATTGGGTAAATGTACACCAATTCAAAATGTGTAGAAAGAAAAGAAAAAGGTTGGGGAAACAAAGTTTAAAAAGTATAAAAGGAAAAAGAAGATTCCCCGAAAATGTAAAGTGTGCTCAGGCCCGTAAGTATCTTGCCAAGGGAAATGGGAAAATATTCTGCCCAAGACCTGAGTCAAGAAAACCTTACCCAAGCTTAAATCCTTCCTATTTAGCCAAGAAGCCACTCAACACAACCCTAAAGACCTAAGGATAGAGAACTTAAACCAAGCTATAGGGCAGAGATAGTAGACGGCAGACAAGCCTATGACACTTCCTTGATCAAGTCATCACTGAGCGTGAAAACCCTAAACACAGAGAGTTTGAGTGCTTGAGAGGAACTCCCACAAACTTGCTTTGCCCCGATCTTGATTAACCTTGATACATAGCTGTATTAATCGCCTATGCCTGATTATCTTTGTCATGATTCATCTTATCCTTGCTGGTTTTTTCGTGTGTTGTTCGTGTGTTTTGTTTTTCTTTTGGGCAAGGAATGCTTGCACGCTTGAGGACAACCGTGGTTCAAGTGTGTGAGTGTGACGAGCCCATTTTTCATGCTCTTTTTGGGGTAGTCCTTACCCTTGAAAGAGTGCATTTTGTGTGTGTCCTTTGCGTGTGTTTGTGTCTAGGAGGACACGCTTTGGAGTATTGCAGGTTGAGCCGGACCTTGGGCAAGATCGTGCCACCTCCTATGAGAGGTAAAAATCCAAGACTATCTTGGCAAGACATTCGACATCTTGCCAAGACAACATACCGCACGGAGCCGAGCACGATCAGCGAGGACGTGAAGCCAAGAAGGTAATCGAGACGAGGAAGAGAGGTAAAAGGACGAAGTGACGAAGTGGACGAGGGTAAAGTCGGGATGCACGGTGGAGGCGCAGACAAGATCTCTGGCAGACTTGCACGCAAATGGAAAGATTCTGGGCAAGGTCTTCTCTGCCGCCCGCTTGATTTTTGCCGTAAAGGGAAAGGTCAACCTGCAGTGCCTGGAATGAGACAAACCTGCCAGACTGAAGCCAGAGGAGCTCTTGTCGGGGTCCAGAGCCCGAGCCAGCTTGCTGCCCTCACCACCTGTCATCTCGAGATGCGTGCACTAACCAGGACAAGGAGGAGTATACCTAGGCTCCCAACACAACTCCAAAAGAAGCAGTAATTATTCAAAATACACGGAACACACGGTTGGAGAAAGGCATCAGTCCAAAATTCTCTCTAGACTTATCTCTTTTATTTCTCTTTGCTTTCATGAGTGATTGGTGAGGAAGAAACAAGTCCTATGGGCAAACATTTATATTATGTATTTGGTTATCTCTGCTTGAGCTAACTTGGCAGAGAATGCTTTTCGCTCACGTTTGATTTTATATTCAAGTATGGTTTCATTTATGTTCTTGTTATTTGCTTTTGTGTTTATGTCGATTATGCGTGAGTAGTCGGCTTGGTTGGGCTCGGGGTGAAGCACGTTGAGTCAAGGTCATATGAGTAGTGAGGTCTAAACGTCCTTAGAGCTTTGAGTGTGTGTTCCCGAAGCTCTAGGCCTGTATACACATGTTATTCCTTTCCTTGGGCATTAACTCGGCCGGTAGCCTTGGGGAGGGGGGAAAGCTACAAGCAATAGCAGGAGTAAGACATTGAGTGTCTCTTTGTCCCTGGAAGTACGGCTGGAGTGGGTGATTGTAGCCGTCGGCCTTGGGCAAGGGCTACGAGCCCTCCATGGACCGACTGTGCTAGTTGGACCGCTAGTGAGTAAAGGCGTTGGGCGGAAGAACCTATCTTGAGACCGTCTTGGCAAGGGGCAAGGCGGGGGCCTCTGTACTTAGTCCTAAAATCTACGGGCAAGCTGGGGCTGGAGGGCCTGGTGTACGTGACAACCTAAAAGGGCATCTACCCCTTGGTACCTTTAACCAACAACATACACTCGAGGTGGAAATCCTTGAACCTATGACCGACGTCTTGACCAAGATCTCAACGTCATGGAACCTCGCCCAACTACATGTTATTTAATCTCTTTACATTGTGTTTAGTTTCAGTTTACTTTCTGCTCAAGATACACCTCTCAAGACATTTCTCGAGACCGTCACCGATCGACACCTTGCCCTCTGGGCAACCTCCTACTCAAACTGTGACAACTCGAGTAACAACACAACCAGCTCTCTTGGGGTCGACCCCTTAACTTGCCATTTACGGAACTATGTGTTCAAGTTGGAGGAGATTATAAATGTATCTTGACGTGTCTTGGGACCTCTAACGATGGGTATCCGAGCGTCATCAGCGACCTGGCTCGCGGTCGCTAGCCATGGTCGCGAGAAATCGGGCAGAGGCTCTTCTTCGGAGGCATCTCTTAAACTTTACTCCAAGCACCCCCATTCATACTTTCGACTCATATGGACTTTGTCCATTTCCCTTTCTTTCCAACATGCTAATTAAACATTCATGCATACTCAAGATACCAATCTTTTGCTCATCAAATCCCTTTATGCTCACACTAGTCACAAAATATTTTTCTTTTGTATCTTTTTTTTTTAATAGAGCTTATAAGGTCTATTCTTTTCAACAGAGGTACCATTCTTTTCAACACACGTATATTTCTATCTCTTATCCCAACTTAATATATCAAAACCACTTTTACTCCCCTTGATTCCCATATCCATCCTCACCTCCTATCATCCAGTTAACAGAAAAATAAAGTCTAATAAAGGCTCAAAGAAAGCGACAAACGGTATATATCATAGGGTTAGTGTATGGGTAAATATGTGGTTGACAAAGATGGCTTTTTATCCTTTCCATATTCGAAATACATATTGCAGTCTCGACACAGAACATACAACAAGTTCTAGAAGATGATTACATGCACGATATCACACAATTAAAAGAAACTGTATCAAGAGGTTTATACAGTGAAGCTCAAGTCTCACGGTTTTAAGCAAATGGTGAAAAACAACAAGCTAAGCAATCTCAAGTCATTCATGCGTCATTTTCTAACATATCATGTGCACTATCAACATATATTTCAAAAAATTCTATCATCATTGGTCCCATGGATTAACACATTTCACTTAACTCGTTGATCGACAGACACGACAACAACAACAAAAACACGACAAAAGCCCCAAAGCATAACAACTTTACAAGAAAACATAAAAACATAAACAGGACTCTCAACCAACCAAACTCGACCACTCCCCCCAAACTTATTGTGAACAGGTGTGAAATGGAGGCAATAAGGTTTGCAGAAAAGAGTAGTTGGGAGAGAGACCTTACCTCGTATGCCGTGCTACTCCGACGACGGATAGAATCCTCGCCACTGATCCCACCTCTACATCATCTCCATAATTTGTCTTTGGTGCTCTTGATGTGTTTGGTGTTGGGCGAGGAGGGCTTGTTGTTGTTCGAATTGGGCCTGCTGTTGGGCCAAAATGGATGTCAGGCGCCCGTCAATGTGGTCAAGACGACCATCTATGCGATCCAAATTCTCGTAAATCTCGGGGTTGCCTTGAACGGGTTATGGGTGTAGTGCGCCGCTTGTCTCGGGCGCCTCCTCCTGCTCGACTGCCTCTTCTCGTTGTTCGCCCTCGATTTCGCCTTGCGCATTTAAGCACTGAGCCCATGCGTGGTGAACAGGTGCGTTCAAGTTCCAATTGGAATCCGGTGGCCTAAATCCGCTTAACCGGGTGAGCTCTGTGTGGGGCAGGCAAAATATAGATTGGCCATGCTTGTCGTATAGCAGCCAAAGGTGACGGCTCGGGTGTCTCTTCAAGAACGTCTGGATTTATAGATAGGGCTTGTCCCGGAAAATATCTTGAGAGATAGGACTCTCACGAATCGTTACCCCAAAAAAATCAACAATGGGGGTAATGAATCCCCCTATGCATATCCGTGCATTCCCCGAAACCTCGGCTTGCATCTGGAAATGTTGTGCGAGAAACATGCCGGCATGCATCTTTTGGTTCATCGCAGCCCCAATCAAGAGACTCATGTCCTGTGAAAGGACTGTTCCGGCATTGTTGCGGCCATGTATGGTGAAGGTAAGCAGGCGGTGAAAGTAGCGGACCGCTGGATTTCGTAGGGAACTGGCCTTGGCTCTGGAGGCGTCATAGTACGGGTTCTGCTCGAGAGATGTGTCCACAAACAATGGCCACACATTCTGTGGCAAGGTCTCTAGATCCCCGATGTATTGACCCTCGTGATGGCCATTGATGATACCATTCAGTTCATCCACTGAGAGTTGGCGGGGCTCGTTGTCCATCTGGAATGTGATATAGTCCGACGACCCTGGCGTCTTGTGTACTCGGACGGTCGAAAGGAATTCCGTGATGATCCGGTATGTTAGATAGTTGGCGTGATAATGTAATATAAACTGCCCTCTCGCCCAGCCACGTTACATCGTTGGCTATCCCCATGGCTTAACAAGTCTCTATGCACATAAATCTTGAGTGTCGGTGCTTCATCTGTATCAATCTCCTCCAACGATCCCTTGACGAGGGATTTGGCAGTCGGACCCCAAATTTCTCGGGGTGGAACTCATCACGTGACCCGTCACGTGAAGAAGAGACGACCTCCATGTCCTTGCGTTTGTGTCCCGAAGCACGCGACATAATGTACCTAAAAAGATTTCAAAGTTAGCGCACATACTTATTAATAAAATCAAAGCAAACGTCAACCCAATAAGAGTTCCCCCAAACTTGAATGTAAGAAAACTCCCCCATACTAATATATGATTTTTATAAGGAAAAACAAGGGAGAGAACACACACAAAACTCAAAAATGCATGGAAAACGCATTCTCGGACGCTTCACGGCCGACCTCACGGTCGCGAGGGTCGTCATGAGGGATCACCTCGCACCCAAGAAAGAAGTCTTAACGCCACAGACGCCACAACCCACCTAGCGATCATGAGCACTGTCCAGTGGCAGTGACAAAAAAAGTTTATGCAATTTTCCAACCCAAAGCAACAATGTAGGCAAATTAAACCGACAATATACATCTATGAACATCAATATACCAAACATTGGAGGAAACATGCTCAAACACCATGTAAAATTTAACAATATAGGTTCTATGTTCTCAAATCCTCAATAAACCACAACAAGAAGATATAATAGGCAAAACCCTTCTAATTCATGCTAAAAACATAAATCTATGAAGAATTAAGGAAATGTAGCATACCTTGAGTGAAATTTATGTCTAAAGCACAAAGAATTGAGGAACTAGGGTTTGGGTTCTTGAGGGTGGTGTCTTTTGCTTTGTTGTGTGTGTGTAAAATGGGGAAAAGGGTAAAATTAATGTAAAGGCGAGGTCAACGTCTGGGCGCGGGTCGGGTCACACCTCGCGGCCGTGCTCGTGGTCGCTAACTCGGTCATGAGTGCGCCTGCATTTGAGAAACATGTACTGCCCGATTTCTCATGGCCACTCCTCGCGGATCGTCATGGCCGCTATGTCCGCTGGGCAAATAGCCATCGCTTTCTCATGACCACTACCTCGCGGTCGCGAGGGTGGTCGCTAGGTAGGCTTTTTTTTTTATATATATATATAAAGCCATAAAACTTTGGAACACGAACACAACCAACAAGACACGACACAAACAAACAAAAACAAAACAAACAAAAACGACAAAAATAAAGCATGTAAAACTGTTGGGTTACCTCCCAACCAGTGCTAGAGTTTTCGTCGCTAGCTCGACGTTACCTCTCATCATGGTTCGTTGAGCTTGGTCACCTTGACTTCTCGGTCGAAGTGTGACTTGAAGTAGAATTTGAGGTATTGGCCGTTCACCTTGAAAATGTTGCCACTCGAGTCTAGCAATTCATAGCTTCCATTGGCATGTGCACGGTAGACAGTGTATGGACCCGACCATCTCGATTTCAGCTTTCCAGGGAAGAGACGGAGTCGGGCGTTGTAAAGCAAAACTTCATTACCCGGAGAGAATCCTTTGGGACGAATGAGGAGGTCGTGGAATTTTCGAGCTCTTTCCTTGTATATCCGTGAGTTTTCAAAAGCTTCGTTCCCCATTCATCAAGCTCCAACAATTGTTCACCTCTCATCAAACCGGCATCCTTGAAATCCATGTTGATTCTCCTTGTGGCCCAAGCTTTGTGTTCCAATTCAACCGGCAAATGGCAAGATTTCCCAAATACCATTTGATATGGAGATAGCCCTATATGAGCTTTGTAAGCAGTCCGGTAGGCCCAAAGAGCATCATCCAATTGCTTGGCCCAATCCTTTCGATTAACAACCGATTTCTTCAAAATCTGCTTTATCTCTCGGTTGGCGAGCTCAGCTTGCCCATTCGCTTGCTGATGATATGGGGAGGTGACTCTATGCTTCACGCCATACTTAGCTAGGACATTGCCTAGCCACTTATTATTAAATCGACCTCCATCGCCGATCAACGCCTCGGCCTCTCAAATCGAGTCGAGAATATTCTTGTGGAGAAACTTGATCACTACCTTGAGTCGCTCGTGGTCGTGGGAATCGCCTCTACCCATTGGGAAACATACTCCACAGCGAGTAAGATATACGTGTAACCACAAGACAAGGGAAACGGACCCATGAAGTCGATCCCCCATACGTCAAATAGTTCCACTTCCATGATGGTCTTCTGTGGCATCTCGTCTTTCTTAGTGACGTTTCCCATTCTTTGACAGATGTCACAACTCTTAATAAAAGATTGGAAATCCTTGAAGATCGAAGGCCAATAGAATCCACTTTGACAAACCTTTGCTGCCGTCTTGGCCGCTGCAAAATGTCCTCCATTTAAAGAACTATGGCACTCATGGATTATGTTCTCCCATTCTCCTTGGGGAACACAGTGACGTATCAGACCATCGGCACGTCGGCGGTAGAGATGGGGATCGTCCCAATAATAAAACTTGACATCGTCGAGAAACTTCTTTTTCTGATGAGGACTGCACGACGGAGGCAAAACTCCAATCACCAAGTAATTCAGAAAATCGGCGTACCATGGTGTGTGATCAATGATGCTCAAGATGTGCTCGTCTGGGAAGTTCTCCTTGATCCCAATTTTCTTATCCTCTCCTTCGACTGGCTTTTCTAGTCTCCATAAGTGGTCGGCAACCATATTCTCGCAGCCCTTTCTATCTTTGATCTCTATGTCGAACTCTTGAAGAAGGAGAATCCATCTTACCAATCTCGGCTTCGAATCTTTCTTTGCGAACAGATGACGAATGGCGGCATGGTAAGTTTGGACAATAGTGTGGGTGCCCACCAAATAAGGTCTAAACTTATCGAAAGCATAGACCACAGCAAGTAATTCCTTCTCGGTTGTGGTGTAGTTCATTTGAGCTGAGTCGAGCGTCTTACTTGCATAATAGATTACTCGGAATAGCTTGTCTCGTTTCTGTCCCAACACAGCTCCTACTGTCCAATCACTAGCATCGCACATCAACTCGAACGGTTGACTCCAATCAGGGGATACCAAAACTAGGGTCGATATCAGGGCTTGCTTTAATTTCTCGAACGCCCCCAAACACTCACTAGTGAACACAAACTTTGTATCTTTCTCGAGCAATCCACACAGTGGCTTCGTGATCACATAGAAGTCCTTGATGAATCTTCTATAGAAGCCCGCATGATCGAGAAAAATCCTCATGGATTTGACATTGTGGGAGGATGTAGTTTCTCGATTGCTACTATCTTTGCTCGATCCACTTCCAAACCTTTTGTCGAGACTTTGTGGCCAAGCACCACACCTTCCTTTACCATGAAATGGCACTTCTCCCAATTGAGAACAAGATTCGTCTCCTAACATCTGTGTAGCATTTGGGATAGATTGTGGAGACAATGGTCGAACGAAGAACCAAACACTGAAAAGTCGTCCATGAAAACTTCCATAATATATTCAATCAACCCATGGAAGATGGACATCATGCATCTTTGGAACGTGGCTGGAGCATTGCACAATCCAAACGGCATTCTTCTATAAGCAAAAACTCCATAAGGGCACGTGAACGCCGTCTTGTGCTGATCTTCAGGGGCGATGGCAATCTGATTGTACCCCGAATATCCATCTAGAAAACAATAGAACTCATACCCCACCAGTCTGTCCAACATCTGATCAATGAAGGGCAAGGGGAAATGGTCTTTCCTCGTGGCTGTGTTCAGAGCACGATAGTCAATGCATACTCGCCATCCTGTCACGAGTCTTGTTGCCACAAGCTCGTTCTTCTCGTCTCTGATCACTGTGATACCCCTTTTCTTGGATACCACTTGAGTTGGGCTAACCCACTCCCTGTCTAATATAGCATAGATCATGCCCGCATCTAATAGCTTCAAGACTTCTTTCCTCACGACCTCTTGCATTGCCGGATTCAGGCGGCGTTGAGGTTGCACCTTCGGCTTATACTCATTCTCTAACAGGATTCGGTACATGCAAATCGACGGGCTAACTCCCTTGATATCAACAATAGTCCACCCAATCACAGACTTATATTGTTTCAGCACAATCATCAACTTCTTCGACTCTTCTTCTGTCAAAGCTGAAGATACTATCACCGGACATGTCTCGTCTTCGCCTAGAAAGGTATACTGAAGGTGGTCAGGCAATTCCTTCAACTCCATCTTGGGTGTGATCTCTTCCTTCTTCACCACAGCATCCTCTCCTCCAATAGGCTTCCTCACATCTAGATAAGGCATTGACTCCTCGGGGAGGGCCTCGACTTCTCCGATAGCTTCAAGATACTATAAAATCTCATCACACACCTCATCAAGGTCTGCGGGTGAGAAAATCGAGTTCTGCATACAAAACTCCACCGGATCAGCTGATTGCAATTGAGTGGAAGGCAGTTTCTCGATAACACGACATTCATCCATCGTCTTCTCTTCAGGTTGCTTCATTGCGTCATAAATAGAGATTTTCATCTCCTCATCGTTGACCCTGAAGGTGAGATCTCCATCTTGCACGTCGATCAGTGCTCGGCCGGTAGCTAGGAACGGTCTCCCTAGAATAAGAGGTGTGTTCCCATCCTCTGGCATGTCGAGAATCACGAAATCTGCTGGAAATATGAAATCTCTAACTTTCACGAGCACGTCCTCCACTATTCCTTTCGGATATGTCACTGATGTGTCTGCCATCTGGAGAGCAATGGTGGTCGGCTTGATCTCTCGAATTTCCAATCTATTGAAAATGGACAACGGCATCAAGTTGATGCTTGCCCCTAAGTCGTATAGAACTTTGGAGAATGTCTGTCCTCCGATGACACATGCTATGGTGAAGCTGCCTGGATCCTTCTATTTAAGCGGCAACTTCTTTTGCAGTACAACACTGCACTCTTGAGATAGATTTATCGTCTCAAATTTCCGAAGTTTCTTCTTATTGGCAACCGCATCCTTCAAGAATTTCACGTATCCCGACATATCTCGGAGTGCCTCAAGTAGAGGAATATTGATGTATACCTTTTGAAATATCTCCATAAACCGGGTTAGCTTCTCATCATACTTCGGCTTGGCTAAACGGCTCGGAAACGGAATCGGAGGCGTCTACATCGGATAACTCTTCACTGGGTGTGCCTCGCGGCCATCCTTGCGGCCGCGAATGCGATCGCTAGGTGTCTAGGATGCATCTGCAGTCTTCTTCGTGGTTGGGCTCGCGATCGCAAGCTTGGTCGCTGGCTCTGCATCCGAACTCTCTGTCCGATTTTTCGCGATCGCATCATTTTTCCTAGCGACCGCGAGGTCTCTCCCGAGCCCCTCTGGAATGCCCACTGACTAATTTCTCGTGGCCGGGCTCGCGATCGCGAGGTGCTCCTTTGTTGCCCCGTTTTCACTATTCTTCCCCCGTGTGGTTCTGATAAGCTCGTCCACTCTTCAATTGAATGGCATTACAGTGATTTTTAGGGTTCACCTCCATATTACTCGGAAATTGACCCGACTTCTGTTGCCCATTCTGCTGTGAGGCTATCTGACTTATTTAATTTTCCATCATCTTCATATGCTTCCCCATAGCCGTCACAGTGGACTCCAAATGATTTATCTTCTGCCCAGTATTTCTTATGAATGAATTATGTTGTGTCGCCAATTGTTGGTTGCTCACAACCAACTGCTGCATCATCTCCTCCATACTTTGCTTCTTCGCCTCTTAAATTACTCCATTCTGGACTGAGAAGCCTGGCGGAGGTTGTTGAAAATTGTTGGGATTGGCATATGAGAAATTAGGATGATTTCTGTTATTCGGATTGTATGCCGGATTCCTCCCAGGACGGTTCCTCTGATTTATATAATTCACATCTTCCGCCTCATTCATATCTGCCTCTGCAGCATTGACATGGGCAACACATTTCGCTTTTCTTTCCTTCTCGAACTGGCTTCTCAGAAGGGTAAATTGCTCCATGATATTGACATACTTCGAATCGTCTTCAACAGTAGCCGCCTTTACCACTGGTGTCCTCTCCATAGGCCATTGATAGCTATTTGCAGCCATCTCTTCTAGAATCCTGCTAGCTTCCTCCACATGTCGATTCAACAGACATCCTCCTGCCGATGCATCTACAATACTCCTCGTGTGAGGTGTCACCACTATAAAGCTGCAGATCTGCTACTCTAGAAAATCCATGTTCTTGGCACTTTCTCAATAAGCCCTAAATCTTTCCCACGACTCGAATAATGACTCATCTCCTAATCGGAGAAATGAGAAATCTCGGCTATGATCTTACGTGCTTTAGCGGTGGAAAGTACTGAGAGAAACTTTTCACAAGATTCCCCAACTGTTGATTCGGTCGCGATCTAAACTCTTGAACCAGTCCTTTGCTTGATTGCGCAATGAAAATCCGAACATGCGCATCCGGATTGTATCTTGTGGCACCCCATTCTGCTTGATGGTGTCACAAATGTCGAGATATGCCTCGAGATGGGCATTCGGATCCTCTGTCACTCCTCCTCTGAACTGTTCTCCTTGAACCATGCTGATCAGGGCCGGCTTCAACTCGAAGTTATTCGCATTCACCTCCGGGCCCCATCCGTCTTCTTGAAATTGCTCAGTAGGAGGTCGATACATGTAGTTTAAAGGTCTCGCCTCTGGAGCAGGGACAAGAATTCCCATGTTCGCCATCTGACGTTGCATCTCCATAAAGTCTGCCAGAAGACATGCAGCTTGTTCATGAGGCACACCCCTGTTGGGAGGAATACCCCCGTTGTTCGGATTTGCTGCCATATCTTGCCTTTTCTTTTCTCGTCTCTTTCTCCTTTGGGTAGTCTTGATTTCTGGATCTAACAATGGCTCAGGAGGTCCTCGGGACCTTGTGATCATAAACTACCTGGAGATAAACAAAGAAATTAGATCCGGCAAGTAAAACAAATAAAATAAAAATACAACTTGAATTAATAATTCCGAATTGTCAAGTTATTCCTATATAATCTTAACAATCCCCGGCAACGGCGCCAAAATTTGATCGCTCACTTTTCTAACAAGAAAACGTGCAAGTATATAGGTAAGATGAGTATCGTATCCACAGGGATTGTAACGCGAAAATACAGAAGCTAACAATCTAATCCTTCATCATTATCCAAGCGACATTTGGTTTATAAAGGGTTTAGGGCTTCGAATATTAAACCCAAAGCAAAAGGTAACAACTTAAAAATAAACGAAAGCAATAAACAATCAAAAAAATGATAATAAGATAGAAAGACTAACCCTAGGGATGCACAAATCCTATCCACCATGTATGTTTATTCTGCTTCCTATTAACCAATTTTAATCCAGACAAGATGGAAGATCACATATGTAACCACCAATTTCAGTTACGACAATTGTGGCAGTTGATTACTAATTTTCCCTATTACTGTTACGTCTCTAGGTGAAAATAAGCAACTCCAAAAGGATCACAAAGAAATGCTTCCTACGAATGTTCCTATCTCAGCTACGACTCAAGGCTTATTCGTATCATGCATTCAAGATCGATTGACAATTAAAACGGTTAAGTAATTAACTGGCAACTAGATATGCATCAAGAGTGATCAGAAATTAACACATATAATTAAGCACCAAGAATCATAAATCAATGCCTGGAAGGTAAATAATAATAGCAGGAATCACAACATTTAGGATAGAATCATGCAAACCCTAGAGTTAGAACGGAATTTAGCTAGACATAATAAACGAAATAAAATACGAAATAATCATAGAAATAGGAATTAAATAGATAAAACCCGTAGTGTAGCGTCGGAAGAACAATCGTTGGTTTTGTATCCCAACCTCAGCGAAAAACGGCAAAACACGAAAATTGTTCGGACAAAAGCGTTCCGAAGCGTCGACAATACGTAAAACTAGTGCAGAACAATGCAAAAACTAATGCTAGATGGTTCTAAATCAAAGCTAGAGTGTAAAAAAATATGAAATAACATGAAAAATTGAGGGAAAACGTGCATGAGAGGTCCAGGGGCGTGAGGGCGGCTATGCCCTATTTATAGGCAAAGGGTGAAAACCCTAATTTTTGGCTCATCCGCTACGCTTCGCGGCCGACCTCGCGGTCGCGAGCTTGGTCGCTAGGTATCTTCGTGTGCACGTCTTCTTTGGCATGCGACAGGACATGTAGCCGCTAGGTGAGCTTCGCGACCTGGCTCGCGGTCGCTAGCCATGGTCGCGAGAAATCGGGCAGAGGCTCTTTTTCGGAGGCATCTCTCACGGTCGCTTCTCGCGGTCGCAAGGTGTGGTCGCGTCGTATGGTTTTTCCTCGCGGCCGACCTAGCGGTCGCTAGGTCGGTCGTGCGACATCATCCAGGCATCAATCTTACTTCGCGGTCGGGCTAGCAGTCGTGAAGGTGGCCGCTAGCCCCTGTTTTTGCCCTTCTTTTGCTCATGCTTCGTTCCATGCTTCGATTATCATCTTATAAGCCTACAAAACATAAAAGAGAAACCTAAGAGCAGTATCTTCCAAAAATATATAAAAGCATTAAGATCCGATACATAAACGCACTTAATAGATCTAAAATCATCTTAAATTATCAACAATAAACCTGTAAAAAGCTCGTTTATCATGCGCATAAGCTAAATATCCAAAAACTTTTAGCTTGCTATAATCAGATACATGTCCACTTCATCTCTCTTCTATGTGGACAAATTTATTGCATAAGATGGACATTTATTTATGAGCAATATTGTTGTGATGACAGTCTCTCTTCGAAATTTCTTCTATAAACCAGAGCTTAGTAGCATGCATCTCACTCTCTCTATGATAGTTCTATTCATTCTTGCTACTACCCCATTCTATTGAGGGTTACCAGGTATAGTTATATACCTCTTGTTGGATTTGTATACTGAAAGCAGTTTGGTTGAGCTTGTATACAATGTTTCCTGTTACCACTATTACAATCTCCTATCGATTTGAATACTTGATTGCATATATCTGTGTCCCCTTATCTCATATATAAGTTAGATCATACGATTGTGTAGAAGATCACGAAGTCCGTATGATTGGTCAAGCTTAATGAGATATAAAAGTTTCACAAATGAGACGACTTAAGGACGAGTTGTCGGTTTGGGCTGCAGATATAGATAAGAAGTGACTTGACTTAGTTGCTTGTCTATGCTTTGTACGTCTCGGCGTATTGAAGGATCACAGTGAGATGAGTTCTTCTTTCTGACCGTCGTGAAGAACCAAGATCTCGGTGACTTACGATAATCTAAACCTCGATAAGGTATTAGGTGAGTATGAGTTGCTGACCATCACTTTGACTTGTTATGAGTGAGGGTTATATGTTCTAACCCAAGATTCTCCGCATCTTGGGTGGTGGCAGTGCTTATATGTCACGCTAGTTATCTGTATCGAGTAACCGTATCCGTTTAGGATGATGACGTCCCCTTAAGGAGCTCAAAAGGTTTATTGTACTAAACCCTGCAGGTTGAGTTAGCTCAAGTACAATAATAAGGTTGAGTGGTACTACTTAAGGAAATAAGGATATTAATCGTTTAAGCAGTCAGATTGCTAGAAATGATTAATGGACGTTCGATATCTTAAATACGGGGATTCGTAATGTCTAAGTGCAAGCCCGACTCAACTTCGGTAATAAAGGGGTAAGTCAACATTCTTTCTCTAGTGGCATGATCGAATGTTTATAAATTAATTTATGTTCTGGGCTGAACATAAGATAATTAATTTATTTGAGGCCCATCTTTATTCCTTGCATTTGATCCCTGGGCTGGCCCATCCAGGCCCGTAGCACTGTGGAAATCGGCGCCCCTATAGCTCTCGAAGGCAAGATTTTATTCTCTTTATCCCACAAGGATATAATTATATTTATGGAATATGCATAGATCCTTTCCATATAAGATTATGGTAATAATCTTGAGAGTATGGAAATAATCCTAAGAGTATGGAAATAATCCTAAGTGTATGGTAATATTCCATATAGGATTATGGTAATATTCCATATAGGATTATGGTAACATTCCATATAGGATTAAGGTAGTGCATTATAAATATAAGGTATGAGATAATGTCTAAGACACACACAAATAACAAGACAATTTTCGGTCATCTCATAGTTGTGAGAGAGGAAAATTTTCGAGAGTTTTAATTGTGAGAGAGCATTGGGTGATTTTCCGTAGCATTCTCCATAGATCGTCCTCACTCGACGTTGGAGATTGGGCAACCGGGATACAGTCCAGAAGGTCAAAGCACGAGTCTCGACCGTTCAATCCGTTCATCCCGTTCGAACCACCTCGACAGATCCAAAGGTAAACACGTGAAAACCCCAACGTGTTGCGTTTTAATTATATAGACGCATGCTAGGTTTATAATCAATGTATGGTGAATTAAACACCCAAGATGGATCCTCGGGGCGAGGGTTAACATACGTTTTCCCTACAATTGGTATCAGAGCCTGGGATCAGAATCTTGGCTCTGTTGGATTAATTCACGTTTGATTATTACGTGCGTTATTATAATTGTGGATTTGTCGTTCATCGTGGCTCGTTTGTTTTGTTGGTTTTGTTTTTACACCACGAGAAAATCCGTGGTTAGATTAGATTTTATTATGTAAGTCTTATCTGTAAAAGAAGAACGAAGACGAACGAACGAAGAACGAAACGACGGGAAAAACAGGTAGCTCGGCAGTCTTCTGGGTGGTTTCATGAAGTGAGTCTCGCGGTCGCTACTGCGATCGCGAGGGCTGCGGCGACGAGGCCGCGTTCGCCGAGATCCTGGCGCTTAGCGAGCGAACTTCATGGTCGCGAGATTACCGCGAGGCAGCGCGCCGTGCGACTAGCGGGCGGCGGGCGCGCGTTCGCGCACGAGAAACCCGGCGCATGGCGCGAGACTCATGGTCGCGGGTATGGCGCTGGGCGACGATGTCTCTCGGCGGGCGTTCGGCGCTAGGCGTGGCGCGCACGCGTGCTCGGCGGGTCGCGGTCGCGTTAGCGACCAGGCAGCCCAGCGAGCGCGCGGGCAGCGCGCGCAGGCCGGGCGCGCGGTGGGCTTTACCTAGCGCTGCCCAAGACATTTTGGGCCGACCCGCCCGGACTGCTTTTTCCAGAGATTCGGCCCGTGCCGTGTGCGCGAGGCCCAATTGTTGAATCCGGTCCGTGCCCGTGCACGCGAGGCCCGTTCAGTTTAATTCTCAGTACTTTGTAAATCTATGTAATAGATTAGATTTAATTGTGCGGGTTTCACGATTGGGCCGCGATGAACGTTTTATTTTATTTTTATCGTTCATATGCATGTCGTGGATGTTTAAATTATGCGTAGCATGCTATGTATGTTTAAATTACGTTGACAAACCTTTAAGTGTTTTACGTAATTGGATGCGCATAGTAAGCATGCTAGGTTTATCGCGTTTATCAAGCATATTTTAGAATTACGAGCATGTTTTACATGTTGAGTTCTATAGAAAAGCATGCTAGGATTACGTGATCTGCATGGACAAACCTTTTGAATAAAAAGACTAAGCAAGCAACCCGACAAATTAATTTTTCAAATTAAAATGTCAAGACCTCCACTTTTTGATCTCTAAACAAAGTGAGACGCACTGTGAGTAAACGCCCACACGTGGCTTGCTTGCACTGTTTATCATAAGTTTGTTAGATGAGATTTCTAAATAAAACTTTTAAATCTATTGAGAAGTGGGAGTTTCACGTGTGGCGTCCACACGCGTGGCTTGCATGTGCGATTTTCATAAGTTCTCTAGTGATAGATATAAAATGAGATAACAAAGAATTTGAATTGGAGCGGTATGGTCCGGTGAGTATACCAATTCTAAGAATTCATCTTCTGCTGTTAAAATTGTGGTCAATGCTTAGACATCACCTCAAGTACAACTTCCCGCGAAGTCCCTTCTTGTGATAGTGATGTGGTCTAGTAAGGTCCAATCATTAATTTCATTTGTCATAAGGATAAGTTGACATGGATTGAAATTAAACGACTAAAAGGTATATTTTAGTCTGGTCGAGGGGTTCATGTGTAAACGTCCACACGCGTGGCTTGCATGTGGGATTCCTTGGGCGATTGGAGGTTTCAATTAATATTGTTTTATCAAAAGGTTACAATATTATTGTTACGAATTATTTGCGATCGTATGCTTATGTGTTTTACATTATCGTTTCAGATATGTCTCTTACGCCGATTATCAATATGCTCGCACAAAATCCGTTATCCGGTCCAAATTTTATCGAGTGGAAACGAAACATGGAATATGTTCTTATCGCTGAAGAACACATGTTTGTTCTCACTACTCCTAAACCCGATGCCCTTACTGACGCATCGACTAATGAGCAGCGAGAGTCAAGCAGACTTTGGAATAAGTCAAACAATATGGCTAAATGCTATATGATGACTACGATGTCCAAAGGCTTGCAGCTGCAGCATCAGTCGATGGTAGACGCGACTGATATTTGGTCAAGTCTCGAGAGTAAGTTTGGGCAGTCGGATCGGACAGTCCGCTTCCACACAATGAGAGAGATCTTGGCGTGTAAGATGGAAGAAGGAAGTTCGGTCCATGAACATGTCTCCCACATGACTCATCTCATGGATAGTCTTGATCAGTTGGGAGGAGGTATTGACGGCGAAGCCAAGGTCGATATCATCCTCAATACACTGCCCAAGTCTTTTGAGAACTTTCGCGTGAATGCGATCATGAGCAAGACCGAGTTTACACTTAGTCAGTTGCTTAATGATCTCGTTGCTGCGGAAGGAGTTATGGGAAAAGGAGCACATGCTCTTGCTAGCACATCTAAGGGCCCAAAATTTCCGTTGCAAAATGGAAATAGAAAAAGGGGTGCCAAAGGTGGTAAAGGCAAGGGAAATAGTGGGAGTAATGGGAGCAAGAACATGGTTGCCACCGGAGGCTTGAAGAAGCCAAAGGAGAAGGGCAAGTGCTTCAAGTCGGCAAGATCGGGCATTGGAAGGCCAAGTGCCCTATGCTCGAGCTCAAGGTCGCCGTTTGCTTTAATGTGAAACATGTTTAGCGACTTGTTCTACCCATTCTTGGGTAGTAGATACGGGCGCAACTGATCATGTTTGTTACACCTTGCAGGGGTTCCTGCGGACAAGGGAGCTGTTTGATGGCGAGATAACGATCTCCATGGGCAACGCGGCGAAAGTCGAAGCTGTTGCAGTTGGAGATGTTTCTTTATGTTTTGGGACAACAGTTTTAGTTTTGAAAGACGTTTTATATGTGCGGATTTTCAGGAACCTTGTTTCTGTTTCGAAATTATTTACTCATGGATATTCTGTTATTTTTGATAGTGGTGTTTCTATCATAAGAAATGACGAAGTTATCTGTGTTGGCACCTTATATAATTCGCTTTATACTATTTCTGCAAAACATAATACCTATAACTATGTTGCATCTTCATCAAACCCTAAAAAGAGAAAGTTTTCTTCGCAAGATGACTCTACTTTTCTCTGGCATCTTAGATTAGGTCACATCAATCTAAATAGGATCCAAAGACTGGCTAAGAATGGAGCGTTGGGTAATCTCACAGTTACTCCGTTCCCAGTCTGCGAATCCTGTATAGAAGGTAAGATGTCGACCAGACCCTTCAAAGCGAAGGGTTATAGAGCCACAGAAATGTTGGAGTTAGTCCATTCGGACCTGTGTGGACCAATGTCCACACAAGCTCGTGGAGGGTACGAGTATTTTGTCACTTTCATTGACGATTACTCAAGGTACGGATCGTATACCGCTTCACCGCAAGTCTCAATGCTTTGAGAAATTCAAAGAGTTTAAGGCGGAAGTGGAGGCGAAGCTAGGTAAAAGTATCAAGTCCTCATGTCGATCGCGGTGGCGAATACCTCAGCAACGAGTTTATGGACTATCTAGTGAAGTGTGGGATTACATCCCAGCGCACTTCACCGGGCACACCACAGCAAAATGGTGTGTCAGAGCGAAGAAATAGGACTCTTTTGGAAATGGTTAGATCTATGATGAGTTATGCTACATTGCCTATTTCGTTACGGGGTATGCCTTAGAGAGTGATGCATACTTGCTAAATCTAGTACCGTCCAAGTCATCGAAAAGACCCTTCGAGTTGTGGTTTGGGCGCAAGCCCAGTTTAAGCCACATAAGGATATGGGGCAGTCCAGCACATGTGCTGAACAAGAAGGCTGACAAGTTGGAGGCTAGATCCGACGCAAGGCTGTTTATTGGCTATCCTAGAGGAACGAAAGGTGGTTTATTCTATAGTCCTAAGGATCAGAAGGTCATTATTAGCACTAATGCTCGATTCTTAGAAGAGGACTACATGAAAATCATAAGTCAAAGTTGAAATCATTCTTCAAGAATTAGAAGATGATCGTATTCCACCACCGATAAGGCCAAAGGTACGAGATGTCGAGTCTAGTGGGAGGGATCGACACCAGATACTTCAAGAAATTGAAGTGGGTCGAGTTCCACTGGAGATACCGACCGTACAAGTGGTACCTACACAGCAAGTTGTGCAAGTTAGAGAACCACAAGTATCTGCACCCACCGTTGCCATTATGCCTGTAGAACCTCGTCGTAGTGGGAGGTTGTTCGTCGACCCGAGCGATTTATGTTCGTGGGTGAATCTTGGATTTAGTCAATGAGATTTAACATGCAATAATCGACCCATGGACATACAAGGAGGCAATACAAGATATTGATGCAAGATCATGGCACACCGCTATGGACTTAGAAATGGAGTCCATAACGGCTATGGATGTATATGAAAAGACACCTCTACCAGATGGCAAGGAAGCCATAGGTAGTAAGTGGATATACAAGAGGAAGAGAGATTCCGATGGAGAGGTTTCGGCTTTTAAAGCCAGGCTTGTGGCGAAAGGGTACACTCAGATTGAGGGCATCGATTTCGATGAGACCTTTTCGCACTGTAGCAATGCTCAAGTCCATCAGAATTCTTCTAGCCATAGCAGCCCACTTGAACCTAGAGGTTTGGCAAATGGATGTTAAAACCGCTTTTCTAAACGGTTACCTTGAGGAAGGTAGAGACATCTATATGCACAGAACCTCGAAGGTTATGTGGTAAAGGGTGAAGAGCATCTAGTATGGAAGCTTAAAGTCCATTTATGGACTTAAGCGAACCTCCCGATCATGGAACTTACGCTTTGGAGGTGGTAAAGTCCAATGGATTTACCCATTGCTCTAGCGAGAGTTGTGTGTATCGGTTAGATGTCAGCGGTGATGTGGTATTTCTTGCACTTTATGTAGATGACATCCTTCTAGTTGGCAACAACGTGAAGTCGTTATCGACGTAAAGAGTTGGCTATCCGATCGGTTTCAAATGAAAGACTTAGGAGATGCAGCGTACATTCTTGGGATCAAGGTTTACGAGATCGCAAGAAGAAAATATTGAGCTTATCTCAGCGTCTTACATTGATCGTGATTACTGTTTTAGTATGCACGGACCGCCAAGAAAGGATTGCTACCTTTCGACATGGCGTTCCTTTATCTAAAACGCATCACCTATGACCGCAAAGGAGATAGAGGAAATGAGACAAGTTCCTTACGCTCACCGTAGTAGGAAGTCTCATGTACGCAATGCTATGCACGAGGCCCGATATCTGCTATGCGGTAGGCATAGTAGCTAGATATCAGTCTAACCCTGGACAAGCTCATTGGACTGCAGTAAAGCATATACTCAAGTACCTGAAAAGGACTCGAGATTATAGGCTAGTTTACCATGCAGATAGTCTAATGCCTTTGGGTTATACAGACTCGGATTTCCAAGCTGACCGTGATGAGAAAAAGTCAACCTCGGGCTATGTGTTTACCTTGGGAGGTGGAGCCGTATCCTGGCGGAGTGCAAAGCAGCGATGCATTGCGGACTCTACCATGGAAGCCGAATATGTAGCCGCTTCGGAGGCTTCTAAGGAGGCTGTATGGTTCAAGAACTACCTCATGGATCTAGATATGGTACCTGGTTTGCCCAAGAGTATCATAGTTTACTTGGTGATAACTCAGGTGCAGTGGCAAACTCGAAGGAACCACGGACCCACAAGGCGACCAAACACATAGAGAGAAAGTACCATGTCATACGAGAAATCGTTAGACGAGGTGACGTGCTGATTGAAAAGATTGATACGACGGAAAATCTAGCGGATCCATTCACGAAGAGCCTGCCGCAAAAAGTCTACGATGGTCACGTTAGAGGACTTGGATTGCGCTTGATGGCACCCACTTAGAAAGGAAACTTTTGTATAAGTGGGAGAAGCAAAGTGATGGTTGTTTGTAATAGCTAGTAGAAAGACACATTGTATACTAAAAGTTTGCTTTAGTATAAGTGGGAGATTGTTGGATTTGTATACTGAAAGCAGTTTGGTTGAGCTTGTATACAATGTTTCTCGTTACCACTATTACAATCTCCTATCCGATTTGAATACTTGATTGCATATATCTGTGTCCCTTATCTCATATATAAGTTAGATCATACGAAGGTGTAGAAGATCACGAAGTCCGTATGATTGGTCAAGCTTAATGAGATATAAAAGTTTCACAAATGAGACGACTTAAGGACGAGTTGTCGGTTTAGCTGCAGTATAGATAAGTGACTTGACTTAGTTGCTTGTCTATGCCGGATGCGTCTCGGCGTATTGAAGGATCACGATGAGATGAGTTCTTCTTTCGACCGTCGTGAAGAACCAAGATCTCGGTGACTTACGATAATCTAAACCTCGATAAGGTATTAGGTGAGTATGAGTTGTCGACCATCACTTTGACTTGTTATGAGTGAGGGTTATATGTTCTAACCCAAGATTCTCCGCATCTTGGGTGGTGGCGATCTTATATGTCACGCTAGTTATCATGTCGAGTAACCGTATCCGTTTAGGATGATGGCGTCCCTTAAGGAGCTCAAAGGTTTATTGTACTAAACCCTGCAGTTGAGTTAGCTCAAGTACAATAATAAGGTTGAGTGGTACTACTTAAGGAAATAAGGATATTAATCGTTTAGCGGTCAGTTGCTAGAAATGATTAATGGACGTTCGATATCTTAAATACGAGGATTCGAATGTCTAAGTGCAAGCCCGACTCAACCGGTAATAAAGGGTAAGTCAACATTCTTTCTCTAGTGGCATGATCGAATGTTTATAAATTAATTTATGTTCTGGGCTGAACATAAGATAATTAATTTATTTGAGGCCCATCTTTATTCCTTGCATTTGATCCCTGGGCTGGCCCATCCAGGGCCCGTAACCTTTGTGGAAATCGGCGCCCCTATAGCTCTCGAAGGCAAGATTTTATTCTCTTTATCCCACAAGGATATAATTATATTTATGGAATATGCATAGATCCTTTCCATATAAGATTATGGTAATAATCTTGAGAGTATGGAAATAATCCTAAGAGTATGGAAATAATCCTAAGTGTATGGTAATATTCCATATAGGATTATGGTAATATTCCATATAGGATTATGGTAACATTCCATATAGGATTAAGGTAGTGCATTATAAATATAAGGTATGAGATAATGTCTAAGACACACACACAAATAACAAGACAATTTTCGGTCATCTCATAGTTGTGAGAGAGGAAAATTTTCGAGAGTTTTAATTGTGAGAGAGCATTGGGTGATTTTCCGTAGCATTCTCCATAGATCGTCCTCACTCGACGTTGGAGATTGGGCAACCGGGATACAGTCCAGAAGGTCAAAGCACGAGTCTCGACCGTTCAATCCGTTCATCCCGTTCGAACCACCTCGACAGATCCAAAGGTAAACACGTGAAAACCCCAACGTGTTGCGTTTTAATTATATAGACGCATGCTAGGTTTATAATCAATGTATGGTGAATTAAACACCCAAGATGGATCCTCGGGGCGAGGGTTAACATACGTTTTCCCTACACCTCTTAATTCCCTTTTCTCTACAGAAAACTTGGAATTGGTTAGACTAAAACTCCAAACCATTATCAGTTCTTAAACACTTTAAAACCATACCATTCTCAACGTCTAATTCTTTACATCGTTCTCTAAACTTTTTGAATGCCTCAATCTTATTCTTCAAGATATAAACCCACAGAAATCTTAAGTAATCATCAATTATGGATATGAAGTATTTAATTCCTCCTAAGGTTTATGTTCTTGACGGGACTCACAAGTCAGCGTAGGCATACTCCAAAGGTGCATTTGAGTAATGTCTCCCTGTAGTATAAGAAAGCTTCTTACTTTTTCCTAAGATGCATTGCTCACAACTTGTCAACTTAAACAAACTTGGATGTTTCAGAATTGGTTGCTTCAACAAATAGTTTAACCATTTCTCACTTACGTGAACCAATCTTTTATGCCACTACATGGATTCATCTTGACTTGTAACCTCAGTTTCACCAATCAAAGTGTCAACAATGAGATAGTATAGACTTCTCCTTCTAACTCCTTTCATTACCACCTCCGATCCTTTCAAGACATGGAGAAACATTCACTGGACATCCATCTACAGCCTTTGGATTCAAGCATCCCCAATGAAATTAGATTTCTCTTCAACTGAGGTATGAATCTAACTTCAGACAAAATTTTCTCACTACCATCATGTACATTTAATCTTACATTCCCTATACCTCTAATAGTACTGACTTGATCGTTTCCCAACAAAACTGATCTCATATCCTGAAATTTTAGATCAATAAACCATTTATTATGTGTTGGATTTGTATACTGAAAGCAGTTTGGTTGAGCTTGTATACAATGTTTCCTGTTACCACTATTACAACCTCCTATCTGAATTGAATACTTGATTGCATATATCTGTGTCCCCTTATCTCATATATAAGTTAGATCATACAGTGTGTAGAAGATCACATAAGTCTGTATGATTGGTCAAGCTTAATGAGATATAAAAAGTTTCACAGCTGAGACAACTTAAGGACGAGTTGTCGGTTTAGGCTGCAGTATAGATAAGAAGTGACTTGACTTAGTTGCTTGTCTATGCTTTGTACGTCTCGGCGTATTGAAGGATCACGGTGAGATGTGTTCTTCTTTCGACCGTCGTGAAGAACCAAGATCTCGGTGACTTACGATGATCTAAACCTTGATAAGGTATTAGGTGAATATGAGTTCTTTGTCCATCACTTTGACTTGTTATGGGTGAGGGTTATATGTTCTAACCCAAGATTCTCCGCATCTTGGGTGGTGGCAGTGCTTGTATGTCACGCTAGTTATCTGTATCGAGTCACCGTATCCGTTTAGGATGATGACGTCCCCTTAAGGAGCTCAAAAGGTTTATTGTACTAAACCCTGCAGGTTGAGTTAGCTCAAGTACAATAATAAGGTTGAGTGGTACTACTTAAGGAAATGAAGTTATTAATCGTTTTAAGCAGTCAGATTGCTATAAATGATTAATGGACGCTTGATATCTTAAATACGGGATTCAGAATGTCTAAGTGCAAGCCCGACTCAACTTCGGTAATAAAGGGTAAGTCAGCATTTATTCTCTAGTGGCATGAATAAATGTTTATAAATTAATTTATGTTCTGGGCTGAACATAAGATAATTAATTTATTTGAGGCCCATCTTTATTCCTTGCATTTGATCCCTGGGCTGGCCCATCCAGGCCCGTAGCAAGAGGAAAATCGGCGCCCCATGATGCTCCATTGGCAAGATTTTATTCTCTTTATCCCACAAGGATATTATTATATTTATGGTATATGCATAGATCATTTCCATATAAGATTATGGTAATAATCCTGAGAGTATGGAAATAATCCTGAGATTATGGTATTTTTCCATATAGGATTATGGTAATTTTCATATAGGATTATGGTAATTTCCATATGGGATTAAGGTAGTGCATTATAAATATAAGGTATGAGATAAAGTCTAGGTTAATGCTCATTAATCCAACACAAAATTTCGGCCATCTCATAGTGTTTGAGAGAGAATTTTCGTGAGTTTTGTGAGAGAGCATTGGGTGATTTTCCGAAGCATTCTCCATAGATCGTCCTCACTCGGCGTTGGAGATTGGGCAATCGGGATACAAATCCGAGAAGGTCAAAGCACGAGTCCGTTCCGTTCGATCCGCTGCGTGCGCTCCATCGACCTCTTGATCCAAATGTAAACACGAGAAAACCCCTACGTGTTGCAATTAATTATCTGAGACGCATGCTAGGAATATAATCAATGTATGGTGAATTAAATATCCAAGATAGATCCTCGGGCGAGGCTAAACATATGTTTTCCTACACTGGTATCGAGCACAGGATCGAGAATCTTGGCTCGCTGGATTAATTCACGTTTGATTATTACGTGCTTTATTAATTGTGGATCCGCTGTTCATCGTGGCTCGTTTATTATTTTGTCGGTTTTGTTGTTACACCACGAAAATCCGTGGTTAGATTAGATTTTATTCGTAAATCTTATCCGTAAAGAACGAAGACAAAAGATCGAAGAACGAAACGACGGGAAAAACAGGTCTCTCGGCAGTCCCCTGGATGGTTTCTCGCGAGCGAGCCTCGCGGTCGCGATGGCGATCACGAGGGGCGCGGGCGACGGGCGTGCGTCACAAGACGATCCCCGCACCACGCGAGCGAGCGAGTGGTCGCGAGATTCGGCCGCGAGGCAATGGGGTCGTGCGAGCAAGCAGGCGACGGGGCGCGCGTTCGCGCGCGAGAAACCCGACGCTTAGCGAGCAGACTCGCGGTCACGAGATTCGGCCGCTGGGCGACGACATCTCTCGGCAGATGTTCAGCGCTCGGGGCATGGCCAAGACGCGCTTTCGACGGGTCGCGGTCGCATTAGCGATCGTGAGGTAGCCCGCGAGGGACAGCGCGGCGCGCGCGCGAAGGCTGGGCGGGCTGGGCTTTGCCCTAGCGCACGGCCCGCCTGATTGGGCCGACCCGCCCGGACCGTTTTCAAACCCAACCCAGATTTTTCGGTCCGTGCCTGCACGCGAGGCCCATTTGTTGAATCCGTCCGTGCCTGCACGCGAGGCCTGTTTGAAGTTTTAATTCATGCTTTGTAAATCTATGTAATAGATTAGATATAAATGTGCAGGTTTCACGATTGGGCCGCGATGAACGTTTTATTTTATTTTTATCGTTCATATGCATGTCGTGGATGTTTAAATTATGCAATAGCATGCTATGTATGTTTATATTACGTTGACAAACCTTTAAGTGTTTTACGTAATTGGATGCGCATAGTAAGCATGCTAGGTTTATCGCGTTTATCAAGCATATTTTAGAATTCTGCGAGCATGTTTTACATGTTGAGTTCTATAGAAAAGCATGCTAGGATTACGTGATCTGCATGGACAAACCTTTTGAATAAAAAGACTAAGCAAGCAACCCGACAAATTAATTTTTCAAATTAAAATGTCAAGACCTCCACTTTTTGATCTCTAAACAAAGTGAGACGCACTGTGAGTAAACGTCCACCCGCGTGGCTTGCTTGCACTGTTTATCATAAGTTTGTTAGATGAGATTTCTAAATAAAACTTTTAAATCTATTGAGAAGTGGGAGTTTCATGTGTAAACGTCCACACGCGTGGCTTGCATGTGCGATTTTCATAAGTTCTCTAGAGATAGATATAAAAAGAGATAACAAAAGAATTTGAATTGGAAGCGGTATGGTCCGAGTGAGTATGCCAATTCTAAGAATTCATTTTCTGCTGTTAAAATTGTGGTCAATGCTTAGACATCACCTCAAGTACAACTTCCCGCGAAGTCCCTTCTTGCGATAGTGATGTGGTCTAGTAAGGTCCAATCATTAATTTCATTTGTCATAAGGATAAGTTGACATGGATTGAAATTAAACGACTAAAAGGTATATTTTAGTCCTGCAGTCGGGGGTTCATGTGTAAACGTCCACACGCGTGGCTTGCATGTGGGATTCCTTGGGCGATTGGAGGTTTCAATTAATATTGTTTTATCAAAAGGTTACAATATTATTGTTACGAATTATATGCGATCGTATGCTTATGTGTTTACATTATCGTTTCAGATATGTCTCTTACGCCGATTATCAATATGCTCGCACAAAATTCGTTATCCGGTCCAAATTTTATCGAGTGGAAACGAAACATGGAATATGTTCTTATCGCTGAAGAACACATGTTTGTTCTCACTACTCCTAAACCCGATGCCCTTACTGACGCATCGACTAATGAGCAGCGAGAGTCAAGCAGACTTTGGAATAAGTCAAACAATATGGCTAAATGCTATATGATGACTACTATGTCCAAAGGCTTGCAGCTGCAGCATCAGTCGATGGTAGACGCGACTGATATTTGGTCAAGTCTCGAGTAAGTTTGGGCGATCGGATCGGACGATCGCTTCCACACAATGAGAGAAATCTTGGCGTGTAAGATGGAAGAAGGAAGTTCGGTCCATGAACATGTCTCCCATGACTCATCTCATGGATAGTCTTGATCGGTTGGGAGGAGGTATTGACGGCGGCCAAGGTCGATATCATCCTCAATACACTACCCAAGTCTTTTGAGAACTTTCAGAATGCGATCATGAGCAAGACCGAGTTCACACTTAGTCGGTTGCTTAATGATCTCGTGGCTGGGAAGGAGTTATGGGAAAAGGAGCACATGCTCTTGCTAGCACATCTAAGGGCCCAAAATTTTCGTTGCAAAATGGTAATAGAAAAGGGGTACCAAAGGTGGAAGAGGCAAGGCAAATAGTGGGAGTAATGGGAACAAGAACATGGTTGCCACCGAGGCTTGAAGAAGCCAAGGAGAAGGGCAAGTGCTTCAAGCGGTGTAAGATCTGGCATTGAAGGCCAAGTGCCCTATGCTCAAGGCTCAAGTACGCCGTTTGCTTTAGTAACGGAAACATGTTTAGCGACTTGTTCTACCCATTCTTGGGTAGTAGATACAAAGAATCGATCATGTTTGTTACACCTGCGTGGGTTCTCATGGACAAGGATCTGCTTGATGGCGAGATAACGATCTCCATGGGCAACGCGCCAGTCGAGGCCGTTGCAGTTGGAGATGTTACTTTATGTTTGAGAAAACAGTTTTAGTTTTGAAAGACGTTTTATATGTGCCGGATTTTCGGCGGAACCTTGTTTCTGTTTCGAAATTATTTACTCATGGATATTCTGTTATTTTTGATAGTGGTGTTTCTATCATAAGAAATGACGAAGTTATCTGTGTTGGCACGTTATATAATTCACTTTATACTATTTCTGCCAAACATAATACCTATAACTATGTTGCATCTTCATCAAACCCTAAAAAGAGAAAGTTTTCTTCGCAAGATGACTCTACTTTTCTCTGGCATCTTAGATTAGGTCACATCAATCTAAATAGGATCCAAAGACTGGCTAAGAATGGAGCGTTGGGTAATCTCACGGTTACTCCGTTCCCAGTCTGCGAATCCTGTATAGAAGGTAAGATGTCGACCAGACCCTTCAAAGCGAAGGGTTATAGAGCCAAAGAAATGTTGAGTTAGTCCATTCGACTGTGTGGACCGATGTCCACACAAGCTCGTGGAGGTACGGTATTTTGTCACTTTCATCGACGATTACTCGAGGTGCGGATACGTATACCGCTTCACCGCAAGTCTGAATGCTTTGAGAAATTCAAAGAGTTTAAGGCGGAAGTGGAGACGAAGCTAGGTAAAAGTATCAAGTCACTGCGTTCTGATCGCGGTGGCGAATACCTCAGTAACGAGTTTATGGACTATCTAGTGAAGTGTGGGATTACATCCAAACAAGACTTCACCGGCACACCACAAACAAAATGGTGTGTCGGGCGAAGAAATAAGACTCTTTTGGAAATGGTTAGATCTATGATGAGTTATGCTACATTGCCTATTTCATTCTGGGGGTATGCCTTAGAGACGGCGGCATACTTGCTAAATCTAGTACCGTCCAAGTCGTCACCGAGAAGACCCCTTTCGAGTTGTGGTTTGGGCGCAGCCTGGTTTAAGCCACATAAGGATATGGGGCGATCCGGCTGCGTGCTGAACAAGAAGGCCGACAAGTTGGAGGCTAGATCCGACACAAGGCTGTTTATCGCTATCCTAGAGGAGCGAAGGTGGTTTATTCTATAGTCCTAAGGATCGAAGGTCATTATTAGCACTAATGCTCGATTCTTAGAAGAGGACTACATGAAAAATCATAAATCAAAGTTGAAATCATTCTTCAGAATTAGAAGATGATCGTATTCCACCACCGATTAGGCCAAAGGTACGAGATGTCGAGTCTAGTGGGAGGGATCGACACCAGATACTTCAAGAAATTGAAGTGGGTCGAGTTCCACTAGAGATACCGACCGTACAAGTGGTACCTACCCAGCAAGTTGTGCAAGATAGAGAACCACAAGTTTCTGCACCCACCGTTGCCATTGTGCCTGTAGAACCTCGTCGTAGTGGGAGGGTTGTTCGTCAACCCGAGCGATTTATGTTCGTGGGTGAATCTTCGGATTTAGTCCCAGGAAACGAACAGGCAATAATCGACCCATGGACATACAAGGAGGCGATACAAGATATTGATGCAAGATCATGGCACACCGCTATGGACTTAGAAATGGAGTCCATAACGGCTATGGATGTATATGAAAGACACCTCTACAGATGGCAAGGAAGCCATAGGTAGTAAGTGGATATACTGAGAGGAAGAGAGATCCGATGGAGAGGTTTCGGCTTTCAAAGCCGTGCTTGTGGCGAAAGGGTACACTCGTATTGAGGGCATCGATTTCGATGAGACCTTTTCGCCTGTAGCAATGCTCAAGTCCATCAGAATTCTTCTAGCCATAGCAGCCCACTTGAACCTAGAGGTTTGGCAAATGGATGTTAAAACCGCTTTTCTAAACGGTTACCTTGAGGAAGGTAGAGACATCTATATGCAGCAACCTGAAGGTTATGTGGTAAAGGGTGAAGAGCATCTAGTATGGAAGCTTAAGAAGTCCATTTATGGACTTAAGCAGGCCTCCCGATCATGGAACTTACGCTTTGACGAGGTAGTAAAGTCCTATGGATTTACCCAGTTGCCTAGCGAGAGTTGTGTGTATCGGTTAGATGTCAACGGTAATGTGGTATTTCTTGCACTTTATGTAGATGACATTCTTCTAGTTGGCAACAACGTGAAGCTGTTATCAGACGTAAAGAGTTGGTTATCCGATCGCCCAAATGAAAGACCTAGGTGATGCAACAGTACATTCTTGGGATCAAGGTTTACCGAGATCGCAAGAAGAAAATGTTGAGCTTATCTCAGGCGTCTTACATTGATACTGTGATTACTCGTTTTAGTATGCAGACCGCCAAGAAAGGATTGCTACCTTTCAGACATGGCGTTCCTTTATCTAAGACGCAGTCACCTATGACTGCAAAGGAGATAGAGGAAATGAGACAAGTTCCTTACGCTTCCGCCGTAGGAAGTCTCATGTACGCAATGCTATGCACGAGGCCGATATCTGCTATGCGGTAGGCATAGTAGCTAGATATCAGTCTAACCCTGGACAAGCTCATTGGACTGCGATAAGCATATACTCAAGTACACGAAAAGGACTCGAGATTATAGGCTAGTTACCATGCGAGATAGTCTAATGCCTTTGGGTTATCTGGACTCGGATTTCCAAGCTGACCGTGATGAGAAAAAGTCAACCTCGGGCTATGTGTTTACCTTGGGAGGTGGAGCCGTATCTGGCGGAGTGCAAAGCAGCGATGCATGCGGACTCCACCATGGAAGCCGAATATGTAGCCGCTTTGAGGTCTGTATGGTTCAAGAACTACCTCATGGATCTGGGTGTGGTACTGGTTTGCCCAAGAGTATCATAGTTTCTTGTGATAACTCGGTGCGATGTGAAACTCGAAGGAACCACGGACCCTGAAGCGACCAAACACATAGAGAGAAAGTACCATGTCATACGAGAAATCGTTAGACGAGGTGACGTGCTGATTGAAAAGATTGATACGAAGGAAAATCTAGCGGATCCTTTCACGAAGAGCCTACCGCAAAAGTCTACGATGGACACGTTAGAGGACTTGGATTAAACTGATGGCACCCACTTAGAAAGGAAACTTTTGTATAAGTGGAAGCAAAGTGATGGTTGTTTGTAATAGCTAGTAGAGACACATTGTATACTAAAAGTTTTGCTTTAGTATAAGTGGGAGATTGTTGGATTTGTATCTTGAAAGCGGTTTGGTTGAGCTTGTATACAATGTTTCTCGTTACCACTATTACAACCTCCTATCTGAATTGAATACTTGATTGCATATATCGTGTCCCCTTATCTCATATATAAGTTAGATCATACAAGGTGTAGAAGATCACGAAGTCCGTATGATTGGTCAAGCTTAATGAGATATAAAAGTTTCACAACGAGACAACTTAAGGACGAGTTGTCGGTTTAGGCTGCGATATAGATAAGTGACTTGACTTAGTTGCTTGTCTATCTTTGATACGTCTCGACGTATTGAAGGATCACGATGAGATGTGTTCTTCTTCGACCGTCGTGAAGAACCAAGATCTCGGTGACTTACGATGATCTAAACCTCGATAAGGTATTAGGTGAATATGAGTTGTTGTCCATCACTTTGACTTGTTATGGGTGAGGTTATATGTTCTAACCAAGATTCTCCGTATCTTGGGTGATGGCGGTCTTGTATGTCACGCTAGTTATCTCAGTCGAGTCACCGTATCCGTTTAGGATGATGGCGTCCCTTAAGGAGCTTAAAGGTTTATTGTACTAAACCCCGCAGGTTGAGTTAGCTCAAGTACAATAATAAGGTTGAGTGGTACTACTTAAGGAAATGAAGTTATTAATCGTTTTAAGCGAATGATTGCTATAAATGATTAATGGACGTTTGATATCTTAAATACGGGATTCTTAATGTCTAAGTGCAAGCCCGACTCAACTTCGGTAATAAAGGGTAAGTCACATTTATTCTCTAGTGGCATGAATAAATGTTTATAAATTAATTTATGTTAAGGGTGAACATAAGATAATTAATTTATTTGAGGCCCATCTTTATTCCTTGCATTTGATCCACAGAATTTTGCCCATCCAGGCCGTAACAAGATGAAAATCGGCGCCCATGATGCTCCATTGGCAAGATTTTATTCTCTTTATCCCACAAGGATATTATTATATTTATGGTATATGCATAGATCATTTCCATATAAGATTATGGTAATAATCCCGAGAATACTGAAATAATCACGAGTATGGAAATAATCCTGAGATTATGGTATTTTTCCATATAGGATTATGGTAATTTCCATATAGGATTATGGTAATTTCCATATGGGATTAAGGTAGTGCATTATAAATATAAGGTATGAGATAAAGTCTAGGTTAATGCTCATTAATCCAACACAAAATTTCGGCCATCTCATAGTGTTTGAGAGAGAATTTTCGTGAGTTTTGTGAGAGAGCATTGGGTGATTTTCCGAAGCATTCTCCATAGATCGTCCTCACTCGGCGTTGGAGATTGGGCAATCGGGATACAGTCCAGAAGGTCAAAGCACGAGTCCGTTCCGTTCGATCCGCTCGTGCCGTTCCATCGACCTCTTCAGATCCAAAGGTAAACACGAGAAAACCCCTACGTGTTGCAATTAATTATATAGACGCATGCTAGGAATATAATCAATGTATGGTGAATTAAATATCCAAGATAGATCCTCGGGGCGAGGGCTAAACATATGTTTTCCCTACATTATGTGGGCACATATGCAAACTACAGCCTGAATTTAGAATCCATGCATCCTTGATGTTTTCATTTGTTACATTGAGCATTTCTGCATCTTCATTCCCTTCTATCAAATAAGCATAATATGGGTTTTGATCCTTCTCAGCTTGTTTTTTCTTCCAACTGAAACAGTCCTTTTTTAGATGGCCTGACTTTTTCTTTCAAGATCATTCCCTTTTTGATGTGCATTCTTTTTCGAGTCATTATTTTGTTTCTTGAACTTATTTACTTTATACTTCTTAATGTTCAGACCTTCCCCGGTAGATTCTTACTTGTCCTCATTCAATTTCTGGAGTTCTTTAGCCCTTAGAATAGATTCAACTTCTTCTAAGTAATTAAATCCTCCCTACCAAATAGCATAACATCCTTTAAATGTTTGAAAGATTTAGGATTAGCATTTAATAGCAAAATAGCCTTATCCTCATCCTCCAATTTCATATCTATGTTCTCTAAATCATCCAACGACTTATTAAAATCATCAAGTTGATCACTAATACCTTATCATTGCTAAATCTATATGAATATAAGTGTTGCTTCATATATAATCGATTAGCGAGGGATTTAGTCATATACAAACCTTCCAACTTGTTCCATACAGCTGCAACATTCTCCTCATTCGACACTTTAGGCAGAACCTTGTCACCTAAACACAAGATGATAGCATTGTGTACTCTTTCCATCATCTCTAATCTTCGGGTTCCAGTTAACGTTTATGGCAAACTCTTTTCATCCTTCAAGGCACCGACAAGTCCTTGTTGAATGAGGAGAGCCTTTATCTTTATGGACCAAAGATCGAAATCGTTCTTGCCGGAGAATTTTTCTATGTCAAACTTTGTGGTGGACATCACGATTTGATTCCCACAGATGGCACCAATTTGTTAAGATTTATCACGAAATGCTTTGCGACAATGCATTCAAAGCGCACATGTGCATACACCAAAGTACCTTAATTGGAATTGAAAATAGCACGATAATTTTACGTGCTTCGGTTATAAAACCTACTACATGGTGATGGATTGCGGATTCACTAATATAACACCAGAGAAGATCACTGGAAAAAGAAACAGATTACAAGTACAACATGATGAAAGCTTCTCGAGCGTTATGAACAAGAGCTCGCGCTTTCTATCTTCTCAATCTTACTTTTTCGCTCTATTTTCTCTCATTATTAACACACATGGAAGTTTGTTACACATCCTAAAAACCAAGAATTTAGATATATAACAGAATCAGACCAGCTCATCGAAGAAGTTATTCGTTGTGACGTCGGTGTATGTAACTCCACGCTGCAGAGAAACAACTTACGTAGCCAAACCCCATACTTATGAAAAATCCATATTAGTCCTTTAACTATTATTCAAAGTCAGTAGATCAACAAATTTGTAGAGTGAAAATCTTATATAAATTACACAAAGGATCTAAATTATCCCACATAAAAATTTAAGAAGATCCAATATTGAAATATGCATAATAATAAGTGATAAATCTTGTGTACGTAAATATACGAGATTTGAATAAAGCAGTAAAGAACACCAAGGCTTTTACGTGGTTCGATCGAGAATAAGATCTACGTCCACGGAGGAGTGATTCCTCAATACTTTCACTATGATTTTATTACAGTGAGTGTAGCTAAAAGCTCTTAGTATTCAGTAAGTTGTCAACCTTTCTACCTTCGATCTAACTCCTATTTATAAATATCTGAGGACCCCTAAGGCGGGATCTGATCCCCTCCCATGTAGGGACTCTTCCTCTCGCCTGTAGGGACTCTTCCTCTCGCCTATAGGGACCCTTAGCCTTCCGTGTAGGGTAGAGGCTGATTAGGGTTTGGAGGCTGTTTAGGGTTTGGAGGCTGGGCCTTTGGCTTAACCGCGTGGGCCGTTATTAATGTCAGGCCCAGCTTGTTTGGGCCTGTCAGTGGGCCTGAGCGGTTGGGCCATACCCATCATAGCCCCCCTCCCCGAATAGTCGAGGAATAACCATGCCGAGGTGAAGTGAAGAATGCGTTTTGCCGAGGTGGGATGTTGCTCGGCTGAAGTTGTTGTCGAAGGCTTTTTCGATCTTTTTGATGTCAGGGTTTGTTTTGACGATCTTGGTTCGAACTGAGTTGGGCAGTCTGTCGTTCTTGGCATGCACCGCTTGTCGAAGACCGACCTGGAGTCGTCTGTCGTTGCACAAAGATGTCCGTCAGAAGGTTGTCGAAGTCCGACCTGGATAGCGACACCTGCGTAGGTAGTACCGAGGTCCGATCTGGGTAGAGATATCCTTCTGGATGATACCGAGGTCCGACTTGAGACGTCTGATTGTTTTCCCAAGGTCTGAACTGGGCGAGGCGACCTGCGTTTCCTTGATGGAACACATGGACTAGAGCCGTCCGTTGCTGTACAGGAATGTCCGTTGGAAGGATGCCGAGGTCAGACCTGAATTCCCTGATGGTAGGGGGCGATGTCCGTTGGTAGGACGCCGAGGTCCGACCTGAGTGCCACCGCCCTTCCGGAGGTCTGACGCCTATCTGAAGGATGCCGAGGTCCGACCTGAGTGGCGCCGCCTTCTGGAGGATGCCGAGGTGTGACCTGAGTGGCGCCGCCTTCTGGAGGATGCCGAGGTCCGACCTGAGTGGCGCCGCCTTCTGGAGGATGCCGAGGTCCGACCTGAGTGGCGCCGCCTTCTGGAGGTCGCCGAGGTGTGACCTGAGTGATGATTGCACGGTCGGTGGCGGTTTATCTTACCACAGGTACGTCATACAGCGCCAGGGCGGTAGTTGGGCGCTCAAATCGTGTGTGGCGTCAACTCACATCAAATCACAGTGCCACGTGGGAAGTTGAAACGGCAGGTTTGGGCGCCTCCTGTACTATAAATAAGCCCGTATAAGGAAACTGTTCATTTCCTTCTTCATTTGCCTCAGAGAAAATCTTCGGTGTTTACAGAATTCTTCCATAACTCGTTGACGGAGCAATTTCTCATGCCCTGAAAAAGTAAGTATGGCTTCGACTTCTCCCTCTACGTCTGGTTCTTCCCATTCTTCTTTTTACCCTGATAGCGAGATAGAGATAAAGGATTATATGTGTCATAACCTTGTGGGTAGATCTTTAGGTATCAGCGCTAGGGTTCCGTCGATTTCTTCGGTCTGGGATAAGTATAAGGTTAGGGATGCCGTATCATCTCTGACCATTGACGACGTAATTAGAATAGGGTGGGAATGTCATATTCCGGCGGATGCCTGGTGGTGTCTGCCGCGACCTAGTGACAGAGCGCTGGCCCCTCCAGAGGGGTTTATAACAATGTATGTAGATGCAATGAAGGCTGGGCTTAGGTTTCCCTTAGCCAACATCTTCTTGAACATTCAGGAGTATTTTCAAATCCCTATATGCCAGTTTTCCCCAAATTCCATTAGGTCGGTGGTAGGGATGGGGCTCGCCTGTTATGGCGTTGCCGAGGAGTTCTCCTTTGAGGTCTTGATGCGTTTTTTCAGCGTCAAGAACACACGAGGTGTATACTATTTTTCGCCTCGGCAGCCGTTTAGAGTGACTGCCCCCTCGAAGGTGTCGCGATGGCAGAATAAATTCTTCTTTCTGAGGGCGGAGGGGGATCCGAGGTATGAGTGGGGGTTAGGAAAAATGAAGGATTTGAAGTTGAAACCCCTGGGTTATATGGAGGACCTGCTCAATACACTCGGTGAATTTTCCGTCAACTTCACCGAGGATAATCTGAATGAGGCGGGACTGAGCATATATAGGTCAAAGGCTTCAGGGTCGGGGGCCGAGCTGGGTGAGGGAACCTTCTTCTCCTTTATGCCTTGTAAGTCCGACCTCGTGGTGTTAACGCAATTTTCTTCCGTTGTGCAGTGAAGCTGATGCCGCAAGAGAAGGGCTCATCTTCGCCGAGCAAGGCGCCTCCGAAGAAGAAGGCGAGGCGGGCTGGACCTACCAAGCCCCCGAAGAAGGTTGACAATATCAGCCAACTGATGGCGGGACCTCAGCCGAGGTCGAGCCCGGCATCGGAGGAACAGACTCAGGCACGCATCGAGTATGAGGTGCCGGGCTCCAGCTTAGACGTAGCCCTCACCAAGGTATAAATATCTTCCACGTTTGGCTTTATCTGCTCGGTGATGTATGCTAACCTGTATTGTTTTTAGGAGGCGAGCTCGGTGATCGGGGACCTGCAACGTGCTGCTGGGGACCTGCAACGTGCCACCGGGTATATCACCGAGAGCTCAGCTCGGTGTGAGGCGCTGTCGCGGGAGCTTCTTTGCTGCAGGCGACGCCGATGCTGTGTGAGGCGGAGGCGGACGCCGCGGGGTTCTTCTTGAGGCCACGAAGAAGAGCTTGGGCACTGGAGGTCGCCCGAGGGGAGCTCGAGGAGGCACGCGAGGAGGCGGCCGGGGTGAAAAAGGAGCTCGCGGACGAGAGGAGGGCTAGGCTGGCCGATCAGGGGCCAATGTTGAGGGCCTTTGCCAGCAAGCTCGTCGAGTCGGAGAGCTTCTCGGCCTTCATCGCCGATCGGCCACCGTACTCAAGCCCAGGTGGTGTCGGACCATCGGAGGTTGGCGGCCGCCATGCCACGACTTTGACAAGGTCAAGCATGGTTGGGTCGAGGTCGCCACTCGGGAGCTGAATAAGGCGTACGCCCGGTGATCTCCGGGGTCGGGTCCTTCCCATGTTGGAGGCTTTGGCGTCCAGCTCATCCCTTCTGACGGCGGAGGCCGTTGCTCAATCTGAGAGGAAGAAGATCCTCGAACTCCGGGCTTCTTGCCGGTATGAGCGAGCGAGGAGGAGGAGGAGGAACCGAGCTCGGAGCTTCCTTCTGAAGGGGGCCTTGCGCAGCAACAGCAGCAAGTGCAGCAGGAGGCCGGCGAGCCCGGCATAGAGCCTGAGGTCAGTGGACCTGATGTAATAGGTTGAATTGCCGGGGTCGATAGGATCCTGAGCCCTTGTAAAAGTTTCCCACTTTTTGAATAATAAAATTTACAACCTTCTGAAACGTGTGTTGTCTCTTTATTTATAGCACTCCACATCTCAGTACCTTGGACTCGATCACGAATTGCTGACCAAGCTAAAGGAAGTCCGAGGTGCCTTGGCTGAGAGGGACGAAGAGGTGTTGTTTTGGAGGTCGGTCATCCGAGGCTGACCCGAGGCTTTGGCAATGTGGACGTCGGCTGGCGTCATCCATGGACACGAAGAAGAAGTTACAAGAGGCCGATCAGTGGCCCGCCTCACTGGCCGAGCGAGGCTCTAAAGCTAAGGATCATACAGCTCAAAGTCCAGGGGACGGACTTATCTGCCGATGTGATCCAAGGATGCCTGATACAATGTGAGGAGCAGCTCGAGCTGACGACGGAGAAGCTAGCTCGGATCTCAGAGGAGCACGCAGAATATGAAGAGATGATCCACCGACATGGTGGCGTCACCATATCCGAGGCCGATGACCGAGTGCAGAGCTTGCTTGCCGAGGGTATGGTGCTAAGGGATGAGGAGGGGCCTCGCAGTAAGAATTTCAAAGATTGCCTCGAATCCCTTGTCAAATACCTCCAGATGTGCGGGCTCGTCCGGAAGCGACGTATGCCCCAACCCCGCAGTGAGCCTACGACCGGCCCCGGTGGTGCAATAGTTGAAGAACCCAAAGAGGGGGGTTATGCTGACCATGCCGAAGTGCTTCGATTACTTGGTCCGAGCACGACGGGAGCGACACGGGGCCGGCCTTCATCGACAGGAACAAAACGGGCGAGGCCGTCAGGTCGGCAAGGAAGGACGGCAGGTCGGGGGCGGGGTCGCAACCCTGGTCAGGCAACAAGCTCACGAGGCCGCAGTTCGACCTCGGTTCCGGGAGTGCCCCCTTCAGGTCGGGGCTCATCTGTGCCGGCTCAAAGTGTACCCGGAGCAGGCCGTGGTGGTGCCGACCTCATTGATTGGGTGGAGGGCACCGAGTTCATCCCGGGTGTTCATCGCCGACCCGGGGATTTTGTCTCGAACTGGTGTAGCTTCAGCCAGACTTGGCGAGGTGGAGCTCGGAAGCCCGAATGAGTTGTATATAGCTTAGGACTTTGTATTTAGTCGTAAATATATTTAGACTGTGTACCGAAGTGTATATTTTCCCCCTCGAGAGGTACAAATATAGCTTAGGACTTGGTTTTTAGTCATAAATATATTTAGACTGTATACAGAAGTGTATATCTTCCCAAATAAAGGGGCATAATTTGACGAGATCCGATGTGGACGTCGTTTGCATGTAGATGTTTCAACTTAATGAGTAATCTGTATGCGTGCATGTAGACGTTCAATTTAATGAGTAGTCTGTATGCCTTGCACCGAGACGTTCAATTGAATGAGTAATCTGCGAGTGCGGCGCGCGCGTAGTTGAGTACCCTACTTAGTGGGTTTGTCATCTTCGTAAGGGCATCCCCTTGTGAAGGTTAATTATGTGTTATCCGACTTGAGAGCAGATGTGCACATAAGCATAAGATGAGACGAAGTGAAATACTTATTCAGAAAAACAAATGTTTTATTGAGAAGTAAATAACATCGCACTTCGGCAAAGCAATAAGAGGACTAACATGATGTTGATCTGAAATCAAAGCTATGTAAAGTACCTCCTCAAATGAGTGATGTGCCAGGTTCGGGGGATAAGTGCACCGGATAAGTGAGCAAGCTTATAGGCCCCTTTGCCGAGGTCCTCGTGAACGCGGTATGGACCTTCCCATGTCGGATCTAGCTTGTTAAGACGCTCGGCTCTACTGGCTTCATTATTTCGTAGGACGAGGTCGCCTACTTGGAGTGTGGCGGCTTTTACCCTTTTGTTGTAGTACCGTGCGACCTGGCCCTTGTATTTGGCTTCGTTTATGAAGGCGAGCTCGCGTTTCTCCTCGAGAGCATCAAGGTTGACACGCAGGTCTTCCTCGTTCCCGTTCTGGTCGAAGTGAAGAGTGCGCGGGCTCGGTGCGCCGATCTCAGCCGGTATGACAGCCTCGGTCCCGTAGACCAAGCTGAAGGGGGTTTCTCCGTGCGAAGTCCGAGGTGTTGTCCTGTAGGACCAGAGGACTTGAGGGAGATTTTCAACCCAATCACCCTTAGCTCGGTCTAACCTCTTTTTCAATCCTTGTATGATCGTGCGGTTCGTCACCTCGGTCTGACCATTTACCTGCGGGTGTGCGACCGAGGTGAAACGTTGCTCGATCTGGAGCTCTTCACACCATTCCTTGAAAGTCTTGTCGACGAACTGGGTGCCGTTGTCCGAGACCAAAATATGCTGTATGCCGAAGCGATGATCGCTCATTTTTATAACACTAAAAAGTGTAAGTATATAGGTAAGTCGAGTATCGTATCCACAGGGATTGTATCACGAAAACATAGAAGCTAGCTCAACGATAATTCATCATTATTCAAGCACAGAAATTGGGTGAGAGGTTTAAGGGCTTCAGAATTTAATCCAAAGCAAAGGTAACCATGCAGAAATATAAAATAAAGCAATAAAATCACGGATGATAAAATAGATAAGAAAGACTAACCCTAGGGATACATTAATCCTATCCACAACGTATGTTTATCCTGTTTTCCTATTAGCCAATTTTAATCCGACAAGATGGAAGATCACATATATAACCAACAACTTGATTCATTTACAATTGCGGTCAGATTACTAGTTTTCCCTATTACTGTTACGTCTCTAGGTGAAAACAAGCAACTCCAAACAGATCACAAAGAATAAGCTTCCTACGGATGTTCCTATCTCAGCTACGACTCAAGGTTTATCCGTATCATGCATTCAAGATCGATTGACAATTAATACAGTTACGTAATTAACTGGCAACTAGATATGCATCAAGATTGATCAGAAATTAACACATATAAATAAGCACCAAGAATCATGAATTAATGCCTGGAAGGTAAATAGAGATAACAGGAATCACAACATATAGGATCGGATCATACAAACGCTAGGATTAGAGCAGGAAAATTACCTGACATAATTAGCGGATAAAAAATACGATAAAACATAAAAACAGCGAAATTAAATTGATAAAACCCGTGATGAAGCATTGGAAGACAATTGTTGAGTTTGAATCGATCCCAAGCGGAAAGCGGAAAACAATCGGACAAAGCGTTCCGAGCGATAGCAAAGCGATAAACTAAACTAGAACAATGCAAGAATTAAATCTAGAACTAAACTAAAGCTAAAACAAAGATAATATTGAGGAAAAAGCTGAAGTAAAAGTGCTGCGGGTCGTGTCCAGGGCTCTTTGGCGAGCGAGGCTTCTCTGTTATAGATAAGGGTGGAAACCCTAATTTTCAGTCTGCCGCCACGTCTAGCGATCACCCCTCGCGGTCGCTAGCTCGACCGCGAGGCACCTCCTCCCGCACATCCTCTCTCGGCAGCTGCTGGGCGCGCACTTGCTGGCATGCCTCGCGACCGGATAGCGATCGCTAGCCATGGTCGCGGAAACAAGCGAAGCTTTCGGCGTCAGGCGTGTTTGCTCATGGCGCTCTCTCTCTGGGCGCTCGCTAAGTTGAACCTCGCGGCCAGCCTAGCGGTCCCTAGAACTGGGACAGATTTCTCTTTTTGTTTCGTTCTTCGTTCCTTGCTTCGATTATCAACATATAAACCTACAAAACGTCAAAGGAGCACCCAAGAGCAGTATCTTCTAAAATAGATAAAATTATTAAGATCCGATACATATACGCACTTTATTGATCTAAATTCATCTTTACATATTACCAATAAACGTGTAAAATGCGCGTTTATCACACCCCCAAACTTGAAGCATTGTTTGTCCTCAAACAAAAACAAGACAGAAAGATAAACGAAGGACACAACAAAAGATCAACGAGTATAGCAAAGGTGATAAACACAATCAAGCCTCGGAAATATCTTTCAACGCTCGAAAATATTAGCACACATGACGACATTAGTCAATTCAACACGAACAACGATTGAAAGCAAAACTCATTTAGTTCACCCTCACAAAGGCATGTGTAAAATATAGGATACACTCAACTCATAAAGAAATTAAGGACGTGTAAATACTCAATGATCAATGCAATGCAAAATCTTACCATAGGCTTGCCATTTCTCTAATATCTCCACCGCGTCAAATGTGGTCAAATAAGGATCAAAAGGTCTTTTCATAGGTTATAAAGTAGGCACATTGGTTAAGGTAGAATATATGGCTAAGTGACTCGATAGAATTCCAAGCACCCCATTTATACTTTTCGACACATATGGACTTTGTCCATTTTCCTCTTCTTTTCAACGTGCTAAATCGACGTTTTATCCTCATAAGGTACCTATACTTTGATTAACGACCTTTATGCTCAAAACACATAGTGAACTTATCATTGCTTTTCTTTTCTTTTCTAGAGCTTATAGGGTTTCTCATTCACAACAAAGGTACTATTCTTCACCACGTATGTATTTCTCGAAGGTAATTTTCTCGTCATAATTACATCAAAATTTCAACCCCTTTGATTCCCATATCCATCCCGACCTCCTATCATCCGGTTAATCAAAAAAAAGTCTAATAAAGGCTCGAAAAGAAGGCGACAAATGGTATATATCATCGGGTTAGTGTTTGGGTAAAATGTGTGGTTAACACGGATGGCCTTTATCCTTTCAAATTCGAAACACATATTGCGGTCTCGACACGGAAGAGCGGCAAGTTCTAGAAGATAATCGCATGCATGATATCACACAATTAAAGCGTATCAGAGATATTTATACAATGAAGCTCAAGTCTCACGGGTTAAGCAAATGGTGAAAACAACAAGTTTAAGCAATCTCAAGTCGTTCATGCGTCATTTTCTAACATATCATGTGCACTATCTTTAAATTTCACAAAAATTTCTATAGTCATTGGTCACATGGATTAAAACACTTCACTTAACTCGTTGATCGGCAGACACACACGAAAAGAAAAACAAAAACACGACAAAGAGCAACACAAACGAAAAACAAACAAAACACAAAAACAAAACAAGAAATCGTTGGGTTACCTCCCTACAAGTGCTTAATTTAACGTCTTTAGCTAGACCATCACTAACCTTTCTCAATCCGGTGTTTTGGTGGCAACAGAAATCCTTCCCAATTTGTGGATCCTCCTATACTTAGCATTCACGGATGACCACCACTGACTATGGAAGTGGCCACCCCCAAACTTGAACGATACACTCGGAGTTCCATGCCGAGTCCACTTCTTACTTCTCGCAGCTTCCTCGATTGGTCGAGTACCCTCTAAGCGCGCGACGTGTGCGGCAGCAGCAGTCGTGATCGAGTAGCAATCTTCCGGCTTTCCACTGTCGTGTTGCTTGATAGCGTCATATATGGAAATCTTGAGCTCCTCATTGTTAACACGAAACGTGAGATTGCCTTCCTGCACATCAATCAACGCACGACCAGTTGCTAGAAAAGGTCTACCTAGGATTAGTGGTTGTTGTTTGAATTCGGGAATATCTAAAATAACAAAGTCGGCAGGAAAAACAAAATCCAATTCTTACCAACACATCTTCGACGATACCTTTAGGATATGTGTGACCATCAGCCATCATCGATGAGATCTTAAATCGGCTTCATCTTTCCTAGGTGCAGCCGTTGAATACTTTCAACGACATCAGATTGATGCTCGCCCCAAGTCGCACAACACATTTGGAAAAGTATGCTCGCGATCTTGCATTCTAACGTAAAGCTGTGGGGATCCTTCTGCTTGGAGGGCTTCCTCAAGCAAGGCAGCTGCATTCTTGGATAGGGTAATTTTCAAATTTCCCCAATTTCTTCTTGCTTGCAAGTCGTCTTTTAAAATTTCACGTATCGGCATGTTTCGCAGCTTCAAAGAGAGCTAAATTGATCTCAACTTTTGAAAATCTCTTTGAAGCGAGCAAACTCCTCGTCATATTTTGACTTAACTAGTCGACTAGGAAATTGGACCGGAGGAGTGTACGTGCGAAAATTGGACTCTGGAGGCTCTTCGCGGTCGACCTCGCGACCGTTGGGCAAGTCGCGAGGCGTCTGTTGGGCGCTGGAATAGTTCTTCGCGTGCAAGCTTGCGGGCGCGTAGTCCGCTGTGATTTCTCGGCATTCTGCTGATTGTTGTGGATTGGCTTGCGGGCGCTGGGTGGCTCGCGAACATATATGAGGTATGCACATCGATGGCTCGCGGTCGGGGCTCGGGGCGCATGCTTTCGATCGCGAAGCTTCGTGGAATACTCTAGACTCACGGTGATCGAGCTCGGTCGCGAGTTTACGCTCGATTTACTTTCAACCTCTTCTTCCTCGGTAGGGCTCGGGTAAGCTTTTCCTCCTCGTGCGGATGGCGAAACACCGATTTTGGGTTCACCTCCTTATTACTCGGAAATGGCCCGTCTTTTGTTGTGCATTCAATTGTACAGCTACTTGTGTCGATTTTCCAACATCTTCGTGTTTCCCCATAGCCGTCCACGATCGACTCCGGATGAGTTATTTTCGCGGTGCTTGCTTATAAATGCTCTCTCGTTGAGTCGCCATCATTGCACCATATCTTCTAAAATTGACTTCTACGCTCTTGGATCATACCATTCACATCCGTGAAGCTGCGGAGGTTCTTGAAAATTATTCGGGTTGGCATCTGACGGAGTTGATGATTTCTATTGTTTGGGTGTATGTCGGATTCTCCCCGACGGTTCCTTTGATTTATAAAATGTCGTCCTCCGTCTCAATCGGCTCTTCAGAGTGAATTGCTTCATCGACTCGTCGTTATCTCGAATCGGCCTCGATGGCATTGCTTTAACCATCGGGCGTTCTCTCCGTTGGCCATTGATAGCTGTTGGCGCCATCTCCTCTAAAATCGGCTCACCTCGTCTACTCGTCGGTTCGATAAACAGCCCCATGCCGACGCATCCACAATGCTCATAAATGCGAAATGTCGGTCCTTTGTAGAAGCTGCGTGATTTGTTGCTCCTTGAGAATCCATCTTGTGAACATCGCCTCAATAGACCTCAGAATCTCCCATGCCTCGAATAGTGATTCATCGTGGTTTTGGCAAAAATGGGAGATTTCGGCGATGATCTTCTGCGCTTTCGCCCGGCGGAAAATATTTCGAGAGAAACTTCTCGCAAAGTTTCCCCCAAGTGTCAATGCCAGTTCGGTCCAAATTCTTGAACCAATCTTTAAAATGCAGCTACGTGGCGAGAAACGAACATGCGCATCCGGATCGTGTCTTGTGGCACCCCATTCATTTGATGGTGTTACAAATATCGAGAAAGGTCTCGAGATCGCATTCGGGTCTTCAGTGACTCCTCCCCCAAACTGCTCTCCTCGGACCATGCTGATTAGGGCCGGCTTTAATTCGAAATTATTCGTGTTCACTTCCGGGCCCCATCCGCCTCCTTGAAATTGTTCGGTGGGAGGTCTATACATGTAATTTAAAGGTCTCGTCTCTTGTGCGGGGACAAGGAGTCCCATATTCGTCATCTGGCGCTGCATCTCTGCGAAATCGGCCAGCATGCGTGCAGCTTGCTCGGGGGGAATACCCCCGTTTATCGGATTAGCTGCCATTTCTTGCCGTCTCTTCTCTCGTCCTCTTCTCCTTTGAGAGCTTTCGATCTCGGGATCTAATAATATTTCAGGAGGTCCCTGAGATCTTGTACGCATAAACTACCTGGAGAAAAAGAGAGAATTTAGCTCTGGTAACAATAAATAAATAATATAATATATAACTTGAATTAATAAATCCAAATCGTCAAATTATTCCTATGTAATCTTAACAATCCCGACAGCGGTAAAATTTGATCGCTCACTTTTATAACACTAAAAAGTGTAAGTATATAGGTAAGTCGAGTATCATATCCACGAGGATTGTATCACGAAAACATAGAAGCTAGCTCAGCGATAATTCATCATTATTCGAAACACGAAATTGGGTGAGAGATTTAAGGGCTTGAATTTAATCAAAGCAAAGGTAACCATGCGAAAATATAAAATAAAGCAATAAAATCACGGATGATAAAGCAGATAAAGAAAGACTAACCTAGGGATACATTAATCCTATCCACAACGTATGTTTATCCTGTTTCCTATTAGCCAATTTTAATCCGAGATAAGATGGAAGATCACATATATAACCAACAACTTGATTCACGACAATTGCGGTTTGTAGATTACTAGTTTTCCTATTATTATTCGTCTCTAGGTGAAAACAAGCAACTCCAAACAGATCACATAGAATAAGCTTCCTACGGATGTTCCTATCTCGGCTACGACTCAAGGTTTATCCGTATCATGCATTCAAGATCGATTGACAATTAATCTGATTCGTAATTAGCGGCAACTAGATATGCATCAAGATTGATCGAAATTAACACATATAAATAAGCACCAAGAATCATGAATCAATGCGGAAGGTAAATAGAGATATGAGAATCACAACATATAGGATCGGATCATGCAAACCCTAGGAGTTAGAACGGTAAAATTACCTAGACATAATTAGCGGAATAAAAATACGATAAAACATAAAAATAGAAATTAAATTGATAAAACCCGTGATGAGCGTTGGAAGACAATTGTTGAGTTTGAATCCAATCCCAAGCGGAAAGCGGAAAACAATCGGACAAAATGTTCCGAACGATAGCAAAGCGATAAACTAAACTAGAACAATGCAAGAATTAAATCTAGAACTAAACTAAAGCTAAAACAAAGATAAAATTGAGGAAAAAGCGAAGTAAAAGTGCTGCAGGGTGGTGTCCGGGCTGCTTGGGCGCGAGGAGGCTGCCTGTTATAGATAAGGTGGAAACCCTAATTTTGTCTGCCGCCACGTCTAGCGATCACCCTCGCGGTCGCTAGCTCGGCCGCATGGCACCTCCTCCCGCACCTCTCTCGGCAGCTCTTGGGCGCGCTTGGGCATGCCTCGCGACACGGATAGCGATCGCTAGCCATGGTCGCGAGAACAAAGCGAGCTTTCTCGGCGGGGCGTGTTTGCTCGCTGCCACTCTCTCTCTGGCGCTCGCTAAGTTGAAACTTCGCGGTCGACCTAGCGGTCGCTAGGCTGGTCGCTAAGCTGAGACGATTTCTCTTTTGTTTCGTTCTTCGTTCCTTGCTTGATTATCAACATTTAAACCTACAAAGCGTCGAAGGAGCACCCAAGGCGGTATCTTCTAAAATAGATAAAATTATTAAGATCCGATACATAAACGCACTTTATTGATCTAAATTCATCTTTACATATCACCAATAAACATGTAAAATGCGCGTTTATCAAGCGGCAAACTATGTTTTTCCACACGACGGTCTGAATCCTCCTGCTTGTGAGGCTCGAAAGTGGCTCAGCTTCGACCCATTTTGTGAAGTAGTCAGCACTCGACTAGGTATCGGCTGACACGGTGCTCGATCAAGCGGACCCGATGTTGATCCCCATCGCATGAAAGGCCACGGGCTCTGTAGGCTTCTTAGATCATGCAGGGGTAGCTTTTGACGTGGGTGGCCGGCGCCGGACACCTTTTGACGAGCTCGGCGAATCTTGGATGAGGGTGGGCGATATCCGACCTCGGCGTCTTCTTTGAGAGAGCTCGCGACCGATGTGACTTCCACAGACCTCCTGTGAATCTCATTGAGTGCGTGATCGGCTTCTTACGGCAGGGGCACCTCGGGAGGGTTGAAGATAAGACTTCTGTGAGAATGCCCTCATGTGTGAGGTACTTTGGGATTTCACCATCATCTTTTTGGCTTGAGCCGATCTTGAGGCGGTCGCCATCTTCGGATAGGCCTTTATGGGAGACATCCGGTTGGGCTCTATCTCGGTGATGATGCCGATGTGGGACTCATGATGATTACGGAATGAACTTCCTCCAGGTGGATTTGTTGATGGCGCGACTAACTTCTTGAGGATGTCGGCTCGGTACATTTTCCCTCGTGGGATATGATGAATACTAAAGTACTGAATGAGGTCGACGTCTCCTTTGCCTTCTCAAGGTATTGCTTCATTCGATCCTCCTTGGCCTCGTGTTGCCTAAAACACAGTTCACCACGACACAGGAATCTCAAAGATCTGGATCTTGTCCACTTTCAATTCGCTGCGGGCGGAGTCTGAGATCGGTAACGTACTCCACCTCGTTGTTTGTGGTGGGAAGGTAAACAGGTGCATAGGTAACTTCTTGTTTATGCGGACCAGGAGGAGGCGCTTTGCTCATTGCCCGTCTTGCATGAAGCTCAGTCCACGTACATCCGCCGGCAACCATCGGTGGGTTGGGGCGATTCCTCCCGCGGGGAGGCGGGAGTTGGAGTGACCTCGTTGGTGGGATCGACCTCGGTGGTTGGCCTCCACGGGAAGTCGGCGAGCTTGCCTTTTATGGTCGGCACGGGGGAGTATGAAATGTCGTGCTCATGAGCTCCGGTGCCCACTTGGCATGCGTCCGGATGACTACGGCTTTGTCAAGACTTGTCTCAAGGGTAAGTCGATCGGCACACAGACGGAATGGGCTTGGAAGTAAGGTCGGGCGTCGCTTGGCGTTCACTAGAGCCGATCTTTACCTTTTCGAGGTGGTGTACCTCGTCTCCGATCCTTTGAGCCCGGCTAATAAAGTAGATGGGAAGTTGGCGTCCAGCCTCATCTCGTACCAATACCGCCGATTGCCTCGTCGGGCGGCGGATATAAAGAAAGGAGCTCGCTTCGCTTCGGCGGGCGGTCGGCGGGTTGGCGAGATACTCTTTCGATTCTTGTGGCGACACAGGTGTTCCTCACAGTGAGGCGGTCGGGAGCTCTCCACAAGATCTTGAAGAAGAAGGCAGCTTCTCGGTGGCCGAGATAAGAATCTGCGAGGGCGGCTAGGCACAGGTGAGTTTGTAGATCTCACGGATGGTCTTTGCTTTGCATGTCGAAACCTTTTTTCACCTTAGTGGGATTTGCCTTGAGCCTTCTTGAAAACCAGCATCGAGGAATTTACCCGTCTTCACCATGAATGTGCATTACGGGGTTGAGCTTGAGGTTGGCCCGACACGAGGAGGCTGGAGGATAGTTCAGGGTCATCGGCGCAGCTCTTCATTCTTTGACTTTTGACTACGATGTAAATCGACATAGACCTCGACAATCTTTCCTATGTGGTCTTTGAATATTCGTCCACCATCCTCACGGTAGGTAGCTCACGTTCTTCGGCCAAAAGGCATCTTCCGATGCATAAAGGCGCGAAAGTCGGTGATGAGCAGCTGTCTTTAGGCGTCCTCAGGGCTCATCGAGTTTGGTGGTACCCTTATGCAGATCTAGGAAGGCGAAGACTTCGTGGCCCACGGTGCCTCCAGCCTTCTTGTCGATGTCGGGAGGGTAGCAATCTTTGGGCGGTGTTTGTTGAGGTCGGTGTAGTCGGCGCATGCGCCACCCCTCACGGCTTTGGACCCACGTTGGATTAGCTATCGGTGGGTATAACCTCGAACAAGATCTTGTATACGGGTTGAGTCACTTCGTCTCTTATGACTGGCTGCAGCTCTGTCATAAACACTCTTTTCTTACCTTGAGCCGGCTTAGTGGTGTTGGTTGTATCTTTGAAAGCGGTTTGGTTGAGCTTGTATACAATGTTTCCTGTTACCACTATTACAATCTCTATCAGATTGAATACTTGATTGCATATATACGTGTCCATATCTCGTATATAAGTTAGATCATACGGTTGTGTAGAAGATCACGAAGTGCATATGATTGGTCAAGCTTAATGAGATATAAAAACTTTCTGGTGAGACAACTTAGGGCCGGGTTGTCGGTTTGAGCTGATATAGATAAGTGACTTGACTTAGTTGCTTGTCTATCTTTGATGCGTCTCGGCGTATTGAAGGATCACGGTGAGATGAGTTCTTCTTCGGACCGTCGTGAAGAACCAAGATCTCGGTGACTTACGATGATCTAAACCTCGATAAGGTATTAGGTGAGTATGAGTTGCTAACCATCACTTTGACTTGTTATGGGTGAGGTTATATGTTCTAACCAATTCTCCGCATCTTGGGTGGTGGCGATCTTGTATGTCACGCTAGTTATACGTGTCAGTCACCGTATCCGTTTAGGATGATGGCGTCCCTTAAGGAGCTCAAAGGTTTATTGTACTAAACCTGCGAGGTTGAGTTAGCTCAAGTACAATAATAAGGTTGAGTGGTACTACTTAAGAAATGAAGTTATTGTCGTTTTAAGCGATCGATTGCTATAAATGATTAATGGGCGTTCGATATCTTAAATCTGAGGATTCGTAATGTCTAAGTGCAAGCCGAGCTCAACCGGTAATAAAGGGTAAGTCGGCATTTATTCTCTAGTGGCATGAATAATGTTTATAAATTAATTTATGTTACAGGCTGAACATAAGATAATTAATTTATTTGAGGCCCATCTTTATTCCTTGCATTTGATCCACAGGCTAGCCATCGGGCCCGTAACCTTGTGAAATCGGCCCCTATAGCTCTCAAAGGAAGATTTTATTCTCTTTATCCTACAAGGATATTATTATATTTATGGTATATACATAGATCCTTTCCATATAAGATTATGGTAATAATCACGAGTATGGAAATAATCACGAGATTATGGTATTTTTCCATATAGGATTATGGTAATTTCCATATAGGATTATGGTAATTTCCATATGGGATTTAGGTAGTGCATTATAAATATAAGGTATGAGATAAAGTCTGGTTAATGCTCACACTAACTAACATAATTTTCGGCCATCATCTTCTTGATACTCTCGAAAATTGTGAGAGCTCGGGTGATTTTCGGTGCATTCTCCATAGATCGTCCTCACTCGGCGTTGGAGATTGGGCAGCAGGGATACGATCGGAAGGTCAAGCACGAGTCTCGACCGTTCGATCCGTTCATCCGTTCGATCCGCTCGGCGGATCGAAGGTAAACACGTGAAAACCCCTACGTGTTGCGATTAATTATATAGGCGCATGCTAGGTTTATAATCAATGTATGGTGAATTAAATATCGAAGATGGATCCTCGGGCGAGGGTTAACATATGTTTTCCTAAGTGGCCGGGTCGATGTTGAGGCGATGAGTTATGAGCTCGGGTGACACTCAGGTCATGTCAGTGGGGACCATGCGAACACGTCCTGTATTCCCTCGGAAGCTACATGACATCTTGCCGAATATCAGTGGGCCACAGGCGCGACCTTGACAACTTTGGAGAATTAGGTAGTCGTATAACTGAAGATTCTCGGTCAGTCGTCCGGTGGCGGTTTACAGGGGATTCAGTAATTGCTATGCACGAGGCGAGGCTACATCTGGGTTGAGACTACGTGGGCATTACGTGGCTGCCGTTTGGTCACCACGGATGTAGCACTCCACGGGGTAGGTATTTTGATTGTGAGGTGGTACACCGAGCGGATGTATGGTGGTGATAAGCCTCATTTTACATGATTTATAAGGATATATTCGTTTCGTTTCTAAGTGATAAGTGATCTTTTGAGTTGTCTTTTGATATATTTATGTTTACCTTGGAAGATATTATGCGTGTCTATTTCATGTCATTTAGCATAGGTTTAATGTCAAAAGGTGGATCACGGTGAAGAGGAATCAATAGCCGGTCAGCGAGCTCATGAAGAAGAAGCATTTGAAAACGACGTTGAATATGATGAAATGGATTTGACAATGATGGATGTACGAAGTTAACTATGTTAAAGAGCATCTCAATAGGAGTCCAGTAGAGAGCAAGCGGATTGTAATTGGTCAGGACGAGAGAGAGCGGGCGAAGCAGTGAGTCGCGCGTGCTGACCAGAAAAGACGATTCGCGAGTTTTGCTCGCGACCTAAAATCATGAGGGCAAAACTCGCGAGAAATCATAATTTTCAGCAATTTGAGACACCTAGTCCATGTATACTTCTAATCCGAGTCGAGAATAGGATTGAATCAGTCGAATAGGATTGAATCAGTCGGAATAGGATTGAATCAGTCGAGAATAGGATTGGGAATTTATGAAAAATGGAGCTTATGTTTTATTATAAATAGGAGATAGAGCAGTAGCTTATGAAAACCATTCCATAGCAGAACACAAATTCTTCTTTATATTCTTTTGCAAGTTCTATTCCAGTTTTCTTAGCTTAGTTTATTTTAGAGTTCAATTTTATTTACGGATCGAAGCTACTACATTGTTCTTCGTGGATTCCTACGGTTTTATTTATTTAATTCAGGTTTATGTTATTCTTATTTATTTATTGTTTTGTTATTTTAATTATCGTAGCTAAATTTCGTATTGATCCTAGGGTGCGTATGTCTAACTAGATTTATATAATTAATGTTGATCTTGTTTTGCCGTCCATTCATGATTTATAATTCTTGGGTTTAATTCTCATGTGTTGGTATCGGCCAATATTGATGCATGCTAGTTATGTGATTGATGTCTTGGCGGAATTAATTGCATAATCGATATCGAATTTATAATCTGATTTTGCCTTGAGACCGAGCGGAGATAGGTGAGTGTAGGAGGTTAAATCTTTGTGTGCTTTTGGTAATTAGCTTACTTCTCTTGAGACCCGGCGGAGATAGAGTTTAGGCTAACCTACTACTATAGGGCGTCTGGCGGAAACTATAGTTACATTAGTGATCCTTCATATGAATGTGGATTAAATTGGTGAGCAGTTAATAGGTAAATTGTGTGAATTTGGTTAGGTTAAGTACATCCACAGGATCGATCTTTTATATCGAGTTTTATTCTATCTTTATTTTCGAGTCTAGTTTTATAATATTTTCTCTTGAATTTTGTTGCACGAATAATAATAAAGATTACGTGTTAATTACTTCTTTGTGTTCTCAGTCATGGTCCACAGTGGATCTGATATATATACTTCTTTGTTTACTATCATTTATTTGGTAGGAATATTAGCGATCAAATTTTGGCGCCGTTATGGGAATTTTTTAGATTTCACGGTGATAATTTTACGGATTGTAGTTATTAATTGAGGCGTTTAAAAAATAAAAAAAAAAAAAATTAAAATAAAAATAAAAAATATATATATTATTTCTCATTTGCTTACCGGATCGATTTTGTTTTTATCTCTGCATGCGATGCATGATTCACGAGATCCCAAAGGAAGAACTTATTCCTTGGATCTTGAGATTGAAAGATCACATAAGAGAGAGGCGAGAAAGCGAGACGAGCGATGGCGGGCGAGCGACCTCGAGGCCATGATAGGATGGCGAGATGGAGAGATGCTAGCGACAATGCAGCATGGCTGGCGTTGAATAATCGAATGGGCGGATGGGTGGTGAAACGCGCCCTGCCGCTCAACCACGTATACGGACCACCTCGGATCGGTTCGAGGTGGAGGATGGGGAGCGAGCGTCAGCGCGAATAACTTTGAGTTAAAACCACCCTCATCGGCATGATCTGGCGGGCGGTTTGGGGAGGGTTTGAAGACCCCAATGCTCACTTGGGCGTTCTTGGATATCGTGATACTATCAAGCGAGCAGTGCGGTGATGCCATCCGGATGCGGATGTTCGGATTTCGAGGAGTCAGCGAAAAGGCGGATTCAAGCTTGGACGGATCGAGGATTATCACGTGGGAGGCGACTACGAGAAATTTTTATCTAAATACTTCCCACGCCAGGCTCGGAAGATCGTGCGAGATCTCCCATTTTCTGGTGGGAGATGAGTCGTTGTTGAGGCTTGGGAGCGATTCAATCTGCTCGAAAATGTCCACAACATGGGTTCTCACTGAGGCGACAAATAACACAGTTTCTGATGGACTCAATGCTAACACCGAAGCATTGTTGATCGTCGGCCGGAGGATGCCTTCTCAATAGAGGAATAGATGAGCGTTGAGAATCATTGAGAGATGGCATCCAGCGGTTATCGATGGCGATGGAGAGCAGACCGATCGAAGAGTGGGCTGCTGCGAGTTGGATGATAAGTATGATGACTTGTTAGAAGTTCACAACTTTGCGGAAGAGTGCAAAGCCGAGAAGAAAGTCTGAGATAGCGTGGCCATGGCCTTGAGAATATCGAGGAGGTTCAATTTTGAACCAAAGGAGTAATGGCGGGGGAATCGGTGGAAATCAGTCCTATCATCCCAACAATAGGAATCACCCAAATTTTTCCTATGCTAGCAGAATGCTCGACAATTACCACACGGTTTCTTTGTAAATAATGGGATGATTGTAGAGCCCAGAAGCCGAGCCTCGAAGATATGATGCAACAATTGTTGTGAGCAATCAGCGAGATATAGCGAATCACCAACAAATGGTGGCTCGACAAAATATTCGAGATCCAAAGACTTGGGAATAGGATGAGCATACGGAAACACGGTCAGCGTCATCAATAATCGGTGATAGCCATGGGAAAACAATTAAAGATGTTGGAGAACCAAGTGGGCGAGATGGCGATAGAGAGGCTGGGGCCTTACAGGCGAGGCAATTCCCAAGTAATACCGAGGCAAAATCAGAAGAATCATATGCCTCCAAATCGATCTGATGCAATTTATTTGAGGTGGAGCTTCATATATAAATCATCCGAGATGCGAAAGGGAGGAAGAAGATCAAACCACGGAGGAACCATATTCTCGCCTCCATGAGTGAGTATATGAGAAAGACTCGCGAGGTAAATTCACGAACAACTTGGCAGAGATGGCCTCATGACAAGCCGTCGCGAGGAAGTTCTGCGGACTCCTAGCGCGAGGCGGGCGGCGCCTCGCGAAGAAGGAAGAGAGGCGTTTCGCGAGGAGAAAAAAAGAGGAAAATCTGCGAACCAAGTCGCGAATGATCGAATCTTTGCCAAAGCCTCTGACCCGTTTCTGGCGTTTTAGGAAAGCGAAATATGATGAGAATGCGCTCAAAGAGATTTTCGAAAGTGAACATTAATCTTCCTCTTTTGATGCGCTTAGGAATATGCCGGATCGTCAAATTTCTCAAGGATGCATTGGCGAATAAGAAAAGTTGGGAAAATTTGACAAGATCAACCTCTACGAAGAATGCGATGCTATCTTGCGAGAGAAAGTTGCGGCTGAAGCAAAAGGATCAGGGGAGCTTCACTTTGGAGTGCGAGATCATGGGAACACCTTCCCAATGTTTTATGTGATGCAGGGGCGAGCATAAATCGATGCCGTTAAATGTGTTCAATCGCTTGGGCTTGGCAAACTAAAGAAGACCTCAATTTCATTAATGATGGTGACGGTCGATTGCATATCTAAGGGCATAGTTGAAGATGTGTTGGTAAGGATTGAGTTTTGTTTTCCTACTGATTTTGTTATTCTAGACATTCACAATTTAAACACCAACCACTAATCTTGGGTCGGCCTTTTCTAGCAATGTGGTGCTTTAATTGATGTGCGGGAAGGCGATCGACTTTTCGTGTGAGCGATGAGGAGCTGAAAATATCCATATATGATGCCATCAAGCAACATGATAGTCGAGCATGAAGAGTGTCATTCAATCACTCATTGATGTTAGCCAATCTCGAGCTTGGATGTGAACCGTCCGGTTGACAAGGGTGCTAGAAAGAAAGATGGACTCGGCATGGAACTCCAGTGTCTTGTTCAAGTTTGGGGAGGCCACTTCCACACTCGGTGGTGGTGCGGTAAATCACAGTATGGAGCAAGCACGATTTGGGAAGAAGTCTGTTGTCAAATGCGGATTGATCGGGTATGAAATGGTCTAGCTAAAGACATTTAAATTTAGCACTTGTTGGGAGGTAACCCAATGTTTCGTTTTGTTTTGTTTCGTTTTGTTTTGTTTTGTTTTGTTTTGTTTTGTTTTGTTTTGTTTTGTTTTGTTTTGTTTTGTTTTGTTTTGTTTGTCTTTCTTGTTTGTGTTACGTATGCATTTTGTGGGTTGAGTTGAATGACGACGCAACCGATGATGAGAATTGTTTTATTAGAAAATTTGATTGCAACTGATTTTGTGAGGCGAAGCATGTTATGATTATTGTGAGTATTGAGCCTTTGAGAACTTGATCACATTTTGAAACACATGAGACTTGAGCTTTCATTGTCATATCTTTTCGATCTTGTTTCTTTACGTGTGAATAGTTTGAAATAGCATGTGTTCTCTAGAACTTGCTCGGTTCTTTTCGAGGTTGCATTGATGTGCTTAGAATTTTGAAATGATATTAGGCATTCTTTTCTTAGCTATACACTATCAAACACTAATCTGTTATGTTATTATCCTTTGATGAGCCCGTTTGAGCCTACCTTATTCATTCGTATATCCGTGGGTTGGGTTATGTTGTTAGTGAGATTTTGGTTGCTTGAATGAAAGGTTGAGAAAAAAGGAAAGAAAGAAAATATAGATAATGAGAAAGTGAATATTAAAATAGTTGCTCGCCCATATAAGTTCAAAAAAAAAAAAAGAGTTAGCATAAGTGTGTGAAAAGAACATAAATGGGTAAGTAGCTAGTGCTTGAGATGAGTATATCACTTATATGAAAATTATGGAGTGCTTCACGGAAAAATGGCTTCTTGGTATAAAGAATTGAAATGAATTGTGAAAATTTGGGAATAATGTCTTGTGATACTTATGGTATTTTTCATTATGGGATTATGAGTCACTTAGCCTAAATATATCCGACCTACCAAAGAGCCTACATTATAACCTTTTATAAAGACCTTTTGATCTTAGTTCTTGAGCACATATTTGAGCAATGGAGAATTAGGCGATTTGCAAGCTTATGGTAGATTCCATGTGTTTTAAACTTTGAGTATACATCCTCCTTCATACACTTGAGTGTTTGAGATTTCTTATATATATATCCATGTCGTGAGGATTCAAGTTTGAGAGGCTTGTGCTTATGATTATTATGATGTGTGGAGTTTAACGAAAGATGTTGTGATTTGATTCATTTGAGTGAATCGTTTATTGCTCATTACTCACGAGGCTTATTGCTTTTATCGTTTGACTCTTTACTTGTCTCTGGTCTTCTCTCTTGTTTTAATTTGTTTGAGGACAAACAAAAGGGTAAGTTTGGGGAGTTGATAAGCCTCATTTTTACATGATTTATAAGGATATATTCGTTTCGTTTCTAAGTGATAAGTGATCTTTTGAGTTGTCTTTTGATATATTTATGTTTACCTTGGAAGATATTATGCGTGTCTATTTCATGTCATTTAGCATAGGTTTAATGTCAAAAGGTGGATCACGATAAAGAGGAATCAATAGCCCGGTCGCGAGCTCGTGCGAAGAAGAAGCTGTTTGAAAACGACGTTGAATATGATGAAATGGATTTGACAATGATGGATGTACAAAGTTAACTATGTTAAAGATCATCTCAATAGGAGTCCGTGGGAGCAAGCGGTTGTAATTCGGTCCGGACGAGAGAGAGCAGCGAAGCAATGGTCGCGTGCAGCCGAGAAAAGACGATTCGCGAGTTTTGCTCGCGACCTAAGGTCGCAAGGGCAAAACTCGCGAAAATCATAATTTTCAGCAATTTGAGACACCTAGTCCATGTATACTTCTAATCAGAGCGAATAGGATTGAATCAGTCGAGAATAGGATTGAATCAGTCGAGAATAGGATTGAATCAGTCAGAATAGGATTGGGAATTTATGAAAAATGGAGCTTATGTTTTATTATAAATAGGAGATAGGCGGTAGCTTATGAAAACCATTCCATAGCGAACACAAATTCTTCTTTATATTCTTTTGCAAGTTCTATTCAGTTTTCTTAGCTTAGTTTATTTTAGAGTTCAATTTTATTTACGGATCGAAGCTACTACATTGTTCTTAGGTGGATTCCTCGGTTTTATTTATTTAATTCAGTTTATGTTATTCTTATTTATTTATTGTTTTGTTATTTTAATTATGCGTAGCTAAATTTAAATATTGATCCTAGGGTTTGTATGTCTAACTAGATTTATATAATTAATCTGTTGATCTTTGTTTTGCCGTCCATTCATGATTTATAATTCTTGGGTTTAATTCTCATGTGTTGGTATCGCGATATTGATGCATGCTAGTTATGTGATTGATGTCTTGGCGGAATTAATTGCATAATCGATATCGAATTTATAATCTGAGTTTTGCCTTGAGACCCGAGCGGAGATAGGTGAGCTGTGGGAGGTTAAATCTTTGTGTGCTTTTGGTAATTAGCTTACTTCTCTTGAGACCGACGGAGATAGGTTTAGGCTAACCTACTACTATAGGGCATCTGGCGGAAACTATAGTTACATTAGTGATCCTTCATATGAATGTGGATTAAATTGGTGAGCAGTTAATAGGTAAATTGTGTGAATTTGGTTAGGTTAAGTACATCCCTAGGATCGATCTTCTATATCTGAGTTTTATTCCTATCTTTATTTTCGAGTCTAGTTTTATAATATTTTCTCTTGAATTTTGTTGCACGAATAATAATAAAGATTACGTGTTAATTACTTCTTGTGTTCTCGAGTCATGGTCCACTGTGGATCGATATATATACTTGTTTTTACTATCATTTATTTGGTAGGAATATTAGCGATCGATGGCGTATAGCCAATCTACGCGAGGATGATGTTGTGCGGAGAGGAGCTCGTACCGGAAAAAGTGAATGGACTTTGTGACCGACACAGGGAGCACGTCCTCTGATAACGGAAGGTAATGGCACCTTCGGGTTGAACCGCCTCTGAGTAAAGCTTATGGCGGGATGGTGCGGGACGTGTTGAATCCTCGACCTCAAGTTTATCGAGCGACTCACGGAAGATAATCTTGTGGAGGCACCGATGTCGATATAGACCCGGTGGGCGTTCTTGTTGCCCTACGGCTTGTATCGTGATGGCGTCTTGGTGGGGCATGATTTTGGGCACGGGTCGTCCTTGGAGAACACGATGTTCTCACCATCCAAGTCGCTTGTTTTCGACTACCGGGGCTGGCCTCAGGGCTTCATTTTAACGACGACCTCGTCGTCCTACGAGTCAGATAATGGCATAGACACTGCTCCATAGCGTTGGGACCTTCGTCCTCGTCATCTTGAGGTTGGGTCGCCGTCGAGGTCGGCCCGATTGTTGTCACCATTATTCTTCCCTACTGCTTCGCATTCCCTGCCCGGCTCGGAGGTATTTCTTGAGGTGCCTCCTTTGTGAGCTCGTCAATCTGCGAGCCGGGTTTACGCAATCTTGATATCGTGACCATACCGTGGTGATAGTCGCAATACCTCTCTGTTGACCTCTTCTTGGATCCTCCTTTCATAGGAGGTGGTTTCGGGAAGAGCTCGGGTGGAGCTCGAATATCTCCGCCCTCGATTTGAGCGGATGGGCGCTTTGCCGCGAGGTTTGGCCGAGGTCCGAGCACGGACTCGATGGACCTCTCTTGATTCTATCGAAGGCGCTTGACGATCGGTATATGACTTGATCATCAGCTTCTTTCGTTCAACCTTTGCTCGTCCCGGATCTCTTTTCTTCGATCGACTCGTCCGCTGACATAGTTGTCCACGGGTTCCAAAGTTTACTCGTGGTCTTTGGTTTCTCCACAGTGATTTCTTTGTTCGATCTTGGGTCGGATCCGTTTTGAACGCATTGATGATGTCGGATCGTTACTATCATCAATCTTGAGAGATTCCTTGATGAACCGTGAGGCGAAATATGACATCATCTGGTCTCGCCCTTGGCGGATGGTGGCGGTCGGACGAAGGCTGGAGGTGGCATCTTCGATAGGCGCCACTTGGCGATCCATGAGGTCACAGGCGGTGTTTCTTGTTACGGCGGGCGAGGTGAACCAACGTCGGGCGTTGGAGATCGGCACCTCGGGAAGATTTTACACATGTAATCTTCCATTCCTTGATTGCCATGTTGGTAGTGTGGCGAAAAGGAAGTGGAGGGTCCCCAAGGCCATCGTGGCGGCGATGTTGGGTGCCTGTCTGCCGGGCAAGGGCGTGTCGAGAATCTCTGGAGAAATGAGAGATGATTCTCCCGTCTTGGTCGAATCCGGGAGATCGTTGCCGTCTCTCGGAGGGTGGAAGGCCGGTGGCGGCGTCATCGTCTCTCAGGGGAGTTCGGCTCATATCTCCTCTCTCCTATTTTGCTCGGCTCTGGGCGGCATGCCGAGGTGGAGAGGGGCTTGGCAGGCGGCGTGGTGGTGAATGGTTGCGACCATCTCGGCGGGTGATGGACTTGGCGGCGGATTGATATGCGCGTTCGGCTATGCGCAGGTGGCGTTGACCGCCTCGGTGGGGCGAGCGACCTCGGGCGCCCGTATTCGCCGATTCGGGCACTCGAGGTGCCAGCTCCATTCGTCCTCTGGTGAAGAATTTTTGGAATTGGCGAGGTTGGCATTGAGGAACTCGAGACACGGCTCGGCGAGGGCTTCGTGAATTGGTGAACCGCCTGTTCTCAGGCGTTGAGCGGCGTCTTCTTCCTCGTCGGGCGGCGATCACGGGGTGTATGGGAATGTTTTCCATGTAGCCCTCGGGCGTGTAACCTCTTCGCGTCTGCAATCTCCTTCCACGGTGACCACACAGTGCGTCTTCGGTGCGGTTGTTACCGACATCGGCGGCGGTGCTAACGTTTGCGACGTGTTCTTGCCATTAAATTGTAAAAGCGAAGCTTTTTGTTCGGTGTTTCCCAGACGGCGCCAATGATAAATCTTGTATGCGTAAATATCCGAGATTTGAATAAGCGATAAAGAACACCGAAGGCTTTTACGTGGTTCGATCGAGAATAAGATCTCGTCCACGGATGAGTGATTCCTCAATACTTTCACTATGATTTTATTACGGTGAGTGTGGTAAAAGCTCTTAGTATTGATGAAGTTGCCAACCTTTCTACCTTCGATCTAACTCTGTTTATACATATCGAGGACCCAAGGCGGGATCGATCCTCCCATGTAGGGACTCTTCCTCGCGCTATAGGGACTCTTCCTCTCGCTATAGGGACCCTTACCTTCCGGTGTGGGGTGAGGGCGATTAGGGTTTGGAGGCATTTAGGGTTTGTAAATGGGCTGGCTTAGCTAGCGTGGGCGTTGTTAATGTCGGTAGACATTTGTTTGGGCTGTCGATGGAACTGCGGTTGGTATATCCCATCAATAAGTAAATTAATATTTATGAGATACATATGTAAGCATGGCGAGCCGCATTCCTCGAAGGAACTGATGGGCCATGCATGATGCACCCATTTTCCCTTCATTAATTGCACAATATTTATAATTAATGGACAATCTCATTCTAGGCCATCATGCTTCTCACATGCATGCCCTCATTCGCGATGCCGTAGTCCCCACCCCCCACATCCTATATTCTTATTTTTGATTATTTTTTCAAAACAACAAAACCTATATTTGAACTTATAATATTTTTCATTCAATTTTTATAATATTGTAATTACAATACCATATTTATCAAAAAAAACAGATATATACCACTAAAACAACATTGTTTTGCAGATAAAAAGACGTAGTTTACTGCTAAAAATTGTAGTTGCAAAAAAGATAAAATCTATGTGAAGTTGTAGAGGCAATATTTCAGAAGCTATGTGAGAATTATAAATTCAAATAAACATCGTGTTATTTTCAACTATTTTGAAAGTTGCTTCCAAAGTTATAATTAAATTAATCCAAACCAATTGGTAATAAGAAATTGCTAAATGAATTTGAAATCAATATATATATTGAGCTAGGCCTGATCCTGTGCATCGGAGAGATGTATGATTCCCTAGAGGCTAACGTTGGAAGGAGCCCAAAAACAAAGTATATTATTTTATTGAAAAAAAAGGAGTTGATTATCTATTTTATGTATTATTTTCTTTTTGGGCCTGAATAGAAGTGACCCATACAACTTTGATATGATTAAAAAATATTAGCAATATACAGGCTCCTTACTCTTTTGAAATTTAATCGGAGTTTAAGCGTTCAATGCAATGAACATTTAATTTTATTTTATTTTGCTCAAGATCCATAAAGTCAAGAACAAACTTGTATTGAGACACAAACTATATAGATATCTATATAGGATTGGGTTCTGTAGTATCCGGTTAGGATAGTATGTAATACCTGTCTGAATACGTATTTTGAGCATGTGGCGCGCCACGGCGACATGTGGCAGCTCCTTTTTCTTTTTCTTTTTATTTTGCAAGTGGCAAAATGGAAAAAATCAAATCGACCTCTCCTCTCCTCCTTGGCGCAATGGGCGGCGTCGGAGGCAGCGAAGGTGGCATGATGGCGGCGGCGGTGGCGGCAAGCGAACACTACAAAAATACAGCCGATCAGCGACGGATTAGCGACGGATAAAATGCGGGTCGTGAATCAGCGACGGATTAGCGACGTTCATAATGCGGGTCGTGAATCAGCGACGGATTGGCGACGAAATTTTTTTTGCGACGGATCAGCGACGTATCATGGCGGGGAATTCTCGCGCGAAGTTTTAACGACGGCATTTCCGTCTCTATTCCGTCGTTAAATTTAACGACGGATAGTGTCCGTCGTTAAAATTAATTTTTTTTGTTATTTTTTAATTGAATTAACCAATTCCGTAAGCTAACCGTCGTTAAAAATCGGATTATTTCTAAAATTTTTTAATTTTTTTAACGGCGGATACAATCCGTCGTTAATTTTAATTACGACTTTATTTATTCCCAATAATAATAGCGGCGGAATGTCCGTGGTAAAATAATCTCTAATTTAACGACGAATTCATTCCGTCGTTAATGTAAATCTTTTTATTTTTTATATTCTGTACGTTAATTAACGACGGATACGTGTCCGTCGTTAAATTATTCCGTCGTTAAATCCATTATTCCGTCGTTAATCCGTCGTTAAAGTATTTTAAATATAACGACGGACTATTCCGTCGCTAATCCGCCGCTAAAAAGTTTAATAACAGACGGGATTTCTTCCCCAATTTCATATCAGATCCCTGAAACCCTCCCCCCTCCCCAACCCAACCCTGCCGCCGCCCCGCCGTGCCCGACCCCTGCGCATGACTGATCTCCGCCGCCGCCCGTGCCCCCCAGCCTCGCTGACACCCACCCCAACCAATACCCCCACCAGCCCAGCCCACCCCACCCCATGCCGCCGCCTGCCACCCTTGCCCATCGTATCCGCCCAGCCCCGACCCGTGCCCGTGCCCAGCCCGCCCCACCCCAACCCAACCCAACCCCACCCTGAGAGCCCTTGCCGCCCGTATGAGCCGTCATCCGCCGGCCCGCCTCCCTTCCTCGCCTCCCAGCCCACCCCCCTTTGCCCCATTGCCCCAGTGGGGCCCCTGCCCGCTTGCCGTCGCCGATCCGCCGCCTCCGCCTCCCTTGCCCGTTGTGTGCCGCCCAGCCTCCCATGGTCGTCAGTCCGGGTTGGTTTGTTTGGGTTTTTATTTATATTTCATTTTTTTTTTTGTTATATATTTGTTGATTTTATTGAAAATATTGTATATGATGCATTGAATTGATTAGTGAAAAATTATATGATGTATTGAATTGATAGTGAAAATATTATATATGATGCATTGAATTGATAGTGAAAATTGAATTGAGTTTACGAATTGATAGTGAAAATGATACATTGAATGTTAGTCTTGTGATTTGGGCTTGTGAAATTGATAAGCTTGGATGTGAATTGGGATGATAAATTCATCATTTAAGTGAGATGTTTTGAGTTGTTAAGTGTATAATTAGGCATATGGTGATGATTTTGTGAAATTTGAATGAGTTTGATTGAATTGGGAATCAAATGGCGATTAATTTTATAAAACTTACTCTGCGAAATTTTGTTAAATTGTTATATGAATAAGATGTTTTATAAGTTTCAAAATTGTATGAGTTTGCTTGTTGCTATAATTTGTAAAATCAAAATGCACCCACTTTTATTTATAACCCATGAAAAATGAGGAAAAATTGTATCACATGAAGTTCTCTTAGTGGAAGATTGGGTATAAGTAAAAAGGTTTTGGGTTAGAATTCCATAAATATTATAGATTAACAAAAAATTGTGTACATTTGGATATACGGCATTGATGTAATTAAGGTTCATTAATCATCAATTAGAATTTATAAGTCCTTTATTAGGTTCTATTAATAACAATTAGGATTTGATTAAAGCGGAAGTATCATACATTTAAATACGCGAGGAGTATGTCTCGTATAAGTTTAAATCTATTACATTTAGTTTTCATATATTGTTTAACCTTCTTGAATAATTTGCAAACTATTGCATAAGAGTATGAATTTACTCATTGCGTACCAAATGTAGCAGGTGTGAGTTCCCATTACACAAAAGAAAGTGCATCACAAAAAAATCTAAATAATTCTTAAGCACCAAGTCGAATAAAGTTGAGGCACACTCGGTGCATTCCAATTTCAGAATTTAGATTATGTTTATTTATTACTTTATCTTATATATTTTCAAAATAAATATTCTATTCAATCTAGCTTAGTTTAATATAATTAAATAATTAATCAACATATCTGAGACCTTATAATTACATCGCTACAACGTGACTATCGATGAAACGATTCCATACGGAATCATCCACATTACTTTCACGTAATTATACATTGAGTTTGGTTGAATTGGAAATCAAATGGCGATTAATTTTATAAAACTTACTCTGCCGAAATTTTGTTAGAATTGTTATATGAATAAGATGTTTTATAAGTGTCTTTTGCTCATTTCATGCTTAATTAGTTTAAGGTCAAGTATATGAATAAGATGTTTTCAGTTGTATGGTGATGATTTGGTGAAGTTTGGTTGAATTGGGAATGAAACGGCGATTAATTTTATAAAACTTACTCTGCCGAAATTTTATTAGAATAAGATGTTTTATAAGTAAGATTTGCACACTTCATTTTTAGGTTAAGGTTAAGTATATGAAACTTGAATTAAGGTTTATGTTGCCTCGTAGATAACTAACCAATAATTATAAGTAAGATTTGCTCACTCCACTCAATAAACTTATGAGTGTATAATTAGTTTATATTGTACAACTTATGTTGAACATGTTTAATTAATTATTTATAATTAGGAGCTTGAAGAATGAATGACAATCGTGAGTGGATGTATAAGAGGTTTAGTTCGGTTGGTGGATTAAATATTGAATTTCTAGATGGACTTGAAAGTTTTATTGAATTCACTAGTGCTCGGTTTTTATTCGCGGATGGAGAAAATCAAGTGTCCGTGTAAGAAGTGTAAGAATATACCTTATCGGAAGAAAGATCTTGTGCATATCACTTATCAAAATTTGGATTTGTTCCAATTATCACACATGGATATTTCGAGGAGAGACAACCACAAGTAGGGAAAATGTTGTGGATTCGGATGTTAACCGTCGACCAAATCGTATCATACGATGGTAGTGGATCTTCTGGTCCACGAGTTCAACTTTGACGAGATCGAAGAGGAGCCAAATTCGATGCAAAATTTTTTACGATATGTTGAATCTTGCGATAAACCTTTGTGGCGGGTTGCTCGGATCACACACGATTGTCATTTGTGGATCGACTTACGAGTTGGAAGCGAGAGAACAACATTCTTGAGAAGGGTTTTGATCAAATATCGAGGCGATGAAAGAGTCGCATCCGGATGGAAATTGCGTGCTGATGACTTCTGACCACGAAGAAATTGTTGCGTGGCATGGGGTTGCCCGTACACAAAATTGATTGTTGTCCATTTAATTGCATGATTTATTGGCGCGAAGATTCGAATTGACGAGCTGCAAGTTACGTAACCATCCTCGTTTCAAGAGCAATACTCGGTGGTGGAAGTCGACGGAAAGCACAAGTAGCATATAAAAGATGTATTATTTTCCTCTAACTCCTCGACTACGAGAGATTGTATGCATCGATGCTACGGCGGAAAATATCGTTGGCATGCATCGTCGGTCGATGATGGGGTCATCGTCATCCGGCGAGACTCAATTGCATGGAAACATTTGAACACGAAGTTTCCTTATTTGCATCGAAATTAAATAGCGTGCGATTGGGACTCTCAGCGGCGGTTTTCAGCCATTCGATCAATCGGAAAGCAATATTCATCATGGCCCGTTATCTTGACCCCTTATAATCTTCCCACGTGGCTGTATGAAGGAGCAATACATGTTTCTTACGATCTTAGTGTCGGGACCGCGTAATCCGAAGGAGAAGATTGATGTGTTCTACGCAACCATTGATAGCGAGTTAATAGATTTGTGGGATGACGGCGTTCTTACTTATGATGTATCGTTGAGCGAAATTTTCAAATGCACGCTGCATTACTTTGGACAATTAGTGACTTCCTGCATACTCTATGTTTATGCGGATGGATGCAGTTGGAAGATTAGCTTGTCCGCCTTGCATGGAGTATCTGATGCTTTTACTTTAGCTAAAAGTGGTAGCGGTCATGGTTTGATAACCATCGTAAATTTCTAGCTCCTAATCACCCATTTGAAGGGATCGAAGAGGTTTGAGAAAGAACACGGTGATTACTAACGATCCACGAAGCGCGATCGGAGATGAGCTTACATCACTAATTATGGGTATGGGACTAGTCTCAAGTAGCAGATTGGCGATGATGAAATAAATAGCGAGAATATCAGCGGTTTGGGCGGATGGAAGAAAAGTATTTTACGGGATCTACCTTCTTTGAGTTCTCTTTTGATTCGGCATAATTTGGATGTCATGCACATAGAAAAGAATGTGTTCGATAATGTCTTCAACACGATCATGAATGTCGAGGAAGACAAAGATACAAGCAAATCTAGAGAAGAACTTAATTTATCTTTGCTCTGAGACGAGTTGACGATGAATGAATCAACGGAAAATATCGAAAACTTCTTATACACTTGACAATCGTGAGAAAAAGTCTTATGTGAGTGGGTAAGAGGTTTAAGATTTCGGATGGATGCGTTTGAACATGGGTAGATGTGTAGACATGACAAAAGCGAAGATGTTTGGGATGAAGAGTCATGGTATCACATTTTCATGCGGCGAATTCTACCGATTGCATTTCGAACTTCTCCCACCAAATGTTTGGAAAGGTATAATGAAATTATCTTTATTCTTCAAAGATTTAACTTCTCGAAACATAGGGCTTGATGATGCATGCGGGCTCGAAAATATTCGATGATTTTATGCAAGCTTGGCGCATTTTCCCCTAGTTTCTTGACTCCATGGAACATCTTCCGGTTCATCTAGGTGATGAAGCCCGTATTGCGAGGCTGTTCAATACCGATGGATGTATCCATTTGAAAGGTCTTGCTCGTACATTATCACACATATATATATATATATATATATATATATATTGAAGAACAACATTCTAAATTTTGTAGATACTTACGTAAGTTGAAGAACAACGTCTGAAATAAATCCGAGGTTGAGGTTCTATCGCAATGCTTACTTAGTAGAAGAAGCATCGACATTTTGCTCGTATTATTTTGATGATCACGTAAGAGCGAAGTTCGAGATTTGCATCATGGTCGGCGGAGATTAGGCGCGAAGACTATCGGATATGCTTCAAATCTTCAAGCAAGATGGCGGACCTTTTGGAAATATGTCAGCGAGATATTTGGATAGTAGAGAATATGATCTTTTTCGTTTATCGTGTTGCTCAAGCGTGTTGAAGTTGCGACATTTACATGGCGTAAGTGTCGTGTTTTCTTAGAATTCATTGTTAATTATTATTATTATTATTATTATTATTATTATTATTATTATTATTATTATTATTATTATTATTATTATTATTATTATTATTATTATTATTGTTATTATTAACTAGGATCGTAAATATATGTTGATGTAGTTTATTCACGAAGATGTGAAAAGATCAAATCCACTTATCTCTAGCTCGGATATTCAAAGGTCGATTGAAAGAGGCTTCCGTTTTGGTTTGAGGCATATGTGAGTGTTCGATGATTATTAGTAGAAAATATTTAATATGTTCGTTTAGTCGGTCATTCTAATCGTTTTTATAATTAATAGGTCGAAGATCATACTAACAACATTGTGAATCCGTTCATATTGTCTCTTGCCAAAGGGCCTTCACTCTAATTAAGGCGTGCCGGTATTATATAAATGGTTACAAATTTCACACTTTAGAACATGGGTCACAAAGATCAACTATGAATAGTGGAGTGTGCATTAAAGGTGAAACTTATAGTGCAGACACATGAACTCGATTTTATGGTCGATTATTGGAGGTTTGTGAGTTGGAATATCTGGGCTACCAACGAAGACCACAACATTGTTTAGATGCGAGTGGTTTGATCCTTCACGATTGGGGTTATCAATTCATTCCGAGTACAAGTTGGTTTCGGTAAATCATACGAGAAGATATAACAAGTTCGAACCGTTTATCGTCGCCAATCAAGCCATTCAAGTATACTGATTGTGCATATCGAGTTTAAAACAATCTATGAAAGAGTGGTGGAAAGTATGCAAAATTAAAGCTCGATCTAATGTGGAAGTCTCGGATGAGAGTTACGCATCGATAATACCTCCCTTTTCAAGAGGATGCATTAGGTTCGATTACTAATGTCGTTGTGGATGAGGACACGACACTAGTTCATCTGACGGTACACTCATAGACATTGAAGAGACATCGATAATGAGGATGATGAAGTTGAATTGTCGAGTCGGAAGACAATCATACATTGGATGATGATGATGGCGACGACGATGAATAGGGTTTGAATTTATAGTATTTTTGTATGCACACAAAACGTCATGATATGCATTATTTGTGAATTTATAGCATTTTTAAGTATGCACACAAGAGTTCAAATGACGACGATATATTGTCACTAGTATGCACATAAAGCGTTATGATATGTATTATTTGTGAATTTTAATCGACATTTTTACCTTTGTTTGCGAGATGTCATCACGTAGGAGGCACTCGGGATCATACACGCCGTCGCCTACACCGCCTTGACTAGAAGAAGGCATGGGGCATTGTCTCACTGACCCGCCCCTCGGCGGTGGTGGAGTGCCATCTAGAGGGGATGAAGAAGATAGTCATTGTGAATGGGTATGGCGTTATCTCTTGTATGTCTCGGTTTAAATAAATTTTAGCATTCTAATGTCTTTATTTTACGTAAATTGTAGCATTTTGTGTCCGAGCAATGATATAGCCAGCGTGATTACGGAGTCATTCCGTAGATTCATGAATCTAGCGGCTTCAATTGGAAATTGGTGCCTCGAGTTCAAGCAGATTTATTTCGATGAATTCAGGTTTGTGTTGTTTATCTGAAGTCATTTATGATTTGACCTTTGCATATTCTAATCATATATTTTTTGCGAAATATTTTTATTGGGATGATACGATGGATGATGCCACAGTCTATTCCTCTTGGTGCGCAAAAGGCCGTCGGCGCTATAAAGATCTTGTTCACAAGATCAAGCGGCGAGGACTCACCAACCCACCTCCATTTATCCACAGGCGAGATTGGGATAATTGGAAGGCATATTGAGCTCGGACGGGCGTCGAGAGCGGCAAGGCCGTAGCAGGATGTCAGAGCCGGATGGCGAGAATCTTGGGATAGTCAAGCATCGGGGTGGCTCACGCTCGCATTCGAGTATCGAGATAGATTGTAAATACTTTGAAGTTTTAGATATAGTAAATTTATTTAATAATCGTGATACTTGTTAATTATTTAATTTGTTTGACTTATTTATAGGCGAAGGCGAGGAGTAGCCATAGAAGATGTCGATGGGATGTATTCGAAGTATCATGCCACCGACGGCGGGAGCTATCTGAGACGGAAAGCTCGAGTATCGCGGTAAGTATATTCGTTAGCGCAACAACGAGCATTTAATTAAATAATAATTGTATGAAATTATATTACAGAGCGGGTTGAGGAACATGTGACCCAGTTGAGCCAATCAGGGGGAGTGATGAGACGCCGCCAAATGATAGGACTCAAATTCTCAAAAATGTCCTTGGGAGCTCCTCAAAGAAAAGAATAGGATGTTTGGGCTGGTTCTCTATCACGGACATACATGCGAGCGGCGTCGTCTCGCTCGGTGGAGAGTGCCCGACTGTTGATTCCATAGCTTATCAACAACGACTATTGGATCCGGAGGCGGATGGAAATCGGCGCGAGGCATCTGAGGCCCGATTGGGCGAGCGGCGGCGGCGCAGCATCTGAGGCGAGAATCTGACATCTGAGGCGAATGCAAGATGGTGAGGCGAGATAGCGTGCAAAACAGTTCGAGCTCAGTGCGGCGCTCGAAGGAGGCCTAGGCGCTTCATGGCCAGCTCCGTTTCCCCACCCTCGTGATATGAGCTCTGTTTCCCTCACCTCGACATATTCGTGTTGTATTATGAATTTGTTAACTTATCGCATGATTTAAATTGTTTCTTTATGGGATTGTTTGGATATTACGATATTTTGGATTGAATTGCTTTGTTTGGATTGAATTGGTTTATTTTGATAGTTTGTATTGTATGGATTGAATTGGTTTGTTTTCATAGTTTGTATTGTATGGATTGAATTGGATGGAATTGGTTGTTTGGATAGTTTGGATTGTATAGATTGAATTGGATGGAATTGGTTTGTTTGGGTTGTTTGAAAGCAGGTTTGGTGTCAAAATACAAATTGAAAGCTGTCGATTTTGCTTATCTAGCGGCGGACTTGCGGCGGACCTCGACGGACTTGCGGCGGACCTCGACGGATTAACAACGTGAAATAAGCGAACCAAGCGTAATTAGCGGCGGGCTGCGGCGGACTTGCGGCGGATCTCGGATTTCTGACGGTCTTGTTACGTAAAATTAAAAAAAATTATAACTTTAGCGACGGACGGTTTCCGTCGCTAATTAGCTGACGGATCGAGGCGGTTGGCGTCGAAATAACGGCGGTTTGCGGCGGTATTATTGCTACGGCTAAAGTGCGTCGTTAATCCGTCGCTAACTCTGACGGATTAGCATCTCATTAACGGCGGTTTAATATCGGACGACCGTTCGGAGGTCGTGGATTAACGGTTGAATTTTCCGTCGTTGGTTCGTCGCTATAAATTAGCGACGGACGTAATTCCGTCGCTAGACCTTTGCCTACCGGGTTTCCGGCGACCCTCGTTCCGTCGCCAATCCATTTTAGCGACGGATAAGACAGGTTTTTCGACGAAATTTTCCGTCGTTGATCGACTGCATTTTTGTAGTGGAACAGCAGTAGCAAGCTACATAAACAACAACAAACAATAGATTTTGAAAGAAAGAAAAAGAAGAAAAAAATTGAGAACAAAATTGATGGATTTTGAGAAAAAATTAAAGATGAATTAGATAGATGATTGAATAATCGAGAAATATAGTGGCTAAGGCGGTGGTTCACGATGAATTCACCGGTAATCATGAAAAGAGACGATGGAATTGACAGATAAGGATGAATGAGAAATTTGATGTCGAAAACCATAAAAATGCATTGAACAAAACATGAAACTACATTGAACAAAACATAAAACTGCATGTTGTCATGAAACACAGACATGCATTTAATAAAGCACCTTCATGCATTGATCAAAACATGTCCATGCATTTAACAAAGCATATTCATCCATTTAACAAAACGTAAAAATGCATTGTTGGCAAGCAGTAGCGTGAGAAACAGGGCGGCCGAGTCGAAAGCCGCGCTAGGCGGGTCCGCGTTCTGGGCGTGAGCTTCCAACCGCATGCATTATTGTGTTCAACTACATGCATTTTTATTCATTTGAATGCATTATTCAGTTCAACTAAATGCATAGTTTTTTTTTACAATCACATAACAAATCAAATTACTAATCTACCCTTACTGCAGAGAAAATCAATGAAATTAAGCTTAAGAAGTTCGAAAAAATGTCAACCATAGGATCTATGAGATGAGTGGATGAGATTGAGTGCTACATAATATCTCAGGCTCGGGTACTATTTGATCCCTCATATATATATATATATATATAGTTTTGCATGTATAATCGATCAATAGGATAATATGTTGAGCATCTATTCAGTTTGCTTCTTGTATAGCAGATTAGCAATGGCGGAAGTAATCTACTTTGGTGGAAGTCTAGCTAATTAGGGAAGAAGCACACTCTATTGCATTTTTTTAATTAAATCTTTATTGTGATTAATAAATTTCAATTGGAGATTAATTAATCATAATTCAAATTAGTAAACTTTAATTAATAAATGTAACATGCATCCAAACAGACACAAGTTTTGCCATTAGGAAAATACAATTATGTCCTTACGAGTTTAGTTCAGTTCAGTAAGAGCTGATAAATTTGGAACAATAAAAATACAATTTTTAGAGCTGCTAAAAGTCAAACGGAATGCCTGTATTCCGGATTGATAAAGCTTTGGAGCTTAATATTATAGCATTTAATTTAATTTCATTCCCAGCCTATTATTGCTGTACTGAAGAGAAAAGTATAGATATGTTCATCGTAAAGTGAACAGAAGGTGTATAATGACGGGTTTGTCGTATGCTAATTATAGTTAATGATAATATTGTAATCTAATGCATATTCTTAAGAATAAAAAGTATATGCATTTTTTATTTCTTTCATTCTTTTCTTAATTTAAAATTTTCAAACTTTGCTATATTAACCCTAAAATGACAGCCTCGAAAAAAAATTAAAAATCCTAAACTTGATTGACGGCACAAGTGTACATCCATGTAGATGGGATCACTTCCCCATTTTGCCGTGTCTAACTCATATACTTACAAAATAATCAGTAAAAAAATAGAGTTTGCATTTCATTATAACATATACTTTTATTCGTGAATTGGAGTTTCTTATGTTTCTGTAATATTCTTTTTAGACTTCAAGTTTATGAGCATTATATTTTTATTTGCAGTAAAAATAGTTCATTATCTGGACACAAAGTATATAATTATGATTATAATACAAATAAAACTACAGGAACCGCAATTTTACAAGTGGTAATAAAGAGACCAAATGTAGATGCAAATGAAAATATGAAATCTCATTTTGATAAACAAAAGTAACAAGTTAGTGTGCATAAAAAGAGATAATTGCATGTAATAACACTATATTTTTATTCACTTTTTGGTTAACAATATAATTATTGAATCATCGCACTAAAAATATGACATTTTGTAATTTGGTGGTTTACAATATCGGCATGACTGCCGGACAAGTACATTTGGATAAGTAGTACAAGTGAAAATTAAAGTTGCAACAACATGATTTACGGTGGCTAGCCAGCTAATTCTTGTGTATTTTCCAGCAGTCACGTCAATTTTAATTTGACTCAATCACACAAATTATATATTTATACTAAATATTTAAAAATCATAAAGTAAATTAGATAATAATTTAAAGTGATGTTATAAGATGGAATTAACCCTTCATAAGATTAAGGATACAAGACCTAACATATATGCATATGCTCTTCCTATTGTTAGGACATTGTGAAACATAAAAAAAATAGTGAATGTGTGCGTGTGTTGGCCTAGTGGTAGAGTAGTTAATGCTTGAGACCAAAGGTCTCGGGTTTGAAATTTTAAAATTAAATTAAAAAAAAAACAGTGAACACAAACAATCAGAAGCTGAACGCCCCACCCCACCCCAGTTGTACCCTTATCTAGACATATATATCCTTCAATAACAAATATTCAAGAATTCTTGCCATTTCTCCAATACCACAACCCTCCAACAAGACCATCATCATATCCAACCCACTCCATTATACCTGTTTATCATCTCCACACACACACACAAATATAATATATATACACACATATATAGAGAGAGAGAGATGGAGCTAAAAGAAGAGCTAAGATCCTAAGGAACAACTGCTGTAAAGTGCAGTAGCCCTAAGCATAGCCTTTGTCTACATTGTAAGCAACAAAGAAGCACTCTTTGTTAACATAATTTGTTTCTGGGCATTAAAAAGGGCTTCACTTTCATCTCTTCATTTCCATGAATTATTTTCCTCTTTGTTTATTTCTCCAATTGTCATGACATGTTTCTCCTACAGGGTTCATCATAATTCATACACACATAAAATATTTTATATATACAAGATATCAGCACATAGTATTGTATGTGTTGATTTGGTGGCATGCATATATTACACCTAGCTAGCTTACTAGACCTCATTAATTGACTACTAATCCTATACCATTAATAACCTGATCTACTCGCAGTTTGGCCCCAACCTGCATTATGCCTCAAGATTAGGCAAAATGATTTACTAAACTAAACACAATTAATGTTGATTGGTTAAGAGTTCTTGTGGATTACGATCTTGATATCTGCAAATAATCATTCACCCTCGTTGCCTTTCTTGTGAAAATAAATAATCAAGTATTATACCGATACATGTGTCATTTCTAGGGGTGGTCTCCTGTGCGTGCCGCGCGCACAGTGAGACCTAATTAATTTTTTAATTAATTCTAATTAAAATTAATTAATGTAATAAATTTTAATTGTAAATTAATAAATCATAATTATGAATTAATAAATAATAATTTTAAATTGATAAACCCTAATCGTGAATTAATAAATCTTAATTTTGAATTAATAAAACCAAATTGGAATTAATAAATCCTAATTATGAATTAATAAACTTTAATTGGAATTAATAAACCATAATTGTGAATTAATAAACCCTTTCTTTCCCTACAGCCAATGAGACTAAGTCTTATTCTTTTTTTTCCTGGGCATTGATTTATTCATGTATAGCATCTCTCCAGCAAGAATGATTGGAGGCTTTGGAGTATCCAAGATTAAGGTTCATGAGAAGATTGAACTGAGATGAGGTAAGCTCGATCTTTTGGGGAAAACGATATAGTTGATAAGATCAAAATCCTTCAACAGGATAAGAAACTTGAGAGGATCGACGAACACGAGAGAGGATCCGAGAATCGAGGAGGCGACTGGAAGGGAAGCAACTGGGCTAGGTTGCTGATCTTCTGGATTTTGAATAATAAACATTAATTTTGAATTATTAAACCCTAATTTTGAATTAATAAACCCTAATTTAAATAATAAACCCTAATTTTGAATTAATAAATCCTAATTGTGAATTAATAAACCTTAATTTTGAATAATATGCCCTAATTGTAAATTAATAAACGCTTATTTTGAAAAATAAACCTTATGAATAAATAAACCTTAATTATGAATTAATAAACCATAATTATGAATTAATAAATTCTAATTTTGAATTAATATATTATAATTAAAAACTAATAAATTTAATTATAAATTACTAAAATCTATTTTCTATAATTAAAAATTAATAAATTTAATAAACCCTAATTTTGAAAAATAAACCTTAATTAATAAATTATAATTAAAAAAATTAATAAATTTAATTATAAATTTCTCACCATAATTAATAAGCAATTATTTTAACAAAAAAACAAGGGTGGACTCATAATTAAGCGAAGCTAACCCAAGTTTTTGTCTATTTTTTATGTTCCAAATGGTGTTCCATTTTTTTTATCTTAAACTCTTTAATCCATAAAATATATATCTATAATCTATCATGTCATTAATGGACATGCTTCATATAAATAATGTGAGTACATAAAGTAAAATACATTTTCACATGAAATTTTGCATGCATATGTATTACGAGAACGTATTTAATTAAGATAACGGCAACCATATGAACACCTAATGAGTATCAGAATATCCATTTTGATATTGCAAAGATAAATATATTCACTAGGATTAAAAAAAGATAAAAACATAGTCACTTTTTGTATTAAAGTATAAAATTTATAACTATTTCAAGAGTTGTTGTTCATGAATTGTCCACTTTACACCTAAGTTTAAGAGTTGAAGAGAGACAAATCATGAATTACTCCTTTCATACCTAAATTCAAGATCGTGGAATGGAAACAACTCATAAATTGCCCCATTTATAATTAAATTATGAATGAATTTATGTTTAGTCTTGAATTCAAGACAAAAAAGACTAATTCAAAAGTAATTCAACTCAACTCTTGAATTGTAAGAAAAATAGGTTAATTCAAGAATAATGATTAAACGGTAATAGTGCTATTTTAATCTTTTTTATATGAGTGATTAGTTTTTATTTTACTATATGAGAATGAATATTTTATTAGTTCTCACGTATATATTTCATTTTGATCATAATGTAGTCCTTCCATTTTTATAATCTAATGGTCAATATTAATTATCAATCATTTATTATCTTCATGTTTCAATGATAACTGTTTTCAATGCTATAATCAAGTTATATATTTATATACGATAACCGTTCCCACATGTACAATAACTATGATTATATGAATAATTACATAAATAAAACAACAAATTGGATGTGAAAGATCTCACATGCACAAGAATAATGAAGATCACACATGTACAAAAACTATGGTTACATGAACAACAAGATAAATTATATAAACAATGAAGAATGAAATGTGAAATTTTTTTGGCATAAGGATCTCCAAATGGAATGTGAGATATTTTCGAGATGTGGATCTTGAAAAGGCGAAAATTTAGGGATTTGACTATTTTTTATCATTAATTAATTATTAGTCGTTCGATTTTATTCAATCTAAAATGATTATTGATTTTTACTTCTTATTTAAAAGATAGTTCCCCTATAACTAACTCATATGTACGTATATCTGTGGCCAGCTGATTGTAGTGGCCTTCCTCGATCTATTTGTATTTCTTAGTATAAGAAGTTTATGAACTTAAAAATTGGTATTTGAATATAGCAATTAGATTATCTAATCGACCTTAAATATCAACCGACCATGCAAAAAAATAAAAATAATTCGTATATATGATTAGTCTTTTTAATGCTTTCTTAAGTATTCAAGTCATATTTCTTCTGTCAAACCATTCAAGCCGTATAATTATTATATACAATTTTCAAATATAGTAATATAAAAGGGAGCGTAGTTTGTGTTGTACACGCATTGTCACTTTGTATTGCCGCAAATTTGCTTCAAGTCAATAAACATATATCCAGATATGGTGACAAAATAAAAGATAGTTCAATTAATATACTTTAACAAAGTTGGCAGTGTCACATATAATTTTCGTGGCTCAACCTCTTTACGTCATCTTACTGACACATAATTACATAAATCATAACATGTATAGACAAACTAGTTTCGTTTCTAGCTACAAGCTCCAATATTTCTTGGGCTTTGTAATGGGCTCTTGAAATGGAATGCTGAAAATTATTAATTTTGGATCATCTTTTGGCCCACTATAACCTAGAGGCCGAGCCGGTCTAGGCTGAAAAAAAGTTCGATCATATTTTTTCTAGCCTAGTCTGGCCTGAAATTAGGTTTCATGCATAAATATTATGGGCCAGCCGAGCTAGTCCAATTTTTAGAGCCTAAAACTTATGGCTAGTCCGAAATCGAGTCAATCCGTCCGACGTGGTCATTTTTGACAACTCTAATAAAAAATATGGAGCTAATCAAAGTTAATCTTGCACATTTTGTTTAGAATTTGCGAGTTCTGGATACTAGTATTCATCTATAAGCAGCGAGGAATTATGAAAAAATCTATGTTTTAACAATTCGAAGAGACAAAAGCAGCAAAATAGGAATACAAACATAACATAACATAGTACTTCTATTCCTTGGTATTCCATACCAGAAAAAGTATTCATTGGTATTCCATATCAGCAAAATAGCAACACAAACAAAACATAGTACTTCCATAAATTCACAAAAAAAAAGAAGAAGTATTTGAACAAAACTGTATCCACAAATTCGCAAAAAGTTATTTTGGTATCCAAATTTGTTCTGAGGTACAAAATTAAATTTTGGGGTGTTGATTCATCAATAACATGAGATGATTGACTACTGTGCACATCATTTGTAGAAGGCCTCAATGCAGGGCAATCACAAGAACTATTCACGTAGCGCATCTGCCTCATGCCCGGGAGATTAAAGTAGATATTTCCAGTCTCATGGTTTATATATGTACCAACACATTGTCTTGCCTACGCGGTGAAAATCAATATTCGTGAAACTGCATGTTAAAATTAACCCAACGAATGTAAATTATCATTTACCACGAGCATCTCATTTTTCCTTGTACTCGATGAAGAGGCATGTTGGGAAAATTCCTATATGTTGGGAATAAGTCTATCTTAAATGTGTTTTTTTAGTAGACCTCAAAACCTCTGATGATTGTCCTGTTGTTATAACTAATGTTGCTGACTTGTTTTAGAGTTAGATATTTTTGTTACAGGTTTCAGTAACAGAACTACCAGCTTGGATAAGCCCAAGATTGAAGGAGTTTGGGCAGTATTAAAGACAACCTTACTGCTAGGATTATCAATATCAGCACATCTGATAGAAGCTCAACTGAAGGATCGCGTATTAAAGACTGAAGACTGACGGAAGGCCAACTGATGTCTGAAGATGGAAGTATAGGCGATGTTGATGAACAGAGCTATTGGAGTAAAGTCGACGATAGAAGACTGAGATCAGAAGGCTAAAACCTAAAGATCGGAGACTGAGACTCAACGCTAAAGAGATGAAGAAGTCAGGATATCACCAAGTCTCATACCGGTGGATCGCCATCTTTGAGGAGTTAAAGTCGATCATCTTGGAGGTCAAAGACTACCGGGGAATCAAAGCTAGCGTCTGGAAATCAAAGTTGTTTAGCCATAGTCAAAGCTGCTGACAAGTATTAAATGCTGGCGATGTCGAGTCAAAGTTGGCTGATAAAAGGTTAAAGATGACCATACCTACGTCAAGATGAAAGCATCTAACTGACTCAGGTTACCTAGCTGGACAAAAGACGGAAGCCAAGGCTACTGGTGAAAGAAGGAATAGTCTCGACTGACCCAACCTAAAGTCAACATACTGATAAAACACGGAGTCAACTTAACTGAAGGAACACATAAGAATTTAAGCCTTGAGTGTTTGACTTGACATGTATGGTAGCGTATCTGTAGAAGATCCTGACCCTGACAGTGTACGATGATACAGACCCTGACAATGACATACGAGGATTCTCAATGGGAAGAATTCAAATGATAAATAGAAGGATATGATTGGTTCTCCCTCCAACGGCATTATTCATCTTTCTCTTTATAAATATGCGCATGATCCAACCTTAGAAGGTTACTGAAACATTGCATAATCGAATACTCAAAGCATTCAAAGCTCAAGCTCAAGAACATTCACAACGACTTCAAAGAAGGAAACCCACAATGTTATCAGTAAATCTCAAGAACTCACAATCCACCTCACATCAATAACTTGGACCTTAAGTCTAGGATATCCATCTTTTTTATCTTAAGACTAGACACATTGAGTGTGATGCATGTGTTACAGAACCTCCAAAAATTGTGCAGAAGTTTGGGCAAGTAAGCAATGAAGCGTCAGTTGCTGAAAGCTTGGTTGTCCAGCATCCTTAAGCTAGAGGTTAAATTGTTTGTATCTGGCGATCGGTTTTTCCTAGCACACAGGCGTATTAGGGCATGATGATGAGCGATACTGGAAGATGAACTCAGTATCTAGTTTTACTCTTATACCTATAAACAAGACCCAGTCCGAAGTTAGTGGATTGACTGAGCAATCAGTCCATGGACATATGAGCTGGTCTCTCCGAACCACATAAACCTTAATGTGTTATTTACTTTCAGTGTTGTTATTTATATTGCATGTTATTGAATTGTGATCACCAGCACACAACAGCACAACATAGTTTTGAAACCCTCTATAGTATTAGTTTGATGTTGAAGAGATATAATTTGAAACTGACTAAGCAATATTTGGCTAAGTGTTTCGAACCAGTTTAAGGTTTTCAGTAAGAAAAATTCAGTAACCACCACATTCCGCATGCAAATCAGTTATCGGTCTAACTGACCATCTATCTTAGCAGTCAGTAGATTTGCTAATTGATATAACTCAGTACCAGACTTCTCTTATTTGAATTGATCGGTAAATCGCTAATGATGTTGAGCGATAGTTATCGATGTGAATTAGTGCGTAAAGAAAAAGTTTTAAAATTTGCCTAACTGGTGTATTATTCCCCCTCCCCCATGTTCGATTTGTATACTAAAAGCAGAATGGTTGAGCTTGTATACAATATTTCATGTTACACTATTACAATCTCTTATCTGAATTGTTTAATTGATTGCACATGTTGTCGTATTATCTCATACAAAAGTTAGATTATACAGTGTGTAGAATATCACAGAAGTCTGTATGATTGGTTAAGCTAGTTAAGATATAAAAAAGATCACATCTGAGATAATTTGAGGATGAATTATCGGTATATGTTGCAGTATAGATAATAAGTTACTTAATTTGATTGCTTGTCTATGTTGGTACGTCTTGACTTATTGATGGATACAGTGAGATGAGTTCTTCTATCTGACCATCATGAAGAACATAGATCTTGGTGATTTTACGTTGATCTAAACCTCAATAAGGTTTTAGGTGAGTTTGAGTTACTGATCATCACTTTGACGTGTTATGGGTGATGGTTACATGATATAACCCAAGATTCTCCGCATCTTGGGTGGTGGTAGTGCTTGTATATCATGCTAATTACCTGTATCGAGTCACCGTATCCATTTAGGATGATGATGTCTCCTTAAGAAGCTCAAAAGGTTAATTGTACAAACCTTATAGGTTGAGTTAACTCAAGTAAAATAATAAGGTTGAGTGGTACTGCTTAAGGAATTAAAGAAATTAATTATTTTAAGCAGTCAGAGTGCTACAAATAATTAATGGATGTGTGCTATCTTAAATACGGAGATTCGTAAGTCTAAGTGTAAATCCAACTCAACTTCGGTAATTAATGGGTAAGTCAACATTTATTTTCTAGTGGAATGAATAAATGTTTATGAATTAATTTATGTTATTGTTGACCATAAGATAATTAATTCATTTTAGGCTCATCTTTATTCGTTGCATTTGATCCCTGAGCTGGTCCATCATGGCTTGTCTCTGTTGGAAATTTCGTCCCCTATTAGAGTCCCACTAGGACTTATGTATTATTTTAATACATCTCCTATATCTAAGTAGATGTTATCTGATATTATTAGATATCAAGAGATAATTATTCTAGATATGATTTGTCTTCAAGGATATGAAGATAATTATTATATTTATGAGATATGCAAGGATCCTATCTAAATAGGATTCTATGAATGCATTATAAATACAAAGTGTGAGAAAATCATATATTAATCTTATCATTTTGTTGTGATTTTTGAAAATCACATAGAGCAAAGTAGGAGATGAAATTTTACAGTATTCTCCATAGATTACTCCCACTCAATCTTAGAGAATATGTATCTGGGATACAGTCCAGAAGATCAAAGCTGAAGTCTGCCATTGATTTCATATCGTAAAAATTCACAGGTAAACAAGAGTAAACACCTATGTGTTGCAATTAATTATATAGATGCATGCTAGGTATATGATCAATGTATGATGAATTAAACATCTAAGATAGATCATCGGGAAGAGGGTAAAATCAGATTTCCCTAGAGCAGCAAAACGGTGTGCCAGAGCAAAGAAATAGGTAGATCAATGATGAATTATGCAACCTTGCGTATTTCGTTCTGGGGTATGCCCCAAAAACAGTGGCATATTTGCTCAATCTAGTGTCGTCCAAGTCAGTCGACAAGACCTCTTTCGAGTTATGGTTTAGGCATAAGTGTTCCGACCAAATTGTTCTACTTAGTCGCTCGCAATAGCACGAGGTCTCTATAGCGTGGTAAGGTCGACCCAAGTCGAATCTCTCGGGAAGACTTAATGGGGCTTATGATTTGTTACGATAAAAGCAATAAATCTAAATCCTAAACTTGATTTGGGGTGATGATTAACTAAGATTAATATGAAAATTAAACATGCAAGCGATTCAACGATAGTTGAAAGCGATTCAAACGCATGGAATAATTGAGAGTGTGAGATAAACTAGGGTATTAGGGTTCTTCGCCTTGATTAATCGATTTATTGCTTGATCGAGAAATTTACCTATTCATGCAATATTCAAACCTCAATCCAAACACTCGACTTTCGTTCAGTGGATTAAATCTAGGTTATCAAATTTCACAAATATATAAACTACTAGAGTCCGTTTCCGGAACCTCTAATCGATCTATTCCTATGATGCAGCGTATCTATCTCTCGATAATACACGAAACATACAAATAGAATAGCGATTAATCAATTACCAAATTCCTATCATGCGTATCTATCTCTCGATAATACGAAACATAAATAATTCAATAAAGATCAATCACTCAACAATAAACCCTAGGATTGATTGGTATTCTCAATCAAACAAATCATCAATCAATCAATTTGAATCACCCAACCCTAGAAAAGAATTAGTTCATGCTCATCTCACGATTCAAACAATTAAAATCGATAGAAATCATTATCCAACAATCAAATGAAGAAAAATCGAATAACAAGTCTTACAATCGTAAATGTCGTTGATGGATTTCTCCAATCAAATGTCTTGAATCAATCCCAAATGCAAGGAATTACTTGGAAATTAATTTAGAAAAAAATCGCGTGAGAAAAAGCTCTCCAAAAAGAACTGACAGAAATAAAATCAAAATGAAGAACTAGGGTTTTTCGCGTGCGTTTCAGCCTTTATAATCGATTTAAAATTAACTCGGCGCGGGCGCGACGGCGCGGACGCCAAGAGTTTCTGGTGAAAGACATCAGCCACTCCGGGCGGACGGAGCGGCGCGGGACGCTAAGTTCTGGAGGGCGTCGCAGCGCGGACGAGATGCAGCGCGGACTCGAAGACTTCTGGAAGAACAGACGCGACACGCCAGCGCGGGCGGAGCCAAACGCGGACGCGTCGCGCTCTGGAATGAAGCTTCGGCCGGACGGGCGGAAAGAGGAGGCGGCGCGGTTTGGCTTGAGGAGGCGGGGGGTGAGAGACAGCACCCAAGCGCGGTTTGGCTTGAGGAGGCGCTGGGGTGAGGAGACAGCACCCAAGCGCCGGTTTGGTGAGCAAACGCGCGCTGGGCAGCGAAACGCCGGACGGCGCGCGGCGCCGGACGCGCTCGCGCGTTCGCGTCTTGCGACCGGTGTTTAACCGTTCTCTTTCGTCCGAACTCCGGTTGTAATCCGTTTCCTCCTATGAACTCCTATCGAGATGATATTCAATTATTATGAAGGACAAAATCCTTGATTCCTTCTCCAATATTCATAAAATTCGTTGAAAGTGTTCAGCGCTGGGGGCGAGCGGGTGCGCGGAGTGCACGTGCGCGACTTTGAAGAAATGATCCGTTCTCTCTCGTTTGAACTCCGATTTTCAATCCGCTTTCGCCTATGAATTCCTATCGTGATGCTCTTCAATAATATCTGATCCTTGGTAGATCCAATTCATCCTATTTTACGCCGTTTTCCTACAAAACATCGAGACGAGCAGTAAGTCCGAATCGATAAATATAAATCAAACCAGCGGCATAAATAGGACAAACCACTAAAATGACACACAAAACAATACCAAAATCAACACAAATTCATACTAAACAACTCCCCACACTTATCCATTTGCTTGTCCTCAAGCAAAGTCTATACTAGTAAGAATAGGAAAGATAATTCATACAACTTCACTCTTAGTCTAATCAATCAAACCTTATTGCATTTCCACACTTGGTGTATCGTATTCAAAAATAATGTGAAATAAATCTAAGGCGGCAATTGATTTCCAATAAATAAGCGGGTAACTTCTCGGACCCAACTCTCCGTTAGAGGTGAACTAACTAATGTGGTCACCTTTAGCAACAAGTTTCTTTTAAGCACATAGAATATTTTATGATTTTGGAACAATATTGAAAGCGAACCCTCGATGAACTCGAGTTTCCTATCGTGGTTTCCATGTCCATTTCTCAAATTACGAGAAGAGGGATGAATCCCATCCTCCATTTCAACAATCTCAACAAATAACGGGTTTTCATTCTCCTTATTTTCTACTCTTTTCACACATTTTTTTTTTTTTTAGAAACAAGTATATAGGTAACCACAATGTTAACACTACCCTAACATTAGCCGGACAAATCACATCAATTCTCCCTATTCATTTTCTATCAATCACAATCTAAATCGATTCACATTACACTCGAATCATATATCACCAAAAGTTTGGAAATTAAAAGCAGTTTGACCAATACCACGAGCTTAGATGCACAAATCGAAATCATAACTTACTCGCATATCGATACTTGATTCCAAGAAATCGAATAAGCATAGATGCACATCACCAAGCATACAAATAGATAAGATACGCACACAAACCGAATAATCATCCCCATTATTTTAAACCGAGCCTTCGTCCCGGTGCTCCAAACGATAATAATACAAAAGGCCATAGAGGATGATACTTCACGATAATGAGCGAGTGTCTTGTAGAGTTGGAGCATCACGACTTCACCACACGGATTACAAAGTCCCGAAACTCAAAATGATAAACGAAACCTACGCCACGAAAACCAAAACAAAAACGAAAACACAAACAAAAAAAATCAAAATAAAACAAGAACAAAGCGAAACAAGCGTGGGTTGCCTCCCACGGCGCTAGTTTTAACGTCGCCCGACCCGACCATTGATTACTCATTTTGTTAAATTTTGTCGGCGAGAAGCTTCGCTCGACTCTCGTTATCAACGCTACTCGCTGGCGATAACCATATTCGGAGAGTAAGGTGGCGGCTCTTTCCACTTATCCTCGACTTGTACTTCACCCGATCTTTCTTACACTTAGCACGGGTGTGGGGTCGGTCTTCTTCACAACTTCTTCCTTAGGCATCTGTGCACTGCAAGACCTTATTCTCGTCGAAAATATCAAGTGCGGTGATAGAAAAACATGATGCGATGGTAGAGTCGGTAGAATTATCACTCTTACTACTAGCACGGAATGTCTCGTCGTACCCAAAGCAGTCGAGCTTATCAATCCTTTAGTGAAATCAATTTGGGTATTTGTTGTAGCCATGAATGGCCTACCTAACAACAACGGATGTCCACTCGTGTTTTCCATTCCCTTCTCCCATATCAATGACAACAAAATCAGCGAGACTAACGGGTTACCCATTCTTATTAAAACATCTTGATCACACCCTTCGGTGCCGAATAGTTCCTCGCCTAATTCTAATTGCATCTTTGGTTGGTTTTAACTCACCAAGTTTTAATGAATTAAGCAGAGAAAATGACATTAAATTAACCCGGACCAAATCAAGCATCCCGATCGGTTTTCCATTACCAAAAGCAATGTTAAGAGTAAAGCTACGGATCACTTTGCCTTGGTTTAGGTTGGTGCGAGAATGGGCTTCTTCTTCTTCTCGACTACCACCTTCTTCATATTCCCGTCTCCTTCTTTTCGACTATCGAGACTGGCTCGGAAATGGAGCAATTGGCTCATAAACCCCGCGAGGTTGCTCTTCTTCTCTCGATCTCTTCATCGCCTTGCACTTCTCATTATCACTTCCATAGCGATATGACCTTAGCATGTTCGGATTGGCTAGAAACTTCCCTTTGATCTCGTCGTGCCAATTGCTCATGAGTTCCGACCATCATCCCACTTGGTAGCTAATCGTCCCACTTGAGTCTCCACTCTTTTGACGATGCCTCAAGGTTCAAATCTCAAAGTGCTTGCACAGACGAAGGTATTTAGAGAATCCTCAAGCGATGGTTTATTGGGAGCTTCAAGTTGTTGCTGATTTTGCTGTCTGAACTGGGTACCCTGACTTGGTCCCCCTTGATTCTGACTCCAGGAGAAATTAGGGTGATCTCTCCAACCGGGATTATAAGAGTTTGAGTAGGGGTCATGTCTGGGCCTCGACGGATAGCCCTGCTGATTTCCTCTTTGGTACCCTTGTTGAAACCCTTGCATCGCATTAACTTGTACTTCTTCATATGCCATCTCACTTGTTCTTTGGCACATGTTAGCTCCATGCCCAGCTTCTCCACATATTCCACAAGTTTCCATCGGCATCGCTTGTTGCTGTTGGAATTGAGGCGATTTCTGAGGTTCAGTTGTTCTCAATAGCTGCACTTGGCGAGTGAGATCCGCCAGTTGCTGTGTCACTTCATAGTTGGGCGTAATCTCTTTTCTTTGCTGCGGCAGTCTTAAATCTGCACTTCTCCTTTGTGAGTTTGCACTAGCGTCTCCAAAATCTCGCTAACATCACCAGTATAGTTTCGATGTCTCCTCCACTGCATTATCAATCATGTATTGATAATCCATCGTCGATCCATCATAGAAAAAGCGATTGAGGAGCTCGGTAGGGTAGTGGTGATGCGGACATTCTTCTTTATAACGACTTGAACCGATCCCATACCTCATGCATAGGTTCGCTTGACCATCTGCTTGAATGTGGCTATCGAGCCCTCGACTCTTGTGTCTTCTCGTTGAGTAGTACTTTCCGTGAACTTATCATACACGGCTTGCCAACTCGTCGTGAACTAGGTGCGAGACATCAACCATGTCTTGGCTCTATCTTTAAGGGTGTAGGAAAACACCTCATTCTCGGCGTATCCTCGGTAAGCCCGTTCGGTGGAAAAGTGTGAACCATCGCATAGAACTCCGGATGAAGTTCAGGCATCCTCGCTAGCATCCCGTAGAATGGCGGAAGCGGGTTGAAGTGAATGGGCTTCAACTCATAGTTACGGGCGGATCCCGAGGACTATGCATGACGTTGTCACCCAATGACGGGTCGAGCAAAATCACGCATCCTCGGGTTTCCTTCTTCATGGGCTCCTCCATTTGCTGCCATTGCTTACAGCACAAACTCCTCACTTGGAGATCTAATCTCCAAACTCTCGTACTCAGCTGTTCTTTGCACTTGCCTCACTTTCGGACAAGCTTTCTTCTTGAGTTCAAGGATTAAATTCTCTACCACATGAATGTTGTCGAACACCGGTGCCAACTTCCTTTTGAGACTTGACGACCTAGCATACACAAACACAAGACAAGAAAAGCAGATTACAGCGCTTTTTGTGGAAGAATTAACCAAACAAAATAAAATAAAAAAAAATAGAAGATAGATGGGAAAATAACACAATCAAAATGCTAAAGCCTTCCCGACAGCGGCGCCAAAATTTGTTCCACCAAATTGTTCTACTTAGTCGCCGCAATAGCACGAGGTCTCATAAGCGTGGTAAGGTCGACCCAAGTCGAATCTCTCGGAAGACTTAATGGGCTTATGATTTGTTACGATAAAAGCAATAAATCTAAATCCTAAACTTGATTTGGGGTGATGATTAACTAAGATTAATATGAAAATTAAACATGCAAACGATTCAACGATAGTTCAAAGCGCTTCAAACGCACAGGAATAATTCAAGAGTGTGAGATAAACTAGGGTATTAGGGTTCTTCGCCTTGATTAATCGATTTATTGCTTGATCAAGAAATTTACCTATTCATGCAATATTCAAACCTCAATCCAAACACTCGACTTTCGTTCGTGGATTAAATCTAGGTTATCAAATTTCACAAATATATAAACTACTAGAGTCCGTTTAGGAACCTCTAATCGATCTATTCCTATGATGCAACGTATCTATCTCTCGATAATACGAAACATACAAATAGAATAGCGATTAATCAATTACCAAATTCCTATCATGCGCGTATCTATCTCTCGATAATACGAAACATAAATAATTCAATAAAGATCAATCACTCAACAATAAACCACAGGATTGATTGGTATTCTCAATCAAACAAATCATCAATCAATCAATTTGAATCACCCAACCCTAGAAAAGAATTAGTTCATGCTCATCTCACGATTCAAACAATTAAAATCGATAGAAATCATTATCCAACAATCAAATGAAGAAAAATCGAATAACAAGTCTTACAATCGTAAATGTGGTTGATGGATTTCTCCAATCAAATGTCTTGAATCAATCCCAAATCAAGGAATTACTTGAAATTAATTTAGAAAAAAAATCGCGTGAGAAAAGCTCTCCAAAAGAATCGTGAAATAAAATCAAAATGAAGAACTAGGGTTTTTTCGCGTGCGTTTCAGCCTTTATAATCGATTTAAAATTAACTCCAGCGCGGACGCGACGAAGCGCGGCGAAGAGTTCTGGTGAAGACATCAAGACCCCAAATACGGACGAACCTGCGCGGACGCGCCAAGTTTCTGGAGGGCGTCGCAAGCGCGGACGAGATGCAGCGCCGGACTCGAACTTCTGGAGAGAACAGGCGTGACACGCCAGCGCGGGCGGAGCCAAACGCGGACGTCGCGCTCTGGAATGAAGCTTCGGCCGGACGGGCCGGAAAGAGGAGGCGGCGCGGTTTGGCTTGAGGCGGCGGGGGTGAGAGACAGCACCCAAGCGCGGTTTGGCTTGAGGAGGCGCTGGGGTGAGGAGACAACACCAAGCGCCGGTTTGGTGAGCAAACGCGCGCTGGGGCAGCGAAACGCCGGACGGCGCGCGGCGCCGGACGCGCTCGCGCGTTCGCGTCTTGCGACCGATGTTTCGCTCCGTTCTCTTTCGTCCGAACTCGGTGCAATCCGTTTCCGCCTATGAACTCCTATCGAGATGATCTTCAATTATTATGAAGGACAAAATCCTTGATTCCTTCTCCAATATTCATAAAATTCGTTGAAAGTGTTCAGCGCTGGGGGCGAGCAGGTGCGCGGAGCCGCGTCGGCGCGACTTTGAAGAAATGATCCGTTCTCTCGTTTGAACTCCGATTTTCAATCCGCTTTCGCCTATGAATTCCTATCGTGATGCTCTTCAATAATATCTGATCCTTGGTAGATCAATTCATCCTATTTTATGCCGTTTTCCTACAAAACATCGAGACGAACGAAGTAAGTCCGAATCGATAAATATAAATCAAACCAACGGCATAAATAGGACAAACCACTAAAAATGACACACAAAACAATACCAAAAATCAACACAAATTCATACTAAACAATAAGCCTAGTTTAAACCATATAAGGATATTGGGTAGTCCAGTACATGTGCTGAACAAGTAGGCTGATAAGTTGGAGGCTAGATCTGACACAAGACTGTTTGTAGGATATCCTAGAAGAATGAAATATGGTTATTTTGATAGTCCTAAGGATCAGAAGGTCGTTATTAGCACCAACATCCGATTTTTAGAGGAGGACTACATGAAAAACCATAAATACAAAGTTAAAATCATTCTTTAAGAAATGAAAGATGATCGTATTCCACTATCGATTTCGCCAAATGTACAAGATGTCGATTCTAGTAGGAGGGATCGACACCAGATACTTCAAGAGATTGAAGTGGGTCGAGTTTCACTAGGGAGACCATCTGTACAAGTGGCGTCTGCCCAACACATTGTGCAATAAATGGTACCACAAGTTATGACACTCATCGTTGCCATTGTGTCAATAGCATCTCGTCGTAGTAGGAGGGTTGTGCGACAACCATGGGAGGGTTGTGTGACAATCCAATCAATTTATGTTCGTGGATGAATCTTTGGATTTAGTCCCAGTATGAAAACAAGCTATAATCGACCCATAGACATACATCAAAGCGATACAAGACATAGATACGGAGAATGTCGGCCGCTATAGACTTAGAGATTGAGTCCAAAACCGCTATAAATGTATATGAGGAAAAACCTATACAAGATGGAAATAAAGCCATCGGTAGCAAGCGGGTATACAAGAGGAAAAAAGATTCTGATGGAGAGATTTCGGCTTTTAAAGCCTGGTTCGTGACGAAAGGGTACACTCAAATTGAGGTATCGATTACGATAATACATTTTTGCATGTAGCAATGCTCAAGTCCATTGAATTCTCCTAGCCATAGCAACTCACTTGAACCTAGAGGTTTGACAAATGGATGTGAAAACCATTTTCTTAAACGGTTACCTTGAGGAAGGTCGAGATATCTATATGCAGCAACTCGAAGGTTATGTGAAGAAAGGTGAGGAGCATCTAGAGTGGAAGCTTAAGAAATCCATTTATGGGCTTAAGTAAGCTTCCCGATTGCCTAGAGAGAGTGTTAAAGACCTATGGTTTAACCCAACTGCCTAGCGAGAGTTGCGTGTATCGTTTAGATGTCAACGTGACGTGGCATTTCATGCACTTTACGTAGGTGACATCCTTCTACTTGGTAACAATATGAAGTTGTTATCAGACGTAAAGAGTTGATTATCTGACCAGTTTCAGATGAAAGACTTAGGAGATGTAGCGTACATTCTTGGGATCAAGGTTTACGGAGATCACAAGAGGAAAAATGTTGAGCTTATCTCATGCGTGTTACATTGATACTGTGATTATTCGTTTTAGCATGCAAACCGCTAAGAATGATTGCTACCCTTCAGACATGGCGTTCCTTTATCTAAGAAGCAGTTGTCGAAGACTGCAAAGGAAATAGAGAAAATGAGACATGTTCCATGCGCTTCCGCCGTAGGAAGTATCATGTACATAATGTTGTGCACGAGGCCCGATATTTGTTACGCGGTAGACATAGTGGTAAGATATCAGTCTAATTCTGGATAAGCTCATTGGACTACGGTAAAACATATACTCAAGTACCTGAAAATGACTTGAGACTATAAGCTAGTTTACCAGGCAGATAGTCTAATGCCTTTAGGTTATTCAGACTCGGATTTCCAAACTGATCGTAATAAGAAGAAGTCTACCTCAGGCTATATGTTCACCTTGAGAGGTGGAGCCGTATCTTGGCGGAGTGCAAAGCAGCGGTGTATTGCAGACTCTACCATGGAAGCCGAATATATAGTCGCATCAAAGGCTATTAAGGAGATGGTATGGCTCAAGAACTACCACTTGGATCTAGATGTGGTACCTCGTTTGGCTAAGAGTATCACAGTGCTCTGCATAACTTTGGTGCAGTAGCAAACTCGAAGGAACCACAGACCTACAAGGCGATAAAACACATAGAGAGAAAGTACCATATCATACGAGAAATCGTACAACGATGAGATGTGCTTATAGAGAAGATTGGTACTGCGGACAACCTAGCTGACCCATTCATGAAGAGCCTAACGCAAATAGTCTGCGACGAACATGTTTTAGGATGTGGACTGCGCAAGATGACACCCACTTAGAAATGAATCTTTTGTATAAGTAGGAGAAGCAAAGTGATAATGTTGTTTGTAATAGCTAGTAGGGAGATACATTGCATACTAAAAGTTTGCTTTAGTATAAATGAGAGATTGTTGGATTTTTATACTTAAAGCAAAATGATTTAGTAGGGAGATAACTTGAGCACGAGTTATCGGTATATGTTGCAGTATAGATTAGAAGTGACTTGACTTGGTTTCTTGTCTATGCTAGTACATCTTGACCTATTGATGGATCATAGTGAGATGAGTTCTTTTATAGGACCATCATAAAAAACCTAGATGTCGGTGACTTTATATTGATCTAAACCTCGATAAGGTTTTAGGTGAGTATAAGTTACTGACTATCACTTTGACTTGTATAGATGAGGGTTACATGAGATAACCCAAGATTCTTCGTATCTTGGATGGTTGCAATGCTTGTATGTCATGCTAGTTATCTGTTTTGAGTCACCGTATCCATTTAGGATGATGAAATCCCTTTAAAGAACTCAAAAGATTTATTGTACTAAATCCTACAGGTTGAGCTAGCTTAAGTACAATAAGGTTGAGTGGTACTACTTAAGGAATTAAAGAGATTAATTTAAGCAGTCAGGGTGCTATAAATAATTAATGGACGTGCGATATCTTAAATACGGGGATTCATAAGTCTAAGTGTAAGCCCGACTCAACTTCGATGATAAAGGGGTAAGTCAACATTTATTCTCTAGTGGAATGAATAAATGTTTTTGAATTAATTTATGTTCTCAGCTGAATATATGATAATTAATTCCTTTTAGGTCCATCTTTATTCCTTGCATTTTATCCCTGGGCGGCCATCAAGGCCTTTCACTGCTAGAAATTTTGTCCCCTAATTAGAGTCCCACTATGACTCTATTCTAATTTATGAATTATTTTAATACATATTGTACATCTAGATAGAAATTATCTGATAGTATTAGATATCAAGAGATAATTATTCTAGATATGAATTATCTTCAGGGATTGAGATAATTATTTTATTTATTAGATAAGTAAGGATCCTATCTAAATAGGATTCTAGAGAATGCATTATAGATGCAAGGTGGGAGAAAATCAGATGATCCTACTTATAACAGTGATTTTCAAAAATCACAAAGTATCAGATATGAGGCGAAATTTTATAGTATTCTCCATAGATTGCTCTCATTCAGTATTGGAGAATAGGCATTCGGGATATAATCCAGAAGATCAAACTGGAGTCAGCTATTGATCTGTTGTCCTAGAAATTCGTAGGTAAATAGGAGTAAACACATATGTGTTGTAATTAATTATATAGGAGCATGCTAGGAATATAATCAATGTATGATGAATCAAACATCCAAGATAGATCCTCGAGGAGCATGGGTAAAATAATATTTTCCTACATCCCATACACCAGTAAGTACCCAGCGGGATCCATCAATTGGTATGAGAGCATGTTGTTCACAAGAGCAACTAACTCCCCTAGTGGTCGTTGTTTTGAACTGACCTTTCAAATTATATATTTTTGCATATTGCTATATTTTTGTTGTGATGGAAACTAATTATAGCAGGTCAACTTCTCTCTCAATTTTCACAGTAGACAACTAGAAGATCTGGAAATTCAGTCTTAAGAGCTATCTCATTGCCCAACACTGCCCTATGTGAGAGGTTATTACCAGTGACCCAATCATTATTCGAGAGAAGATAATGAAAGTAAGCACAAATTCTGGTAAGGATCATACCAACGACTACAAGCCGAAGGATCGAGCAAACTTTACCTCAGAAGGACACAAACAAGATGAGCTCGACAATCTCGCCAAAAATATCATCTCCAGAATAGTTCCCAACTCACATTGGGAACTTGATGAAATACGAGACAACTAAGGAGATATGGGACGCACTAGAGAGCCTCTGTGCAGGCTCCGATGAGATCAAAGAGAACAAGCTTACGATAGCTTTTCAAAAGTTTGACAACTTCAAACAGAAGAAGAGAGAATCCATTGATGACGTGGAACTTAGATTTGCTACGATCATCAATGAGGTCTCAACTCTACGGAAGGACAAGTACATGCAAAGAGAGATAAATCTCAAAGTCCTTTGGACACGCCCCGCTACTAACTTGTTTATACAGTAGCCTTTTAGAAGAAAGTCAGATTCAAAGAGATATCTACAGAAAAACTCTTCTCAACACTGAAAGCTGATGAGTACGATATCAGACGTACAGATGAGTCATCAAAGACATCAGAAGAAGAAGCTCAAATCAGCACAAGCAAGGTGTTGCCCTAAATGCTGACAAGAGCAAGGAAGGCAAGAAGACAACAAAGGACAAAGTTGAGTGCCACAATGACGAGTTGCGGACCCAGTATACTTTGATGATTGAAAGATTGGGAAAATGAAAGCTCGATTAAAGAGGTAAAATAAGTTCTGGGAAATCTGAATTTACCTGTGCTCCCGGAGATCTATCTTAGATGTTCAATTCATCATACATTGATTATATTCCTAGCATACTCCTATCAATTAATTGCAACACATAGGGGTTTTCTTGTGTTTACTTGTATATTTCTGGCACAGTAGATCAATAGAAAACTCCAGCTTTGATCTTTTGGACTGTGTCTTGGATGCATGATCTTCAACACTGAGTGAGAGCAATATATGAAGAACACTAAAATTTTTCATCCCATGCACTAGTGAATAGTGATTTCGTAAATCACAGTGTTGGAATGGATTATCTAGTTTTCTCCTACCGTGTATTTATAATGGTTTGTCTAAGATCCTATTATGATATGACTCTAGCGTATATAATAAGTATAATAATTATCTTCTTCCCTGAAGATAATACTATCTAGAATAATTATCTCCTGATATTAAATAATATCATATAATATCTAGCTAGATTAAAAGATCTATTAAATAAATAATATATTGATCAGAACAGAATATCAGAGGGATTCCTACATGGGATGGCAAAAAATTACACAATAATAGGTCTTGATGGACAACCCATCGATCAAATACAAGAAATAAAGATGGATCTCAAATTATTAATTATCTTATGTTCAGCCCAAAACATAAATTAGTTCATAAATATTTATTCATTCCACTAGAGAACAAATGTTGACTTACCCATTTATTACCGAAGTTGATTCGGACTTGTACTTAGACTTATGAATCCCTGAAATTTAAGATATCGCACTTCCATTAATTATTTATAGCATTTTGACTCCTTAAAATAATAAATCTCTTTAATTCATGAAGCAGTACCACTCAACTTTATTATTGTACTTGAGCTAACTCAACCTGCATGGTTTAGTACAATAAACATTTTGAGCTCCTTAAGGGGACGTCATCTTCCTAAACGAATACGGTGACGCGATATAGGTAACCAGTATGACATACAAGCACTTCTATCACCAAAGATGTGGAAATTTTTGGGTTATCTCACGTAATCCTCATCCATAACAAGCCAAAGTGATGGTCAGTAACTTATACTCACCTAAAACCTTATCGAGGTTTAGATCAACTTAAAGTCACCGAGATCTAGGTTCTTCTACCTAGGTTCTTCACGATGGTCAGGTAGAAGAACTTATCTCACTGTGATCCACCAATACGTCAAGACGTACTAGCATAGAAAAACAACCAAGTCAAGTTACTTCTTATCTATACTGCAGCATATACCGACAACTCGTCCCCAAGTTGTCTCAGTTGTGATCTTTTTTATATCTCAACCAGCTTAACCAATCATACAAACTTTTGTGATCTTCTATACACTATATGATCTAACTTTTGTATGAGATAATGGGATAACATATGAAATAAATTATACAATTCAGATAGGAGATCAGAATAGTGGTAACAGAAAAACATTATATACAAGCTCAACCATTCTACTTTCGGTATACAAATCCAACACAGACGTCTGGTGAATGATACCTTTATTCTCATAATACTTTCGTATGATAGCATTCAGGAAATCAATTCTTGTGTCTGATCTTATTATGATGATGCTAGTCTGTTTCTCGGTGCTGAGCCTCTTCAGCAATGCAGGCAACTTCTCTAGTGTTTCATTTTTCTTATATAAAAATACAACCTAGGTAAATCTATAAAAATCATCAATAACAACAAGGGTGTATTTTCTACTATTCTAGCTGATTGGAATCACTGGTCCAAAAAGATCCATGTGCAGTAGCTGAAGAATTCGATCAGTTGAGTGGGCAACTTTATTTTTGAATGATGCTTTTTGGAAGTGGAGAAGTATAAAGGAAGTCTTGGACACCATGCATGTTTCTGGAAGGCAGTCCTCGTATGATGCAACGTATAAGTTCTCATACCTTGCTCCTCTCATTATGATCTATTTTGTGTTGTTCTTAACTGTGAGTTCATTCTTTTGAATCATAACAATGAAATCGTTATCACAGAATTGGCTAACAGATATGAGATTATGCTTCAGACCAAGAACATAATTGACATTAAATATTTTAGCGTTATCGATCGAAAATGTACCGTAGCCTTTGGTATATCCGATAGAGTTATCACCAAAAACTACTTCCGCGCCTTCCTTCTCCACGTACTCAGATAAGTATTCCTTGCAAGCTATTTGCTCAGTAACCGCTTCAGTGCACATATCGATTTAGCTGTAGACAGCTACGGTCAAAGATTGGATTTGTGAAACCAACCAAATGAAAAGTCTTTCTCAGTCATGTGTCTAAAAACATCCATTGTCCAAGTACCATATGTGTTTCTAGTCTAAAAGGTCATTTTTCTTCTTCTGACTGATCAACATAACCTGCAATAATCATATTTTAGGTACTCAGTATGAAGTGGATCCTTGCACATTAGTGGTTCATTTGGGAACCCAGATCTGCCTGATGATTCTGACGTTGTTGGCAGGCCTGATTTGTCTTCCCTGAAAATCAATATAAACTATCATCGACTTATTGTGCTGGGCTTTGGACTTCTGTGCAGTTTTAGCAGGGGGTTTGGATTTGTGCTTGTGTTGTTGTGATGCACGTGTGTTGTGGAGGTGTAAAAGAAACTTTAATATATAAAGGATGTCTCTGATAGATTGGGATGTATACAAGAGCATACTTTCTGGCTAGAGGTGCTTTCTGTACAAGCTTCCTCTGTTGATTAGGTTTACACTGAGAGTGCCTCAGCTGTGTAACCTGGGACTTCCTGACAGGATCAGATCTTCTAAGTAGTTTACACTTAGGCCCTGGATTTATAAAACTTGCATTGTATCCTTTTGTTCAGACACTGGAGCTTTTAGCTTCTCAGTCGACTTTGCGAACACAGTTTTGGTACCACTGGTGGATGCACCATTCACCTCTTAAATTAGATCATACCCTAATCCAGTTCTGATCAACGGATACCTCTGAACTGATTAGATGGATTCGAATTTCTTCGTTGCTCCGTTTAGAGTGTTGGTATTTTCTTGGAGTGAAGCCTCACTCTATTGAAACGTGCTAAACTTTCAATTCTCAGTTGAACTATTTCCTTTTCTTGCTAAGATCGTTCAACCTTCAGTTCCTTTATCATGCTGGCTTGATCGGCATTTTCTTGTTTTAGCTTTGTCAGCTCAGCAGTGAGCTTCATCTAAGCTTCCGAATGGGCAGCTGACTGTTGGCTTTTCTCAAATAGCAGAATTATTCTTTCGAAGTTTGTAGTTCTCAGTCATTGCTCCTTCGTACATTTTCATGATTGTCTTGTAGTCAACCATGATTTGCTCTATCTCGTCCTATTTGACTGTGGTGTCTTCCGGGTTGGACACCTGCTCAGATAATATAATAGTTTGGGATAGATTTTCATTAGAGAGACGCTATGTTACCTTAGGTTCGTCGAGGCCATTGTCAATTCTAACCTTGTAGCTTTCCTCATAACTACTGATCTCTCTTACCATTAAGCATTAGCTTTTATCATCAGTATTTGAGGAGTTGTTGGGAGAGCTGCTACATTAGTTTGATGTATTGGGCTTCTCAGCAACCATCGTCATTGCACATGTATGTCCATTTATCTCATATATAAGTTAGATCATATAGTGTGGAGAAGATCACATAAGTCTTTATGGTTGGTTAAGCTTAATTAGATATAAAAAAGATCACAGCTGAGATAAGTTGAGGACGAGTTGTCGGTATAGGCTACGGTATAGATAAAAAATGACTTGATTTGGTTGCTTGTCTAGGCTGGTACATCTCTGACGTATTGATGGATCACAGTGAGATGAGCTCTTCTATCTGACCATCGTGAAGAACCTAGATCTCGGTAACTTTACGTTGATCTAAATCTTGATAAGATTTTAGGTGAGTATGAGTTGCTGACCATCACTTTGACTTGTTATGGGTGAGGGTTACATGAGATAACCCAAGATTCTCCACATCTTGGGTGGTGGCAGTGCTTGTATGTCATGCTAGTAACTTGTATCGAGTCGTCGTATCTGTTTAGGATGATGACGTTCCCTTAAGGAGCTCAAAATGTTTATTGTACTAAACTCTGCAGGTTGAGTTATCTCAAGTACCATAATAAGGTTGAGTGGTATTACTTAAGGAATTAAAGAGATTAATTATTTTAAGCAGTCAGAACGCTATAAATAATTAATCGACGTGCGATATCTTAAATACGGGATTCATGAAGTCTAAGTATAAGCCCGACTCAACTTCGGTAATAAAGGGGTAAGTCAACATTTATTCTCTAGTGGCATGAATGAATGTTTATGAATTAATTTATGTTATGGGCCGAACATAAGATAATTAATTCATTTGAGCCCATCTTTATTCCTTTCATTTGATCCATGGGCTGGCCCATCAAGGCCTTTGCTGTTGGATAAATTTGCCCCTCTAAGTAGAGTCCCACTTGAACTCTATTCTGATTCTCCTATATCTAGATATATTATATCTGATATCATTAGATATCAAATGATATTATTCTTGATATGGTATATCTTTAAAGACAAGATTATATTTATTAGATATGTAAAGATCATATCCTATTAGGATTCTAGGATTGCATTTTAAATACAATGTGAGAGAAAATCAGAAAGAACTACTCCATTATTAGAGATCTTCGAAAATCTCATATTGTGGAAGAATGCGAAATTTGCAATATTTTCCATAGATTGCTCTCACTCAGCATTTGAGTTTTGGCAAACGGGATATAGTCCAGAAGATCAAAGCACGAGTCTTGATCCTCATTTTATCCGACAAATTCACAGGTAAACACGAGAAAACACCAAAGCGTTGCAATTAATTATGTAGGTGCATGCTAGGTATATAACCAATGTATGATGAATTAAACATCCAAGAAAGATCATCGGGAGAGGGTAAAATCAGATTTTCCTACAACAAGATGGATATCCTAGACTTAAAGAAATTCCTGGATCCAGAGGGGAGTACGTTCGATGGAATAATTTCTTAGATGTATTACGCGTCCCCAGGTTTAGGCCCACTTTTACAGTCGGTGGAATCTTTATGCTCAAAACCACGATTCAGTAGTCATTTATTTGGGACCTCCCAAGGAGGAGGAATCGCCATTCTAACCACTGGTAAATTTGGATAAAGGACAAAAGACAATAATGATTTATTAGGACGTTAGAAAAAAAAGTGTATACTGAACTCTCGAGCTGATAAGTATATTTGAGCTCTTGAGATTTACTGATAGCACTGTGACCTCCTTCTTCGAAATCGATGTTTGAATGCTTTTTGAGCTTGAGCTTTAAATGCTTTGAGTATTCGATTGCGCAGCATTTCGGTAACCTTCAAATGTTGGATTCTGCACGTATTTATGGATAGAAAGATGATCAGTGCCATTGGAGGGAACACCAATCACATCGTTCTATTTGTCATTTGAATTCTTCCTATTGAGTATCTTTATATGTCATATCCCGTCTTTCTCAATAGGACTAGAATGATTTTCGAACTTAGAATTTTAAGATGATTAGGTGCTAGATGAAAGAAAATTTTAAATTCCAACAAAGAATTTATTTCATTTAAATATTATAAAGTTATTACGAAATTATTATATATAATATAATAATCGAATATGATTTATATATATTATAAATCATCATGTCAATAATATTATGTTAATCTTAATTAATTCGTATTCTTAAGGATCGAACTTTGAGCCGTGAATAATTTATCGAACGGGCTTTTGTTTGAAAAGCCCAAAAGGAAAGCCCATGGGAAACCAAACCCCACACTATAAAGGCTTCCTTCTCTCCCATTTGGAACCACAGCCTCCATTTTGAAATTCACTCTCGTTCTCCTCGAAACATCAACAAAGGTAAACTCTAGCTTCTAAAATTGAGCGATAATCTTCTATTTTAATGTTTATATGCATATATGTATATGTTTTGCGTGGTGAGTGTGTCTTGTGAGTGGGGCGTGAGTGAGGAGAGCAGAGATGGGCGGCGGCGGCGGCAGCGCCGAGCGTCTGAGCGAGCCGAACCGCGGCGGCGTCGCGGCCGTGTGTGTGTGTGTGCTTGCCGTGTGAGTGTTGTGCGTCGTGTGCGTGTGTCGTGTCTTTGTGTGTGGCGAATGAAAGGGGTGGGTCGTCTCGGCGTCAAATTACAAGAGGCGAGCGGCGAGGAGAGGATAGTGGTGGCGGCGGTTGGCGGCGTCGGTGTGTGTTGTCGATATGCGTGTGTGCGTGCGCGGCGTGTGTGTCGTCGTGTGGTATGTTCGTATGTTGTGTGGGTGCGTCGTGCATTTGCGTGCATCGAGGAGGAGAAAGGCGATGGATGAGCGGAGGTCACGGTTGAGGCGGCGCGCCGCCGCCGGCGACGTGACCGTGGGCGGCGCGCCGACCTCGATGTGTGTCCTCATGTGTGTGTGTGTGTGAGGCGAGAGAGAGCGTGAAGGCGAGAGAGAGAGGAAGAGGAAAAAAATAAAAAATGAGTCGTGGAATCCGATCATGCGTGACAGCGGCGAGAAAAATGGACGAGAACTTTAGGTTTAGGGTTTGAGTGTTAATGGGCTTAATTTATTTACAAGTTGGGCTAGTGATATGTTTATAAGAAATAAAACAATATGTGTTGGGCCTTATGTGTGTTTGGGCCGAAAATTTTATAAAGTTCTGGGCTTGAATTTTTTTTTAGTTAAATGAGTACTGGGCTTGATCTTTTAAATAATTGTTTGGGCCTTTGGTATTTAATTAGATATGGGCCGAAATAAAAAAAAATAAAATAAAAATAAGATGGGCTGATTTATTTAAATTAATGTGATGGGCCATTAGAAAAAAAAATGATATGGGCTCTGAATTTATTCTAAGTTTTGGGCCAGAAGCATAATAAAGGAATGGGCCGATTTTATTTTTATGTTGGGCTCAGTTTACTTTAATTGTTGGGCTGAAAGTATTTTAATTCAATAGTTGGACTTTAGATTAAATAAAATATGGGCTTAGATTTAATTAATGATTGAGTTTTAAATTTAATTAAGGATTTGACTTGCTTTAATTAATTAAATCCTTGGACTTTAATTAATTAAATAAATATGATTTAACCTTAAGACTTAATTAATTAAATTATATTAAGTCTAATTAATTAAATAATTAACTTAAACTTAATGATAAGTTTAAATTATTTAATTATGGTAAGTAAATTAATTAATTACTATTAAGTTTAAATAATTAATTGATTAAGTTAAGGTTAAGTTCAAGTTTAATTTACTTTTAATTATGATTAAGACCTACTTAATTAATGTAATTAATTTCTTTTAATGAAATTAATTAAGTTAGAATAATTAAATAAATTAAATTATGCTAGTCAGTGCATAATTTGATAATTATATTATGTGTTATATTAGCGAGAGTCCTTAATATATATATATATATATATGATTTTAGTATGCAATTTAATTGCATTATACTTTTGTAAAAAGTATTTAACAAAGAAGATTATGAAATTAAATTGTTTTTAAGCGAAAAGTCGAGCAAGGTATTGTTGGTGCCTTGCCGATATAAATTAGTTTTCAAATTTAATTATATTTTGAAAACTTCGAACTAACGAATCATAAGCTAGTATCATCCTTTACTTGAATTTAAGGCTAGCTTTTGAGACCTATTAAGATTAGTGCTTCTTGTAGGTTTTATCGATCAAGGGGATTAGCCTTCTTTCGAGGCAGCATATTATTGTGATTTCTTGAGGCTTTGTCCTATCGAGGTGGGCTTACTTTACAAAAGTATATTTGAGTTATATGCTCGATATTTCATGAAATCTGTTGTTTATCGATAAAATGTTTTTGTGCGCTCTACTACATTTAAAGGCTCGTATATGAATCGATCGAGATTCTCTTTTAATCTAATCGTTAATTGAGAATTGTACCTTTGTTAGTTGTTTGGTGGGTTGATCTCCATGAGGCACTAACAAGTCGTGAGGCGTTATAAGGGTGCTTGTATGGATGTGTTAGAGATCGTCATGTTATTATGGTGCTTGTCGGATCGTTCAAAGTACATCATGAATTGTCAGGGTTCGTCCCGATGACAATAATGGGAGCATGTGATCGACGGTGGCTAGAGGTCGGGATCAGCGAGTAACAGAAGAGTCGTGACGATGGGCCCGATAAATGAAATATTTTCGCATGCTTAGAAGTGGTTTCTCTTTTTAAAACCTTCTAAGTTATGTTATCATGATTGGATAAAGCGATTTCTGGTTATGAAATGTTTATGAAAATGCATGCCTTGAGTACATTAGTACTTAGCCCAAATATTTTCAAATGTTTCGAGGTTGATCGATGGGCGGCGAGGCGGTGAGATTAGAGTTCACTCGGTATTTTGACGGATTATTTCCGTGTTTAGACTTCGTGATGAGCTAGCTCAAACTTTATTTTCCTTCTTCTCTATGACTTCATTATATATTTTGATGAGCTTTGACTCTGAATCCTTGATGTTAGTATTGTTGGTGTATATTGGCTATCGAAGCGTGAAACTAAACTTGTGATTACGAGGATAATTATCGTTTTGATTGGATTTAGTCCTTGATGTCTTCCATTTTCATTTAGGAAGCTATTCCCAAATCTGAGGGTTTATTGCCTTGATCATTGAGTCGACTTATTGACTTCATATTTTCCATTATTTTTATTAAATCGGCGCCTCAATTTACGAGCTTAGTCGTTTCTAGAAATGGCGGAGCTCTATCACGCCCCGGTTTCTAGAAATGACGGAAGCTCGTAAATCGAGGCACGGCTAATAAAAATAATGGAAAATATGAAGTCAATAAGTCGACTCAAATGATCAAGGCAATAAACCTGTGATTTGGGAATAGCTTCCTAAATGAAATGAAGACATCAAGGATCTATATCCAATCATAACGATAATTATCCTCGTGATCACAAGTTTAGTTTCACGCTCGATAGCCAATATACATCAACAATACTAACATCAAGGATTCAGTAGTCTAAGCTCATCAAAATATATAATTGGTCATGACAAGAAGGAAAATAAAGTTTGAGCTAGCTCATCACGGAAGTCTAACACGGAAATAATCCGTCAAAATACGGAGTGAACTCTAATCTCGCGCCTGTCACGCGCCATCGATCAACCCGAAACATTTGAAAATATTCGCTAAGTACTAATGTACTAAGTATGATTTTCATAAACATTTCATAAACCAGAAATCGCTTTATCCAATCATGATAACATAACTTAGAAGGTTTTAAAAGAGAAACCACTTCTAAGCATGCGAAAATATTTCATTTATCGGGCCCATTGTCACGACTCTTCATTACTCGCTTTGATCCCTGACCTCTAGCCACCGCCGGATCACATGCTCCCATTATTGTCATCGGGACGAACCCGACAATTCATGATGTACTTTAACGATCCGCATAAGCACCATAATAACATGACGCATCTCTGAACACATCCGCACAAGCACCCTTATAACGCCTCATGACTTGGTTAGTGCCCATGGAGATCAACCCACCAAACAACTAACAAAGGTACACAATTCTCAATTAACGATTAGATTAAAAAAGAGAATCTCGATCGATTCATATACGAGCCTTAAACAGAGTAGAGCGACAAAAACATTTTATCGATAAACAACAGATTTCATGAAATATCGTATATATAACTCAAATATACTTTTGTAAAGTAAGTTCCACCTCGACAGGACAAAGCTCAAGAAATCACACATATGCTGCCTCTGAAAGCAAGCTAATCCCCTGATCGATAAAACCTACAAGAAGCACTAATCTTAATAGGTCTCAAAAGCTAGCCTTAAATTCAAGTAAATATTTATACTAGCTTATGATTCGTTAGCTAGTTTTCAAAATATAATTAAATTTGAAAACTAATTTATATCGGCTAAGGCACCAACAATACCCTTGCTCGACTTTTCGCTTAAAACAATTTAATTTCATAATCTTCTTTGTTAAATACTTTTATTAAAAGTATAATGCAATTAAATTGCATACTAAAATCATATATATATATATATATATATATATTACTCTCGCTTAATATAACACATAATATAATTATCAAATTATGCACTGACTAGCATAATTTAATTTATTTAATTATTCTAACTTAATTAATTTCATTAAAAGAAATTAATTACATTAATTAAGTAGGTCTTAATCATAATTAAAAGTAAATTAAACTTGAACTTAACCTTAACTTAATCAATTAATTAATTAAACTTAATAGTTATTAATTAATTTACTTACCATAATTAAATAATTTAAACTTATCATTAAGTTTAAGTTAATTATTTAATTAATTAGACTTAATATAATTTAATTAATTAAGTCTTGGTTAAATCATATTTATTTAATTAATTAAAGTCCAAGGATTTAATTAATTAAAGCAAGTCAAATCCTTAATTAAATTTAAAACTCAATCATTAATTAAATCTAAGCCCATATTTTATTTAATCTAAAGTCCAACTATTGAATTAAAATACTTTCATTTCAACATAAAATAAAATCGCCCATTCCTTTATTATGCTTCTAGCCCAAAACTTAGAATAAATTCAGAGCCCATATCATTTTTTTTTTCTAATGGCCCATCACATTAATTTAAATAAATCAGCCCATCTTATTTTTTTTTTATTTCGCCCATATCTAATTAAATACCAAAGGCCCAAACAATTATTTAAAAGATCGAGCCGAGACTCATTTAACTCAAAAAAAAATTCAAGCCTTAACTTTATAAAATTTTCAAACCAAACACACATAAGGCCCAACACATATTGTTTTATTTCTTTTAAACATATCACTAGCCCAACTTGTAAATAAATTAAGCCCATTAACACTCAAACCCTAAACCTAAAGTTCATCCATTTTCGGCTTGTGTCGTCGACTAACCGGATTCCGCGACTCATTTTTATTTTTTTCCTCTTCCTCTCTCTCTCTCGCCTTCATGTCTCTCTCGCTCACACAACACACACACACACGCGGACACACACACCGAGGTCGGCGTCGCCTCACGGCCACGTCGCTGGCCGGGCGGCGGCACCGCCGCAACTCGTGACCTCCGTTCGTCCATCGCCTTTCTCCTCCTCGACGCACGCAAATGCACGATGCACACACACAACATACGAACACACCACGCGACGTACACACGCGCCCGCGCACGCACACACGCATTACGACACACACACACCGCTTTCAACCGCGCCGCCACCACTATCCTCTCCCTCGCCTGCTTCGCCTTGTAACGGACGTTAGAGCGACCCACCCCTTTCATTCGCCTCACACATAGCACACAACACATGCACACGACGCACAACACTCACACGCACACACACACACACGGCTGCGACGTCATTGCCGACGTCGGTTCACTCGCCTGCCACGCGCCCTGCCGCCGCTCCATCTCTGCTCTCCTCACTCACGCCCCACTCACAAAGACACACTCACCACGCAAAACATATACATATATGCATATAAACATTAAAATAGAAGAAGATTATTGCTCAATTTTAGAAGCTTAGAGTTTACCCTGTTGATGTTTGCTAGAGAACGAGAGTGAATTTCAAAATCGAGGCTAGGGTTCCAAATGGGAGAGAGTGAAGCCTTTATAGTGTAGGGTTTGGTTGCCCGTGGGCTTTCCTTTTTCGGCTTTTCAAACAAAAGCCCATTGGATAAATTATTCACGGGCTCAAAGTTCGATCCTTAAGAATATGAATTAATTAAGCATTAACATAATATTATTGACATGATGATTTATAATATATATAAATCATATTAGATTATTATATTATATATAATAATTCTCGTAATAACTTTATAATATTTAAATGAAATAAATTCTTTTGTTGGAATTTAAAAATTTTCTTTCATCGGGCTCGAATCATCTTAAAATTCTAAGTTCGAAAATCATTCTAGTCCTATTGAGAAAGACGGGATATGACATCCCTCCATCCTTATAAAAATTTTGTCCTCGAAATTCCATACCTTGGTAATCTAAATCGGGATACTTAGTTTTCATTTTGTCCTCAAGTTCCCATGTGGCCTCCTCCGTACCATGATGGTTCCACCTTACTTTAACGAGAACAATTTGTTTGTTCCGCAAAACTTGAACTTTTCTATCCAAAATTTGGACAGGTATTTCTTCATAACTTAAGTCCTGGCTAGGACTACTTCATCGTGCTTAATTACATGTTTTGGATCAAACACGTATTTTTCTTAATTGCGAGACATGAAACACATTGTGCACGTCTCAAATGCTTGGTGGCAAAGCCAACCTATAGGCTACAAGGTCTATCCTATCTAGGATCTCGAAAAGTCCTATATAGCGGGGTCGTAACTTTCATCTCTTGCCAAAACGTATAACTCCCTTTGAAGGAGAAACCTTAAGAAAAACTCGATCCCCGAAATTGAATCCTAAGTCTGATCGACGTTTGTCGGCGTAAGACTTTTGTCTGTCCTGAGCTTCTTTGATTCTTTGCTTGATGTGATCGACATTTCCAATATTGTTGTACTCGATCTGGACCTAGTAACTTTCTTTCAATCATTTCATCCCAACAAAGTGGTGATCAATATTTTCGACCATACAAGGTCTCGTATATTCAAAATCAATTATGCTCAAGCATAATTCTAAGGGTTGAGGTATAAAGCGAGAGATTTGTTAACAAAGATGCTATCATTCCTTATATGTCCATTGAAAAGAGTCTCGTGCATCACCAACTTTAAACATGTCCAACCTACTAACGAGGTCTTGGGACAATCAACTATCTTGAAGATAAGTTGTAATCTCTCTCTTTATAAAATATTAATATGAGATTATTTCCCAAGAATATCATATATTTTCCTTTACTTCTACTCTTGCCTTTGAATGCTAAAGAGTATATCATTCATAACTTTATTTTCATAACACTCACATGAGAGTATAACTTTCTTGTCATCAAGATTCCGCAAAACCCTCAGGGTCGTCGTACTTATGTGTATCATAGGAAAGAATATATCCGTCTCATCGAGAACTTCTACATCATAACTTGATGTCTATCACTTACAAATTTCGAAAACTTAGGTGACAAGGTAAGTCAACCTACATCGTACTTATTAGTTTCGAGGATTGAAGAAAACTTATCAAAACAACTTACAAGGGTAGGGTTTGAAATTCGAGTGATCGTGCTTTTGAGAGTTTGAACCAATATTTTCCTTGAATTTAATAATTGGGATATAGGATCCGAAGATCGAATGACGACTCTTGAGATGTCTTTGATCATATGGGTGGCGGACCGAACAAATACTTCTCGATCCAAGAAGGCTTAGTTTCAAAATGACGCTTTTATGAAATTTTCTGTTTGTAAACTTCTTTCACGAAAAGTGAAAACTCAGTGATTTCAGTTGAAACAAACTCAATGACGTAACTTGGGCAATAAATAAAATTTGAAATCTCATATTTAGATCCTTCTCGCTCGAAAAAGAACTTTAAACTCTTATTATCTGTGAAAATTTCACACCGACTCCAAAAGGTGGTGTCTCCTGATCCTCAAAGCATGTACGATCAGAGCTAACTCTAAGTCATGAGTCGGATAATTCAACTCATGGGGCTTCAATTGACGAGATCGATGCTATCACATTCGGTTTTGCATTAGTACACAACACGGTCCCAACTTTGATGCATCCGTGTAAATAACGAATCCTTCATTCTCATTTGGGATTGCTAACACTAGAAGCGATGGTTAGCTTTGTCTTGAGCTCTTGAAAACTCTTTTCACGGTCTTCGGTCCAAATGTACTTGGTCCGTTTTCTTAGAAACCGTGTCATTGGCCTAGTCAATTTTGAGAATCCTTCAATGAAACGTCTGTAGTATCCCCGCCAAACCGAGAAAACTTCGATCTCATTGGTGTTTGATGGTGTCCTCCATCCTTCGACGGCTTCCACTTTAGCGGGATCTACTTTGATTCCTTCAATGACACGATATGTCCGAGGGGACATCACTTTAACCAAAATTCATACTTGCTGAATTTGGCATATAATTTCTCGTCAAGAAAATCTAAAGTACAACACGCAAGTGCTCTTCGTGTTGTTCCTCGACTTAGAGTAGATGAGAATATCATCGATAACACTAAGGCGAAACTATCAAGATCTCATGAAATACTCTATTCATCGATCCATAAAACAGTGGGGTATTTGTCAACCCAAACGGCATCACCGTGAACTCGTAATGTCCGTAACGTGTTCTAAATCTTGTCTTAGGAATATCCTCACTTCGCATTTTGAGTGATGGTATCCGGACCTTAGTCTATCTTGGAAAATACTCAGGCTCCTTTCGGTTGGTCGAACAAATCGTCTACCCCGTGGAGAGGATATCTATTCTCAATAGTGAGTTTGTTCAATTCTGTAATCGATACACATCCTAAATGTTACATCTTTCTTCTTGACGAATAGGACCGGTGCTCCTCATGGCGATACACTAGATTGTATGAAACCTAGATCCAACAGTTCTCTGAATCAATCTTTAGTTCTTGTAATTCGGTGGGGCCATCCTATACGGTGCTTTTGATCTGGAGTCGCTTCGGTTCTAATTGATTGTGAACTCTAATTGCCGATCGGTGGCATACCCGACAATTCTTCGGAAAAACATCTTCGTACTCTCGAACCACCGGAACTTCTCCAATTGTTTTCTCCACCTCTGGTTTTCTTGTCGGTGACGAAATGCATAACAACCTCCTTCTTCATAATCTTGGTGGCTTTCATGGCGATATCACCGATACTCCTTTTCCCATTCTTATCCCATGAAAATTCGTCCCTTCCTTTCCAGGATGCGGAATGAGATCTTTCTCTCGTTACACAAAATTGTGGCATCGACTTTGGTGAGCCAATCCATTCCTAAGATGATGTCAAATTCTATCATAGAGATGACATATAAGTGCCTAACTTTTCAAACCTATGTTCGATTCTAAGTTCGAGACAATATGTTCGTGAGACATTCTTTCTCCACTTGGTGTGCTAATCACTAAAGCTTCACTAGATGGTTCAGGAGTTAAATCTAAAGCCTTACAAGCAGCATGTGAAATGAAAGAGTGTGATGCCCCCGTATCAACAAAGCCATAACATGTATACCAGTCACATTGATCATCCCTGTCAGGTTTCCCTATGCTCGAGCCGCTTGCTTCTGGTTTAGATCATAGGCCCTCGCGTTTGGTGGTTGTCCTTGGTTTCCTCTAGGACCAGGGATTTGTCTTTGTTGATTTCCAGGGTTTCTTTCCAAGAGCCCTGCTCAACGTTTGTGCATATGTCAGATCACCCTGACTTGCTAGGGAAATCGATATTTCATGACGTAGTCCGTTTCTGAACTTTTCAGCGCGTTTGGCATCAGTGTCCACCAGATGTGGAGCATACCTCGACAGTTGGTTGAAAGCTCATCATATTCGGTGGCACCAATTCTCTGCTTGATTCCAAACTCGCTTACATTTTCCGACGGTAGCATCCTGGTATGTACTTCTCATACAATTCAGTCTTGAATTCTTCCCACGTGAGGTTCTCGAGTTCCTCCTCAGTCATGGTGCTTCTCACTGACTCCCACCAGAAGTCTGCTTCTTCCACAAGCTGGTAGGTGGCGCACTTCACTTTTTCCCTATCTTCACATCGGATATAGTTGAAAATCCGTTCCACAGCTTGTATCCATTTCTCAGCATCCATCGGATCACCTAGTCCATCGAACGTCGGAGGTTTCTCTTTGCGGAACTTTTCTTCAGTCGTACGGTCCGGTGCTACTTGTGGGTTAGGTTCTTGATGGACAAAACCTCTTCCTTGTCCACGACCACGTCCTCGTCCTCGCCCTCGACCTCGGCCCCTACCATTCCCTATCGGTACGTCTCCCATATCATATCCTATTGGAGCGTCTTCCATTCAGAAAAGATAACACCTATGGGAGAAACTAATCATAACCATAAAGGTGTAACTCAAATGAATCCTCATATTTATTTATTTTTTCGTGTCAACTTCTATGTTGGCGCTTCTATGTGAAGCAAAGAACTAGTTCTTTCTAAGTTGTTATAGCGAGGCTATCACAACCTACATTTTCATAACTTGATCCTTGAGTACACAAGCAGTTTGTGAGAGAACCCATAACTTATTCCGATCATTTCGGGATATGAATCCAAAAATATCGCCATCAACCATTCTCGTTTTTGTGGAACCTATTGTCGTGTAAGTTCCAAAAGTCTCATGCATGATCGAAAGATTTGAAAATCCAATTCAACAATCAATTTCATTTGGGTCGTTAAGGGTTTGGGTTGTCCCTAACACGACATTGAGCGTAGCTATCTCGAGTACAACGACTCACAATAATAATGTGAAAGCAATTAGACAATTCACAAATCATCACATGAAAATAACTTGTAATCCACATGGAAACATTCATCAATGGCGTACATCATTTCATAATCTCACTTTAAAACATTTAAATCATACCTTTGTTGATCAACAAGGGCGTGACGGTGGTGAGTCACCGAGATTTCAAGAAGTCTAGGATACTATTCTAGACTCGACATGAAAAGGTTTTTGGCAGTCAGAAACACGAACGAAAACTTATGCTCTGATACCACTCTGTCACGCCCCGGTTTCTAGAAATGACGAAAGCTCGTAAATTGAGGCACGACGAATAAAAATAATGGAAAATATGAAGTCAATAAGTTGACTCGAATGATCAAGGCAATAAACCCTTAGGATTTGGGAATAGCTTCCTAAATGAAAATGGAAGACATCGAAGGACGAAATCCAATCAAAACGATAATTATCCTCAGGATCACAAGTTTAGTTTCAAGCTTCTGATAGCCAATATACACCAACAATACTAACATCAAGGATTCGAGTCTAAGCTCATCAAAATATATAATTGAAGTCATAGACGAAGGAAAATAAAGTTTGAGCTAGCTCGTCAATGAAGTCTAAATACGAAATAATCCACAAAATACGGAGTGAACTCTAATCTCGGCTCTGCTTGCCTCGGTGCCCGTTGATCAACCTGAAAACATTTGGAAAATATTTGGGCTAAGTACTAATGTACTCAGTGGGCATGCATTTTCATAAACATTTCATAAATCCGTAAAATCAGTTTATCCAATCATGATAACATAACTTAGAAGGTTTTAAAAAGAGAAACCACTTCTAAGCATGCGAAAATATTTCATTTATTGGGCCCATTGTCACGACTCTTCTGTTACTCGCTTTGATCCCGGACCTCTAGCCACCGTCGGATCACATGCTCCCATTATTGTCATCGGGGACGTAACCCGGACAATTCATGATGTACTTCGGAACGTATCCAGACAAGCACCATAATAACATGACGTACTCCGGAACACATCCAGACAAGCACCCTTATAACGCCTCATGACTTGGTTAGTGCCCGATGGAGATCAACCCACCGAAACAACTAACAGTGTACACAATTCTCAATTAACGTATTAGATTAAAAGAGAATCTCGATCGATTCATATACGAGCCTTAAACAGTGGAGCGCACAAAAACATTTTATTGGATAAACAACAGCATTTCATGAAATATCGAGCATATAACTCAAATATACTTTTGTAAAGTAAGCCCACCTTGATAGGACAAAGCTCAAGAAATCACGATAATATGCGTGCTCGGGAAAGCGGCTAATCCCTTGATCGATAAAACCTACAAGAAGCACTAATCTTAATAGGTCTCAAAAGCTAGCCTTAAATTCAAGTAAAGGATGATACTAGCTTATGATTCGTTAAGCCCGAGTTTTCAAAATATAATTAAATTTGAAAACTAATTTATATCGACTAAGGCACCAACAATACCCTTGCTCGACTTTTCGCTTAAAAACAATTTAATTTCATAATCTTCTTTTGTTAAATACTTTTTACAAAGTATAATGCAATTAAATTGCATACTAAAATCACATATATATATATATATATATATATATATATATATATATATATATATATAAAGGACTCTCGCTAATATAACACATAATATAATTATCAAATTATGCACTTGACTAGCATAATTTAATTTATTTAATTATTCTAACTTAATTAATTTCATTAAAAGAAATTAATTACATTAATTAAGTAGGTCTTAATCATAATTAAAAGTAAATTAAACTTGAACTTAACCTTAACTTAATCAATTAATTAATTAAACTTAATAGTTATTAATTAATTTACTTACCATAATTAAATAATTTAAACTTATCATTAAGTTTAAGTTAATTATTTAATTAATTAGACTTAATATAATTTAATTAATTAAGTCTTAAGGTTAAATCATATTTATTTAATTAATTAAAGTCCAAGGATTTAATTAATTAAAGCAAGTCAAATCCTTAATTAAATTTAAAACTCAATCATTAATTAAATCTAAGCCCATATTTTATTTAATCTAAAGTCCAACTATTGAATTAAAATACTTTCAGCCCAACATAAAAATAAAATCGGCCCATTCCTTTATTATGCTTCTAGCCCAAAACTTAGAATAAATTCAGAGCCCATATCATTTTTTTTTCTAATGGCCCATCACATTAATTTAAATAAATCAGCCCATCTTATTTTTTTTTATTTCGGCCCATATCTAATTAAATACCAAAGGCCCAAACAATTATTTAAAAGATCAAGCCCAGTACTCATTTAACTCAAAAAAAAAAATTCAAGCCCAGAACTTTATAAAATTTTCAGCCCAAACACACATAAGGCCCAACACATATTGTTTTATTTCTTTTAAACATATCACTAGCCCAACTTGTAAATAAATTAAGCCCATTAACACTCAAACCCTAAACCTAAAGTTCTGTCCATTTTTCGGCGCCGCCGTCGTCGACGACCGGATTCCGGCGACTCATTTTTTATTTTTTTTTCCTCTTCCCTTCTCTCTTCTCTCGCCCTTCATGTCTCTCTCTCGGCTCTCACACAACACACACACACACGCGGACACACACACACTGAGGTCGGCGTCGCCGCCTCCACGGTCACGTCGCCGGTCGGCGGCGGCACCGCCGCCTCAACTGTGACCTCCGTTCGTCCATCGTCTTTCTCCTCCCTCGACGCACGCAAATGCACGATGCACACACACAACATACGAACACACCACGCGACGTACACACACGCCCGCGGCACGCACACACGCACATTGACAACACACACAGCGACGCTGCTCAACCGCGCCGCCACCACTATCCTCTCCCCCTCGCCGTCTTGCCCTTGTAACTTGACGTTAGAGACGACCCACCCCCCTTTCATTCGCCTCACACATAGCACACAACACATGCACACGACGCTGCTCACACGGCAGACACACACACACACGGCCGCGACGCCGCCGTCGGTTCGGCTCACCAGCACCGCGTCGCCCGCTGCCGCCGCCCATCTCTCTCTCTCCTCACTCACGTCCCACTCACACACACTCACCACGCAAAACATATACATATATGCATATAAACATTAAAATAGAAGAAGATTATTGCTCAATTTTAGAAGCTTAGAGTTTACCCTTGTTGATGTTTGCTAGAGAATGAGAGAGTGAATTTCTGAAAATTGAGGCTAGGGTTCCAAATGGGAGGAGAAGTGAAGCCTTTATAGTGTAGGGTTTTGGTTGCCCATGGGCTTTCCTTTTCTGGCTTTTCAAACAAAAGCCCATTGGATAAATTATTCACGGGCTCAAAGTTCGATCCTTAAGAATATGAATTAATTAAGCATTAACATAATATTATTGACATGATGATTTATAATATATATAAATCATATTAGATTATTATATTATATATAATAATTCTCGTAATAACTTTATAATATTTAAATGAAATAAATTCTTTTGTTGGAATTTAAAAATTTTCTTTCATCGGGCTCGAATCATCTTAAAATTCTAAGTTCGAAAATCATTCTAGTCCTATTGAGAAAGACGGATATGACATCCCTCCATCCTTATAAAAATTTTGTCCTCGAAATTCCATACCTTGGTAATCTAAATCGGGATACTTAGTTTTCATTTTGTCCTCAAGTTCCCATGTGGCCTCCTCCGTACTCATGATGGTTCCACCTTACTTTAACGAGAACAATTTGTTTGTTCATAAAACTTGAACTTTTCTATCCAAAATTTGGATGTATTTCTTCATAACTTAAGTCCCAGCTAGACTACTTCATCGTGCTTAATTACATGTTTTGGATCAAACACGTATTTTTCTTAATTGCGAGACATGAAACACATTGTGCACGTCTCAAATGCTTGGTGGCAAAGCCAACCTATAGGCTACAAGGTCTATCCTATCTAGGATCTCGAAAAGTCCTATATAGCGGGGTCGAACTTTCATCTCTTGCCAAACGTATAACTCCTTTGAAGGAGAAACCTTAAGAAAAACTCGATCCCGAAATTGAATCCTAAGTCGATCGACGCGTTTGTCGGCGTAAGACTTTTATCCATCTGAGCTTCTTTGATTCTTTGCTTGATGTGATCGACATTTCCAATATTGTTGTACTCGATCTGGACCTAGTAACTTTCTTTCACTCATTTCATCCCAACAAAGTGGTGATCAATATTTTCGACCATACAAGGTCTCGTATATTCAAAATCAATTATGCTCAAGCATAATTCTAAGGGTTGAGGTATAAAGCGAGAGATTTGTTAACAAAGATGCTATCATTCCTTATATGTCCATTGAAAAGAGTCTCGTGCATCACCAACTTTAAACATGTCCAACCTACTAACGAGGTCTTAAGGACAATCAACTATCTTGAAGATAAGTTGTAATCTCTCTCTTTATAAAATATTAATATGAGATTATTTCCCAAGAATATCATATATTTTCCTTTACTTCTACTCTTGCACTGAATGCTAAAGAGTATATCATTCATAACTTTATTTTCATAACACTCACATGAGAGTATAACTTTACTGTCATCAGTATCTGCAAAACCCCTCAAGGGTCGTCGTACTTATGTGTATCATAGGGAAAGAATATATCCCGTCTCATCGAGAACTTCTCTACATCATAACTTGATGTCTATCACTTACAAATTCTGAAAACTTAGGTGACAAGGTAAGTCAACCTACATCGTACTTATTAGTTTCGAGGATTGAAGAAAACTTATCAAAACAACTTACAAGGGTAAGGGTTTGAAATTCGAGGTGATCGTACTTTTGAGAGTTTGAACCAATATTTTCCTTGAATTTAATAATTGGGATATAGGATCCAAGATCGAATGACGACTCTTGAGATGTCTTTGATCATATGGGTGGCGGACCGTCCACAAATACTTCTCGATCCACAAGAAGGCTTAGTTTCAAAATGACGCTTTTATGAAATTTTCTGTTTGTAAACTTCTTTCACGAAAAGTGAAAACTCAAGTGATTTCCCAGTTGAAACAAACTCAATGACAGAACTTGGGCAATAAATAAAATTTGAAATCTCATATTTAGATCCTTCTGCTCGAAAAAGAACTTTAAACTCTTATTATCTGTGAAAATTTCACACCTGACTCCAAAAAGGTGGTGTCTCCAGATCCTCAAAGCATGTACGACTGTAGCTAACTCTAAGTCATGAGTCGGATAATTCAACTCATGGGGCTTCAATTGACGAGATGCGTATGCTATCACCTTCCGGTTTTGCATTAGTACACAACACAGTCCCAACTTTGATGCATCCGTGTAAATAACGAATCCTTCATTCTCATTTGGGATTGCTAACACTAGAGCAGTGGTTAGCTTTGTCTTGAGCTCTTGAAAACTCTTTTCACGGTCTTCGGTCCAAATGTACTTGGTCCATTTTCTTAGAAACTGTGTCATTGGCCTAGTCAATTTTGAGAATCCTTCAATGAAACGTCTGTAGTATCCTGCCAAACCGAGAAAACTTCTGATCTCATTGGTGTTTGATGGTGTCCTCCATCCTTTGACGGCTTCCACTTTAGCAGGATCTACTTTGATTCCTTCAGCTGACACGATATGTCCGAGGGACATCACTTCCTTTAACCAAAATTCATACTTGCTGAATTTGGCATATAATTTCTCGCTTCGCAAAATCTCGAGTACAACACGCAAGTGCTCTTCGTGTTGTTCCTCGGCCTTAGAGTAGATGAGAATATCATCGATAACACTAAGACGAAACTATCAAGATACTGATGGAAGACTCTATTCATCAGATCCATAAAAACAGCTGGGGTATTTGTCAACCCAAACGGCATCACTGTGAACTCGTAATGTCCGTAACGTGTTCTAAATGCTGTCTTAGGAATATCCTCATTTCGCATTTTGAGTGATGGTATCCGCACTTAGGTCTATCTTGGAAAATACTCCAGCTCGCTTTCGCTTGGTCGAACAAGTCGTCTACCACGGGAGAGGATATCTATTCTCAATAGTGAGTTTGTTCAATTCTCTGTAATCGATACACATCCTAAATGTTCTGTCTTTCTTCTTGACGAATAGGACCGGTGCTCCTCATGGCGATACACTAGATTGTATGAAACCTAGATCCAACAGCCTCGCAATCAATCTTTAGTTCTTGTAATTGGTGGGGCCATCCTATACGGTGCTTTTGATCTGGAGTCGCTCGGTTCTAATTCGACAGAACTCTAATTGCCGATCCGTGGCATACCCGACAATTCTTCCGAAAACATCTTCGCACTCTCGAACCACCGGAACTTCTCCAATTGTTTTCTCCACCTCGGTTTTCTTGTCGTCGACGAGAAATGCATAACAACCTCCTTTCTTCATAATCTTGGTGGCTTTCATGGCGATATCACCGATACTCCTTTTCCCATTCTTATCCCATGAAAATTAGTCCTTCCTTTCCAAGGATCCGAATGAGATCTTTCTCTCGTTACACAAAATTGTGGCATTGACTTTGGTGAGCCAATCCATTCCTAAGATGATGTCAAATTCTATCATAGAGATGACATATAAGTCTGCCCTAACTTTTCAGCACCTATGTTCAATTCTAAGTTCGAGACAATATGTTCAGCAGACATTCTTTCTCCACTTGGTGTGCTAATCACTAAAGCTTCACTAGATGGTTCAGGAGTTAAATCTAAAGCCTTACAAGCAGCATGTGAAATGAAAGAGTGTGATGCCCCCGTATCAACAAAGCCATAACATGTATACCAGTCACATTGATCATCCCTGTCAGGTTTCCCTATGCTCGAGCCGCTTGCTTGTGGTTTAGATCATAGGCCCTCGTTTGGTGGTTGTCCTTGGTTTCTCTGGACCGAGGATTTGTCTTTGTTGATTTCGTGGTTTCTTTCCAAGAGCCCCGCTCAACGTTTGTGCATATGTCGATCACCCCGACTTGCTAGGGAAATCGATATTTCATGACGTAGTCCGTTTACGAACTTTTCAATAAGTTTGGCATCGTGTCCACCGATGTGGAGCATACCTCGACGCTTGGTTGAAAGCTCATCATATTCAAAGGATCGTACCAATTCTCCGCTTGATTCCGTAACTCGCTCGCTTTCTTGACGGTAGCATCCTGGTATGTACTTCTCATACAGTTCAGTCTTGAATTCTTCCCACGTGAGGTTCTCGAGTTCCTCCTCAGTCATGGTGCGTCTCACTGACTCCCACCAGAAGTCAGCTTCTTCCACAAGCTGGTAGGTGGCGCACTTCACTTTTCCCTATCTTCACATCGGATATAGTTGAAAATCCGTTCCACAGCTTGTATCCATTTCTCAAAGATCCATCGGATCACCTAGTCCATCGAACGTCGGAGGTTTCTCTTTGCGGAACTTTTCTTCAGTCGTACGGTCCGGTGCTACTTGTGGGTTAGGTTCTTGATGGACAAAACCTCTTCCTTGTCCACGACCACGTCCTCGTCCTCGCCCTCGACCTCGGCCCCTACCATTCCCTATCGGTACGTCTCCCATATCATATCCTATTGGAGCGTCTTCCATTCAGAAAAGATAACACCTATGGGAGAAACTAATCATAACCATAAAGGTGTAACTCAAATGAATCCTCATATTTATTTATTTTTTTCGTGTCACTTCTATGTTCAAGCGCTTCTATGTGAAACAGTGAACTAGTTCTTTCTAAGTTGTTATAGCGAGGCTATCACAACCTACATTTTCATAACAGTCCTTGAGTACACAAACAGTTTGTGAGAGAACCCATAACTTATTCCGATCATTTCAGGATATGAATCCAAAAATATCGTCATCAACCATTCTCGTTTTTGTGGAACCTATTGTCATGTAAGTTCCAAAAGTCTCATGCATGATCGAAAAGATTTGAAAATCCAATTCAACAATCAATTTCATTTGGGTCGTTAAGGGTTTGGGTTGTCCCTAACACGACATTGAACGTAGCTATCTGAGTACAATGACTCACAATAATAATGTGAAAGCAATTAGACAATTCACAAATCATCACATGAAAATAACTTGTAATCCACATGGAAACATTCATCAATGGCGTACATCATTTCATAATCTCACTTTAAAACATTTAAATCATACCTTTGTTGATCAACATGGCGTGACGGTGGTGAGAGTCACCGAGATTTCAAGAAGTCTAGGGATACTATTCTAGACTCGACATGAAAAGGTTTTGGCGATCGAAACACGAACGAAAACTTATGCTCGATACCACTCTCACGCGCCGGTTTCTAGAAATGACGGGCTCGTAAATTGAGGCACTATTTAATAAAAATAATGGAAAATATGAAGTCAATAAGTTGACTCGAATGATCAAGGCAATAAACCCTTAGGATTTGGGAATAGCTTCCTAAATGAAAATGGAAGACATCGAAGGACGAAATCCAATCAAAACGATAATTATCCTCAGGATCACAAGTTTAGTTTCAAGCTTCTGATAGCCAATATACACCAACAATACTAACATCAAGGATTCAGAGTCTAAGCTCATCAAAATATATAATTGAAGTCATAGACAAGAAGGAAAATAAAGTTTGAGCTAGCTCATCAGCGGAAGTCTAAATACGGAAATAATCCACAAAATACGGAGTGAACTCTAATCTCGGCTCCCTGCGTCGGTACCCGTTGATCAACCCGAAACATTTGGAAAATATTTGGGCTAAGTACTAATGTACTCGGTGGGCATGCATTTTCATAAACATTTCATAAATCCAGAAAAATCGGTTTATCCAATCATGATAACATAACTTAGAAGGTTTTAAAAGAGAAACCACTTCTAAGCATGCGAAAATATTTCATTTATTGGGCCCATTGTCACGACTCTTACATTACTCGCTTTGATCCCGACCTCTAGCCACCGTCGGATCACATGCTCCCATTATTGTCATCGGGGCGAAACCGGACAATTCATGATGTGCCGAACGTATCCGCACAAGCACCATAATAACATGACGTATCTCGGAACACATCCGACAAACACCCTTATAACGCCTCACGACTTGGTTAGTGCCCGATGGAGATCAACCCACCAAACAACTAACGGTGTACACAATTCTCAATTAACGATTAGATTAAAAGAGAATCTCGATCGATTCATATACGAGCCTTAAACAGTAGGCGCATAAAAACATTTTATTGGATAAGCAGTTTGATTTCATGAAATATCGAGCATATAACTCAAATATACTTTTGTAAAGTAAGCCCACCTTGATAGGACAAAGCTCAAGAAATCACAATAATATGCGTCTCGGGAAGCGGCGCTAATCCCTTGATCGATAAAACCTACAAGAAGCACTAATCTTAATAGGTCTCAAAAGCTAGCCTTAAATTCAAGTAAAGGATGATACTAGCTTATGATTCATTAAGCTTAGTTTTCAAAATATAATTAAATTTGAAAACTAATTTATATCGACTAAGGCACCAACAATACCCTTGCTCGACTTTTCGTTTAAAAACAATTTAATTTCATAATCTTCTTTTGTTAAATACTTTTTACAAAAGTATAATGCAATTAAATTGCATACTAAAATCATATATATATATATATATATATATAAGGACTCTCGCTAATATAACACATAATATAATTATCAAATTATGCACTTGACTAGCATAATTTAATTTATTTAATTATTCTAACTTAATTAATTTCATTAAAAGAAATTAATTACATTAATTAAGTAGGTCTTAATCATAATTAAAAGTAAATTAAACTTGAACTTAACCTTAACTTAATCAATTAATTAATTAAACTTAATAGTAATTAATTAATTTACTTACCATAATTAAATAATTTAAACTTATCATTAAGTTTAAGTTAATTATTTAATTAATTAGACTTAATATAATTTAATTAATTAAGTCTTAAGGTTAAATCATATTTATTTAATTAATTAAAGTCCAAGGATTTAATTAATTAAAGCAAGTCAAATCATAATTAAATTTAAAACTCAATCATTAATTAAATCTAAGCCATATTTTATTTAATCTAAAGTCCAACTATTGAATTAAAATACTTTCATTAACAATTAAAGTAAATCGAGCCCAACATAAAAATAAAATCGCCCATTCCTTTATTATGCTTCGCCCAAAACTTAGAATAAATTCGAGCCCATATCATTTTTTTTCTAATGGCCCATCACACTAATTTAAATAAATCACCCCATCTTATTATTATTTTTTTTATTTCGCCCATATCTAATTAAATACCAAAGGCCCAAACAATTATTTAAAAGATCAAGCCCAGTACTCATTTAACTCAAAAAAAAATTCAAGCCCTGAACTTTATAAAATTTTCGGCCCAAACACACATAAGGCCCAACACATATTGTTTTATTTCTTTTAAACATATCACTAGCCCAACTTGTAAATAAATTAAGCCCATTAACACTCAAACCCTAAACCTAAAGTTACATCCATTTTCGGGCATGCAGTCATGTGACCGGATTCCGCAACTCATTTTTTATTTTTTTTTCCTCTTCCCTTCTCTCTTCTCTCGCCCTTCACGTCTCTCTCTCGGCTCTCACACAACACACACACACACGCGGACACACACACTGAGGTCGGCGTCGCCGCCTCCACGGTCACGTCGGCGGCGGCGCCGCCGCCTCAACTGTGACCTTCGTTCGTCCATCGTCTTTCTCCTCCCTCGACGCACGCAAATGCACGACGCACACACACAACATACGAACACACCACGCGACGTACACACACGCCCGCGGCACGCACACACGCACATTGACAACACACACAGCGACGCTGCTCAACCGTGCCGCCACCACTATCCTCTCCCCCTCGCCGTCTTGCCCTTGTAACTTGACGTTAGAGATGACCCACCCCCCTTTCATTCGCCTCACACACAGCACACGCCGCACAACACTCACACGGCATCACACACACACACACGGCTGCGACGTCGGTTTGGCTCGTACCACCCGACGTCGCCGCTGCCGCCGCTCCATCTCTGTCTCTCCCTCACTCATGTCCCACTCACAGCACACACTCACCACGCAAAACATATACATATATGCATATAAACATTAAAATAGAAGAAGATTATTGCTCAATTTTAGAAGCTTAGAGTTTACCCTTGTTGATGTTTGCAGGAGAATGAGAGAGTGAATTTCTGAAAATGGAGGCTAGGGTTCCAAATGGGAGGAGAAGTGAAGCCTTTATAGTGTAGGGTTTTGGTTGCCCATGGGCTTTCCTTTTTGGGCTTTTCAAACAAAAGCCCATTGGATAAATTATTCACGGGCTCAAAGTTCGATCATTAAGAATATGAATTAATTAAGCATTAACATAATATTATTGACATGATGATTTATAATATATATAAATCATATTCGATTATTATATTATATATAATAATTCTCGTAATAACTTTATAATATTTAAATGAAATAAATTCTTTTGTTGGAATTTAAAAATTTTCTTTCATCGGGCACGAATCATTTTAAAATTCTAAGTTCGAAAATCATTCTAGTCCTATTGAGAAAGACGGGATATGACATTATACGTCACTGTCAGGGTCTGTATCATCATACATTGTAGCTCTACAACTCTGAAAAGGTCTTCTGGCATGTTAGGATCTTCTGCAGATACGCTACCACATGTGGCAAGTCAAACACTCGAGACCTAATTTCTTCTGTGTTTCTTCAGTTGAGTAGACTCCTTGTTTTATCAGTACGTTGACTTCAGATTGGGTCAGTCGAGATTGCTTTGTCTTTCATCAGCAGGCTGGACTCCCGTCTTTTGTCAGCTTGGTAACCTGATTCAGTTAGATGATTTTAGATGACGTAGATATAGTCAGCATTGACCTTTCATCAGCCAACTTTGACTCGGTATCGCCAACATTGACTATTTATCAGCAGCTTTCACTATGGCTCAATAGCTTTGACTTCCAGATGCCCGCTTAGGCTCATGGTAGACATCTTTGACTCCTCAGCATGGCAGTCAACTGTCGGTATGACATTTGGTCATATCCTGACTTCTTCATCTCTTCAGCGCTAAGTCTCAGTCTCTGATCTTCAAACTTTAGTCTTCCGACGTCAGTCTTTGGTCTTCAACTTTACTCCAGTAGCTCTTGTTCATCAACATCGCTATACTTCCATCGTCAGACATTAGTTGTCCTTTCGTCAGTCTTTAGTACATGATCCTTCAGCTGAGCTTCTATCACCGTGGCCGTCTTTGATCGATACTCCTATCGAAGGTCGGCTTCAAGACTACTCGAACTCTTTCAGTCTTGGGCCTGTCCGAGCTGGTAGTTCTACTACTGAAACTTGTAATAAAAACGTCTAACTCCAAAACGAGTCAACAACATTACTTACAATAGCAGGACAATCATCAGAGGTTTTAGGATCTAATCAAAATACACAGTTAAAATATATTTATTCCCAACGGATAGGAATTTTTCCAACATAAGGAAAGTAAAAAGAATCATGAAAACAAGGAATGTAATACAATTTTTCAGGATTCTTATTTTCCAACAAATTTTAGGTGTTCTTTTTTCCCAGTCTTAGAATTCTTACACTACTTACATATTTAATATTTTTTATCGAAATAAAGACCATAATTTATATTATTATTTATTATTATTTATTATTTTATTATTATCATAATTAATAATTTATTTTAGAAAAGATTTTATTTTATTTTAAGAACTATGAATTGAATCATACTTTAAGTTGTATCTTCTTCTTCTTTTTTCTTCTTTATTATTTGAAATCTTAATAACTTTCTTGGTATTTTTCAAATAGATGATAAGAAATCTACTAAGATTTATTTTTCTTGAAATTATTTTCCTATAAATCATATTTCTAATTAACTTTACCTTTTATCAAACAAACGAATCTAAATAATTAATAGTGATATAATTTTATTTATAAGTGCAGTCACCGAAATTAGAACAGGGAAAGGACAAAACTTCAAGTGAGTCTACTATGCAAGAAGTGTACTTTATAGGGGAATTTTTAAGTATCCAAACAATCCACTGCATTAGGAAGCATCAATTTGTGGGCCGTTACCCATGACCGAAAGTGCCCAACAATTGGGCCGCAGCATGTGGACGAGGCAAGAAGGACTTACAAGCTATCAAATTCAATCAATATGAGATTTCACTTAATACAAGTTACTAATATAAGCCCCACACCTTTTAATATAAGCATAATTAATATTAATAATTTATTTCTCACTCATTAAATTTCAATTATATATATATATATTATCATCGTCTACTCCAAACATAAAACAACTACATACCAATCCAAAATTAAATATTTAGTCACAAGAAAACCAGTCAAAATAAGATGGAACTCACTTTATCAAAACAAAGCTTCCAACACATGATTCTCATTACACATGCATGGATTCGTTTGATATTAATTTGACCATAACATTCACTTGTGTGTATATCAATTTATAAGATATTCAAAATGTATATAGATCCAAGGCTATTTTCTAATGTCCATTATACCTAACTGGGAGTTACTATCGTAAAAAATCATCTTTAACTTATAAAATACGAACTCATAAAATCGTTTGAATTCGCTCTGAAAGTATCTGAATTTGTCGTAAAAGTATTTGAATCCAAAAAAAAAAAGTTCGCCCCTATTGGAATTCGAACATAGATGTTTGGTAATGAATTCACTACAGATCTTTATAAATCAAGAAATGAAAATAATTCATATTTTATACTACAAAATTATTTTGTATTTGAACCAATTACGTACCAATCTCGTGTTATTGCATCCATAATTCATTATGACTTATAGCTAATAGCTGTATATAATGAATTTTCCCATGTGCATGCGGGTCATAATTTGCATGTTCCTAAATCATCAAGGCCATTCACCTTGCCGAAAATGCAGCGAGGAAAATATTTTTGTTAGTATAGTTGCCCCCATGTGATAAATATATTCTATTCTTTCTTATCGTCACAGAAAAATCTACAGCTATATTGCACTACGAATCTAATCTCGTGATTATGTAATTTGTTAGTAGTTATTTTCACTACAAACATACAATGCACAAGAATATTTAGTAAAGTGAGGCAACGAATCTTTTTTATTTTTTTTTATTTTGCGATGAAAGATTTAGATAAATGTGTATATAAGGAATTTATAGTTACATGGTTTAGATAAAGATTTAGATAAATGCACAATCCGTACGGATCAAATTAAGATTCATTATAAGTAAATTTCTTAGATTTTTAATGGAAAAAGGTTACATGATTAGGGGTGGCCATTTTTCCAATTGAAGGAAGGTATAGAGGAATTCTTTTTGGACTTGATTAAATCAAATGGTGATCAAGTAGGGATGTCAATGAGTGAATTTTACTTGAATTGATTTGGAACTGCTTATACTCCATTAAATTTTAAAGTTGCGGTTCCGGTTCTGGTTACAGTTCCAGGTCCATAACCACTTTAGATTAGGACCGTTTAGACCCATAGTTTGATGATCCGATCCAGTTTCGGTTCTCGTTCTTGAACCAGAACCGATACTTATTTATTCGTTCTGGTCCGAGTAAAATCTGTCTATTAACAAGTCTAAACTTAAGTAGGTTTGTCAATTTGTCGGTTCTACTCATACCGATCCGAAATCACTCATAGCACATTAAATTCTAAAGGAAGGGTTCGGTTCTAGTTTCGGTTCTGGTTCCAGACCCGCTTAGATCCAGACCGTTTCAGACCCATAGTTGATGGTCCGGGTCCGATATCTAATGAATCGGTTTCAGAACCAAAACAGATATTTATATATTGATTATGATCCAAGTAAAATCCTCCGATTGACATTCCTATAATCAAGTGCGATTTTTGTTATCGGTAAGCAAGAGGAAAGGACGTGTTTTAGGTTACAAGGATGAGGCGGGTTTTATGGTATCATATACTTAATCGTTGTACTTGATTAAATCATAATATACATACATACACATTTACTTATTTGTTTATATACAACGGCTAACCAGAATTTCATTGGGGGCCTCTTCTACCTTCTCATTAGTAATGTTGTCTTATTTTTTTCTTCGTCATTTCAAATTCAAAATTTCAAAAAAAAAATCAGAAATATGACAATTTGGTGACGCTATAAGAATTAAGACATATAAAATGATTTGTTTTAACTCAAATCGGCATGTGTGCATATATATATATATATATATATATATATATATATATATATATATATATATATATAGTTCAACTCTTATCCTAAAAACTATATATATTAGATGATTTAATGAATCTGTTGAGAAAGTTAATAAAAAATTTAGAATTTTGACCCTATGAAAACTTTCTTTTTGGATTATTTTGTTGTGCATTCATCAATTTTAGAATGTTTTCTCACGTTGTAAAAATGGTTATCACATTAACCCTCCCTATATAGATATATATATATTATAGATCAAATTTTTTCATCAACTTTATACAAAACAAGATAAAGTTGTGCAAAACTTTCTAAAATTATTTTGTTGTGCAATAATTTTAGAATGTTCTTTATGATTTTATTCAAAAAAAAAATGAGTTCTCACTTGATCAAACCCATATATATATATATAGATTGATTATAGAGGGAACTACCTCTTAAATAAGAACTAAGAAACAATAACCACCATTGGATTGAATAAGATCGGACGACTTATAATTATTTAATAAAAAAATATTAAATCCCTAAATTTTCGTTATTTGAATATTTCATATTCAATTCTTCGTTGTTCGTGTAATTCATGTTGTTGTTCATGTAATCGTAGTTCTTGTACATATTATCACATTCCATTTAATTGTTATGTTAATGTAATTCATGCTGTTGTGCATGTAATCGTAGTGATTGTGCATATGAAAATAGTTAATTAAATGAATATATAAAATCCATTAATTTAGGGTTAAACAGATACCATTAAAATCTGATGATAATAAATGATCTATAATTAATCTTTACCGATAGATTATAAAAAGTGGATGGACTATATTAGTTCTTAGTTCTCAAAAAGTTGGAGTTCTCATTTGATCCACTTTATAATTGTGTTGGCATAAACAATTTTATTATCTGTTTATCTTTAATTATTTCTTTGCTTATTAAGAACATAGTTCATTCTTTTGAGGATATTTAAGCAATGAATATTTTTATAAAAAAGGATGAGGTCTATTGTTCAATTTCACGGTTCTAAGCGGGCAAATCTAATGAATTAGGTTGATCCAATTGTTGGGACGGGAGATTATGGGGACTCAATGATTAAAATTACATATAATGAGAAAATGTTTAAAAAATATACTTTTTGTTAGAGATTTATTTGTGTAACATTTTATACAAATCATTAAAATTGAAATCACTTTTTACTAGAAAAACTGTCTTATTTTAATGCAGAATTTGCACCCAAATCATTGGAGTTAGGCACGAGGATGTGCAATTTTACCAAAATATTACTCATTGTCTATCCACAGAGTTTCGCTTTAAAGTGGCTTGTAAGATTCAGTACGAAGTTCCCTTTCTACATTATATTATATTATTATTCAGTAGATAGGTGTTTTAATTTTGTATTTTTCTCCAGAATATAGAGTGTAAGTACACACACCGCAATAAATATTTGTTCCCCTTAAACATTATTATTCATCCTCTTAGAATATAGAGTAAGTATACAAACCACAATAAATATTTGATTTTGAAGCTGTAATGGCTCGCACACAAAAATAGTACTGTACATATTAATTTTTTGTCGTCGAAAAAGAAAAACAGAAGAAACTAAAAAGACAGAAGAAGAAGTTCCCAAAATAAAAGAGGGGGAAAATAAAACGAAAAAGGAAATTCATTTTGGGCATATAAAAATGCAACTTTTAACATTATCAAGAAAAACAGTGACAGATAATAACTAAAATTTGCAAGTAAAAAGTGGACTAACTTCCCTTCAAAATGATGAAGTGGATTAACTTTATCCTAAGAATTCAAGAAGTATTACAGCGACTAAAAATACATACATAAATCTGATCTAAAGCTCTGATCCAGCCTTTCATCCCTGTCCTTTTCCTCCTCTTTTTTCTCATAAATTTCCTAAGTATCTTCTGACTAGAAGACAAATCCCTCTCAACTCTCAAGAACCCATATAAATTTCCTCCATTAATTTCAGCTACGCTGTTCTTTTAATGATCGAATTGTATGTATAAGTTAAAATTACTGATACCCACCAAGAAAACCAACTAAAGATTCTAGCTTGGCCCATAAATACTAGAATCCAGATATTTATTCGTTTATTAGGAGTGAGTGCGTGTTCTGGGTTTTATCGCTTATTTGGTAAGTGAGCTGCGTGCGCCGTGTTTGCTAGAAGCGTTGAGATGGGTAAGGTAGCTGTGGCGGCGACAGTGGTGTGCACGGCGGCGGTCTGCGCCGCTGCTGTTCTGGTGGTGAGGCATCAGATGAGGAGCTCCGGTAAGTGGGCGAAGGCAGAGGCTATTCTGAAGGAGCTGGAGGAGAAGTGCGGCACCTCCACTGCCAAGCTCCACCAGGTGGCCGACGCTATGACGGTGGAGATGCATGCCGGCCTCGCATCCGAGGGCGGCAGCAAGCTCAAGATGCTCATCAGTTATGTTGACAACCTTCCCACAGGGTAATAGTGTTTGATTTTGAGCAATTGTGTTATGTGTTTTTCTGATTAGAATTGATTGTTGTATGCCTCTGTATCTGGACTATTGATTTGATGATTATCAATATTTGGTGTTTAAGAGTGATAGTTATGGATTTGAAGTGCTTTTGTTCAAAATTTAGGAAAATTGCTCTCTTTGTTATGTTGATTTCCTCTTTTTCAATGTTTTGATTGATAAAGTTAGCTCATAAATATATGAAGTTTTGTAGGTATATTAATGTCTGATTTGTAATTCATGTAGATCCAACTTTATATAATCGTTGAGGCAAATATAGTTAATTTTTGCTGATCATTTTCTCTATTGACATATTAGTTTGTAGCTTTGGTTTTAAGATGTATTACATATGTCATATGCCTATATGTTCGAGTTGCATTTTTGTTGTTCAATGTGAAGATGATTAAAATGTGTGGCTAATAACAAGATAATGCTTACCACATCCATTCATGTTTTCCTATCTCATGGTGCTGCCAATCAATTAGAGAATAACAATTATGGAATTTTTTACCAATGTGGATTTGAAGCTGCTTAGCATATTTCATCTACAACATTCTCCATTTGAGATAGAGGAACGAGGCCTCTTTTGATTGGCTGAAGGGACTTTTTCTTGATGAACATGTTCCGATTCACTTTATGTGTTATCTCGGCCTTTTGATTTGTTGTCATCCTCTGGAGTCCTGTGACGAACGCACCAGTTTTCCCTTTTCTTTATGATGATTGTTTTAGCAGACATATATGAATATGGTGCTTTTCTACGTTTGTTTCTTCTGATTCTTGCTTAATCTTTTCACATATGGGACCCATATTTAATAGTTAGAGCTATAGTGTTCTTCTGGTGGGACCCTCTCTTACCTTTTGCATCTCTAGTGGTTGTAGCTTGTTCTCTTTATATATTTTCAGTTGGTCACAATTGGAGCTTTCTATTTTTCAGAGCTTGTTTTATGAAATAAGTGGAACCAGATCTATAGTTATGCTTTTTTATTTTTTTATTTTACATTTGAAAGCTACTATTACAGGGTGAAAGGATGCTTCTTTTTAGATGAACACCTTTTGATTGCTTTTATTTTGTATCCTTATTAAATCCACAGTTAAATTCTGTAGCTGAGCTAATTTAGCATAATTATGCATTTTGTTACATCCACTAAACATGCATCATTGCATAGTTTTACTAGTCTGTTAGTGCCTCTGTTTCTTGCAAGATAGGACCTTAATGCTGCCTTAGATGATTTTTTATGTCTGTTGAGTCATAATAGAAGGATATGTTATAGCTTTAACTTTTGGCAGTGACGGCGAATTCCGTCGTCCTATTGTCCATTTAGTTTTCTCTAGTAAACAAAATTGTCATTTATTCTTTTGGTTTCTTCACTTAGAGTAAGAGGCATTTTTTGATGATAACATTAACTCTGTGTACTTACATTGTTTTGTAGGAATCTAATACCCATTCCGTGAGATATTAGACTTTTCTATATTGTTTCTGAGCAAGGAAATCTATTCTGAAGTGCTCAAAAAAGACTCCCTTTTTCTTTCTTGAGCAATAAAATTAATATTTTGCAAGGGTATGATTCCCAAATTTTCTGTTCAGGTATGAAAATGGATTGTTCTATGCTCTGGACCTCGGTGGAACAAACTTCCGTGTTATGCGAGTACAGTTAGGTGGTAAAGACAATGCCATCAAGCAGCAATTTGACGAAGTTTCTATTCCTCCACATCTGATGGTTGGATCATCTCATGTAAGTACATTCTTGTGGCGTGAAATGCTGATTGTATTTATCTCTGATCACTGACGCTCTTGCTGAATGGTTGCTATTCAGGAACTATTTGATTTCATAGCCGAGGCACTAGCAAAATTTGTTGATACCGAAGGTGAATACTTTCATCTTCCACCCGGAAGGCAAAGGGAGCTTGGTTTCACCTTTTCCTTCCCCGTTAGGCAATTGTCTTTAGCATCAGGAACCCTAATAAAGTGGACGAAAGGCTTCCTTATAGAAGATGCGGTTTGTTTCTTCCATGCTTCTTTTTCCGCCCTTTAAAGTGGACGAAAGGGCCACTATCCTGTTGCGTTGTGTTGAAAAGAAACTTTATGTGTTTGTGTTCATATTGACACTTTAATCTAATCGATTGTGTTCAAGTTTGCCCTTATCGTGTCAACCCAAAAATATGTCTTGTTTATACGAATTGCCACCCCTACTGAAATCTATTCGTCTGCATAATATGTGAATTTGTTATTTCAGATATCAGTTTTCTGTTGCATTATCGATTTTTAACTTTTCATAGGTTGGAGAAGATGTGGTTGGAGAGCTAACAAAGGCAATGGAAAGAGTTGGCCTTGATATGCGGGTGACGGCTTTGGTGAGTCTTTTGCGCTTACAAGATGTTGGTTTGTTTGTTTGTTTGTCTGGTTGTTTTATTATTTTGTATATTTTGTAGGCCAAGTACACTAATCTAACTCAATAATATCCCTTGTTTTCTTCAAATCTAACTCAATAATAACTATTATGCTACATTTTCTTTTCAAATCTAACCGGGTCACCTTTCTTGTGCCGAATTGTTGACCGATGTTAGATTTGAAAAAAATGATTTATTGGGTATGTTCTTTTAAATAGTCTTCGATTTGAAAAAGGGCTATATTAGGTAAGATTAGTCTATTTGCCATTGTTCAATGATTACCTTATTATTTACTTTGACTGTATTATAATTAAAATTTATAATAATATTTTAGATTTACATTTCCACTTTTTAGTTTGATAGATTCAATTTATAAATCTAATAAATAATTATAAAATGAGAGTACCTCGTGGTGGTAATTGAATAATGATTGTGAGTACGCGGTCAAAATGCCTCGTTGAACTGACGTAATGCGTGAGAATCGGACCAACTGCAAAATAGAGTAAGAGGGGGATCTCCGGGTAGACACCCCGACGTCCAAGTCAATAATATATTAATCTTAAGGTTTATTGATAGCTTAAGACTGCATACCTAACCCTGCATGATAAGGGTATTTATAGGTGTAGGTATGATATAAAACAAGGTGATCCGGATCCTTATAGGAATATGATATATGCAAGAGATCTGTTCCGTATTACTCGCGATAGATCTGTCCGTAAAGAGTCCGTTCCTATCCGGAGACAGGAATCCTTATGATTGTAATTTACCAATACATGCGGTGTCGTTTAACTACCTTCTAGTTCTATGGACTTGGGCCTATGGGTCCAATTTCTAGGGCCCATAGTCTTAGGTCGCCTCGCTGGCTGGTACTTTGTATCATGATACAGCATACGTGGTTAGTCCACGTATATTCCCTTTGATGAGTTGGCCGAGTTGGTATTTATTCCATATCAACGCATCTATTCGCTATTCTCGCCATGTATATCATGATACGGTATATGTGGGTGTTTGTGGGAGTAGATTATGCTTATTACCAGTTATGGGAGGCTAGATCCGGTACTGCATCTGTCCTCTATTCTCGCCACGCATTAAATTTGTGGACTACTTTTCGCAGCTTTTTCTGATAAGTGCACTTGCTCTTCCCGAAATTTCGCTTCAACTCTTCAACTACTTTTTGATCATGTCCCTTGATTTTTGAAAAACATTTTGCTTTCCCATGATCTGAACCGTCGATTTGTCCAAAGGGTTTGATATAAGATCTCCTGGGAAATCATCTTCTTCAATTCCAGTTCTTTACTTTGTTATCTTCCTCAGAACTTCATCCTTTCATTCTCGCGCGATGCCCATTCTATGTCTGCCTCTAGAGATGCCTACCTTCTTTAGAACATAATCCAAGTATTTTATGTGCGAGTCTTTTTCTTTTTCTTTTTCTACTAACGTGCTAAAAGTAGTAGAAAATTTTCCTTTTATACGAAAAACTCATAGACCTTTGAGGAAAATTGCTCTCATGGCCATCGAAAAACAAAAATTTAAACCCTTTACTATGCGTGGTAAGAAATTTGATGAGTTACTAAGGATTCTTCGTTCTCCCACTGGTTGTGCTTTCTCGTCTCCTCGGGTAATGATGGTCCTCTGGCCTCTGATCCTCCCACCATGACCTTCTAGTTTCACTAGGTCAAGGTTGGACTTCGCTTCCCCATATGCTCTTTTTCTAGTAGAATTATCAATGCTCTATCTTATTCCCATAAATCAACTCTACCCTTCTTCTATCCGCAAAGCTCTTTTTTTTTCATTTATCCTATGGGAATATGGAATTTTTTATACCTTCCCCATCTTTTTTCTTACCCATGATGTCTACATTCGTGGTATGTTTTATTATTTTACGAAAAAGTATACTAGTCTCGTACACTTGTACGGAAGGATCCTAGCTTAGATAAGGACTGGATTCATCAATATTTTTGCGATGAGGCAAGGCCTTTTGGAGAGGTGATTCTACACGCGTAGCCATTGTGTGTTATGACGCCCGGTCCCGGCGCAATAGCACCTGACAATCTGATGGTGTTGATGGAGAGCCAAGGATTTCGGTCATGACCATGACCTGTTAGCCAGGATAATGTGCAATGCGAGTATCTGATCTATTACGGCTTTTTTCCCGGGCATGAATGGATTGATGAGATAGGTAACTCCCCTGGAGTGAAGAAGCACTTTTGCCTCGGTTGACTTCAGATTTACCTGGTTTTATGTTTTTCTTTGCAGATATGTCTTGGCAGGAGGAGCTGTTGACTTATCATCGATCTGATGAGCCACCTACTTGGAGGAGTGCTCTAGCCAGCTCTTCTAGGTTCTGGCTTCTGAGGCTATCTCCGTCCTTTCCACCCTTCCTTCTTGTTACGAAGGTAACATGATGTTGGGGAAATTTTTCTCTATAATATTAACTGATCAAAACTCGTATATATATGCAAGTGTCCTAACTATACAAGGTAAATCCTAATCTTGATCCATAAGATATACCATATATAAATATATATCTAACACTCCCCCTCAAACTGGAGTATAGATATTAATCATGTCTAGCTTATTACAAAGATAATCAACCTTAACCCCATTAAGAGTTTTACTGAAGATGTCTCCAACTGGTCTTTAGTTCTCATGTACCGTGTAAATCACTCCCAACTCAATCTTCTCACGAACAATGACAATCAATCTCAATATGTTTCGCTCGTTCATGAAAGACTGGATTAGATGCAATGTGAACTGCCGCCTGATTATCACACAACAAATTAGCTGGTATTGAGACTTTCAAACCCACTTCGTTCAGAAACTAATATACATATATGACATTAGATTTAGCTATAGCTCTCTACTCCGACTCTGCACATGTTAGCTATGAAGCACCAATACGAATACGATACGCAATACGATATGATTGAAAATACGTCAATTTTCTAAAAATTCAAATACGAATACGTTAAAAATACGTTTATATTTTTTATTATAGTTCTATATTATATTAATATTATTATTATTATTAAATTCATGTAGAATCGTGCATATCAAAATAAAGCAATTAACTACTTAATTAAAAGTCTCAGATAATAGTCTTAGTCATAGAGTCTTGGTGCAATAAATCACATTACGATTTTTCAATTAAAAAAAACACACTAAAATAATATTAAGTCATCAAATCCTCCTCTTCATCCATTGCATCATCATTTCCATCTTCGGTAAAGATAATGCTTTCCATCTCTGGCTCATCAAGCGACAATTGCGCAATCTCGAGATCTCCAACATCCTCAAACGTACCAAAGTTGTCTCCTCCAATATCCCACAACTTAGTTTCTCCTTTGAAGTATTTAGGTGTTCTTCTGGATAACAAACGAAGATTGCTATGAATGAAAACCAAATCCTCCGCATGTTTCGCTGTCATCTTATTTCTTCGCAATGAGTAGATGAAAGAGTACGTGCTCGAGTTTCTCTTAGCACATGATGAGGCATATGGATGAAGGTTGAACAAGTAGCTTGAATGCTAAACCTTGAAGAGTTGGCGCACTTGTACCATATGTCACCCACCAACTCTTGGGATCCAAGTCGTAACATTGCTCAATTGAGTCAGAATCAGCGAAATCCGCTGACATGCTAGAGAAATTAGCATACCCCATTGTCACAATCCTCCTTTGTGCACCATCCGGAAAATACTTCTTTAAACATTTAATTCTTTCCTTGGAAACTTCATTATCCCTATGCGGGGGACTCGGGAGGGGTCTTCATTAAGCCATTGATCACTGTGATATCTAATAAAAAAGAAAACTTATGTAATAATAGTAAAACAATATAAAATTATAAAATTAAAACACTTAAGCTTCAATTATTACCTTGAATTTAGTGAATGAGCGAAGCAGTGGAGTGGAGTGGAGTGTTGTTTTTGTTCCAACGGCTTACTAAGATGATATGAACCACATTATAGAAGTTAGATGACTCATGAAGTTCGATTCTTTCATACTTGTACATTGCCGCTTCACTTTTCTATCATCGAATCCCACATATCATAAACTAAGTGAAGACACGGCCTATCTGTGACACAAGCTCGAAGCATGTCATACAAAGGAGCTGTAAATGAAAGTATATAATCAATCTTATCCCACCAAATATCATCTAATACTTTCATTTTCATCCATCTTGCCTTTTCTACATCATCTTCTCGATAAGAATCCCAATGTTCACTTATCACCATCTCACCAAGGCTTCTCTTTAGAAGCTTAAACCGCTTCAACATCACAATAACAGAAGCAAATAGAGTTGCAGCAATAGATAGCAATTTTAGAAGGACAAATGTGTTAAACATAGCTAACCTCATACCATGATTCAGGATGAAGTTCTTGATCATATTAGCATCCGCTGCAACATAGGAGATCCAAGAGCATAACCAAAAAGTTTCTTGATTATTTTCAACATTCTTCACAGCACATTCTGCAATGCCAAATTGAGTGTATGAACAACACATGGCATCCAAACGATACTAGGATACAACCCTTCCACCAGAAGTCCAGCAGACGAACAATTCTTAGCATTGTCTGTGTTTACTTGAACCACATTTTGGGGACCTACTTCATCAATAACTTCTTTCAACAAATTAAAGATAAAGATCTTTAATCTCCCCTGAACAGTCAACGACCTTCACAAACATAGGTCCACTTTCGGTGACGGCCATAAAATTGATTAACGATTTTCTTTGTGAACCACTCCATCCATCACTCACAATGTTAACTCCTTTTTCACGCCAAGTGGTTTTAATGGGTTGCAACAACCTCTCTACATTGGCCTTTTGGAGGAGAGATGTCAAGGTGGCAGATAACCTCCTAAATTATGGTTGGCAGCGTAGGAGAAGCTAGTAGCATAGTAAGGACTTCTTGCCACGTGCAATCAAAGCATTCAAGGTGTTGCGACCTTGAATATTGAAAGCTTTGCCAAGGGCTGTCGAAGAACTATCACTCCCCTTTCTTTTCTTTGAATCATCGTAGTCTTTATATACTTCACTTGAAAACCTTGTAGAAGGGGGCAGTGGCGCAGTTTTGGGAGCACTAATTATTTGTTTTCTTTCTTCTTCTTCTATCAATTTGCGCATATCCGCCATATCTTTTCATTTACTTTGTGGAAAGCCTTAATCCCACCACCCCACTTCAGTAAATGGCTCACAACTCGGGTATACGTAGTCTTCTTTTGTATTTGACAAAAATTACATTGCCAAGATACACTTCCACTACAACTTTCTACTGGCCCAGATATTGTGACGTATCTCCACAAAGGTTTAAGGCCATCCAAATATACACTTGTAGACGAGGGTGATATCTGAGAAGTCGATCCGGATGAACTAGTGGAGGCCATCTAAAAGGCTTTAAAAAATCTGCAATCAACGAGGCACGAACAGAATGCAAACTGAAAGTTATGTTTTAAATTCAAATAAAGATTTTTTTCTGCACAAATATAGAAATTCAGAGCGCAATATTGTTCACAATGATTATTTTACAATTAATTAATCTATAGAAATCCCAAATCAAGTTATTAATGAATTAGTTTTTATAGGTATAATACAAAAGAGGAATATTGTTAACATATACAAAAGAGGAATACAAACTTAGTAACTTACAATTAACATATACAAATCACAATATTATTCACAATGATTATTATTTTTACAATTAATTAATCAAAGCATTAGTTAACAAATACAAAAGAGGAATCAAAAGGAATTGCACAATAATTAATGGAATGGGCAGCGATTAAATGGGGATTAATGGAATGGCGATGGCCGAATGGAATACAGCATAAGCATCCAAACAACAACCGCACAGCAAAATGAACAATACAGCAGCAGTACACCACAACAATAGCAACATCAGGAACATCACACAGCAGGAACGACACAGCAACAGCGGAACAACACGCAACAGCAACCATAACAACACAGCAACAACAGCACAAAAAAAAAAAAGAACAGCGTCGACAAAACGAAAGCTGCAGCAAAATGAAAACGTCAAAAACTTACCGAGGGGAGCGACCTGAGCAGACGGCGGTGGCGCAACAGGCCGAGCGGTTGCAACGCAAGGCACAACAAGATGAGAATGGCGTCTCCTCCGTGAGGCGTGAGTGTGAAAAATGAAAGGGGTATTCTTTGTTTTTGCTGTTTTTTGTGTATTAAAACCCTAATATACGTATTTGACTTTTATAAAAATGTATTTGACTGTATTAAATATGTATTGCATTTATTTAAAAAAAGTTTTTAATACTTATTTTGGACGTATTTAAGACATTCGTATTGAATACGTATTTTCTAAATACTTAGCCTATTTTAACGTATTGGTGTTACATAACTTGTTAGATATATATATTTATATATGGTATATCTTATGGATCAAGATTATGACTTACTTTTTATTATTAGGACTCTTGTATATATATAGGAGCATTGATGAGTTAATAATTTCCCAAACATCATGTTTTACCTTCTTATCATGGTATCAGAGCCTAGGGCTTGAAAATTTCGAAATTTTTGAAATTAGGGTTTCAAATTTGAAAATTAGGGTTTTTGGGTGAAAAAAGAGAAAAGTCACATATTTGAGTTTGGAGCTCACCGGTTGACACCTCCGGCACAGGGAGGTGCGCCACCGTCTAACGAACCTTCGCCGGAAGTCCGGTCGCTGGAGTCGGTGCGTGTGGATCCGACGTGCGTGAACAGTGTGCGCGTGAATAGTGTTTCGGTGCAGTTCAGTTTTTCGCGCATACAGGTTGCGTTCGTGGTCGGAATTTGCTCCGACCGGTCTCGTTCGACTCACTCGACGTTCTCTATGTACCTGTTCAGGTTAGCATCGGGTTGGTGTGGATCTGGTTTGTTTTAGATTTCGTTTTTTTTACTCAATTTAGTGTTGGGCTGTTTTGAATTGATGAATTATGTCTAAATCATTTGAACGTAAGTCAGTAGCTCCTGATATTGTGCTAGTGATGACAAGAATCACGGAGCACAAACTCGTTCCTACGAATTACTTAGATTGACGTTAGACAATTGAACTTTATTTTTTGAGTGTGTCATATGACTGATTATCCACCCTCTGATTCTTCAAAACTTCCTTGGCTACGGGAGGATGCCCGTTTGTTTCTACAGTTTCGTAACTCTATCAGCAGTGAGGTAGTTGGATGGTTACTCACTGTAGGACAGTTAAAGCACTTATGTCACAGAAGGTTTGTTATCTTCGTAAATCACTTTATGGTTTGAAACAGAGTCCTCGTGCATGTTTGACACTTTTGCTCGCGCTGTCGAGGAGTTTGGTATGACACAAAGTAAATCTGATGACTCTGTTTTCTACAAACGATCTGAAGGTGGTATTATTTTGATGGTTGTGTATGTGGATGATATTGTGATTACCGGTAGTCAGAATTCTAACGGGATTACCTCTTTGAAATCTTTTCTTCCTACTCAATTTAACACCAAAGATTTGGGTGAGCTCAAGTATTTTTTGGGTGTTGAGGTGATGAGAAGTAAGAAAGGAATATTCTTATCTCAAAGAAAATATGTGCTTGATTTACTTTCTGAGACAGGAAAGTTCGGAGTTAAACCATGCAACACTCCAATGGTTCCCAATTTATACCTTACTAAAGATGGTGTGTTATTTGATGATCCCGGGAAATATAGAAGATTGGTTGGAAAGTTGAATTATCAAGAGTGACACGTCCTGATATAGCTTATCCAATCAGTGTGGTGAGTTAATATATGTCGTCACTAACTGTTGATCATTGGAAGGCAGTGGAGCAGATTTTGTGTTATTTGAAGGGAGCGCATGGAAGTGGAATTTTGTACGGTGATCATGGCCATGAGAAGATTGAATGTTTTTCATATGCTGACTGGGTAGGGCCAAAAGAAGATAGAAGATCTACTTCAGGATTGTGTTTGTTCATCGGTGAAATCTAATTTCGTGGAAAAGCAAGAAATGGTTTCACACTCAAGTGCAAAGTCGGAGTATAGAGCTATGGCTAAATCTGTATGTGAGATCATGTATGTATATTAGTTTCTGAACGAAGTGGGTTTGGAAGTCCCAATACCAGCTAAGTTGTGTGATAATCAGGCTGAAATTCACATTGCATAATCCGGTCTTTCATGAGCGAACCAAGCATATTGAGATTGATTGTCATTTTGTTCGTGATAAGATTTAACGGGGACTGATTTCCACATGGTACATCTTCACTAACGCTCTTAATGGGGTTAGGGTTGAGTATCTTTGTAATAAGCTAGGGATGATTAATATCTATGCTCCAGCTTGAGGGAAGTGTTAGATATATATACATATTTATATATGGTATATCTTATGGATCAAGATTAGGACTTATCTTGTATTGTTAGGACTCTTGTATATATATAGGAGCTTTGATGAGTTAATAATATAGAGAAAAATTTCCCCAACATCGTGTTTTACCTTCTTAACAGCGCTTGAGCGTGAAACAACTTATTGTTTCTTGCTTTTCCACGAAATTAGATTTCCCCTTAAAACACATAAAATCATGAAGTAGATCTTATATCTTCTTTTGACCCTACTCAATCAACATTGAAAAACATTCAATGAAACATGATCAACGTACAAATTCCACGTTCAGCGCTCCTTCAAATAACATAGAATCTGCTCCACTGTCTTCGAATGATCAACAACTAGTGATGACATATACCGACCCACCACACTGACTCAGGATGTGTCACTCTCAAATAATTCAACTTTCCAACCATTCTTCTATATTTCTCGGGATCATCAAATAACACCATCTTTTGTAAGGTGTAAATTGGGAACCATTGGAGTGTTGCACGGTTTAACTCCAAACTTTCATGTCTCATAAAGTAAATCAATCACATATTTTCTTTGAGATAAGTATATTCCTTTCTTACTTCTCATCACCTCAACACCAAAAAAAATATTTGAGCTCACTCAAATCTTTGGTATTAAATTAAGTAGGAAGAAAAGTATTTTAAAAAGGTAATCTCATTAAAATCACTACCAGTGATCACAATATCATCCACATACACAACCATAAAAATAATACAAGCTTTTGTAGAAAATAGAGTCATCGGATTTAGTTTGTTTCATACCAACCGGACTTCTCGATAGCGTGAGCAAAAGTGCCAAACCATGCATGAGGACTTTGTTTCAAACCATGAAGAGATTTACGAAAATAACAGACCTTCTATGACTCTCCCTGAGCGACAAAACAAGGCGGTTGCTCGATATAAACATCTTCAATCAAATCACCCTGAAGAAAGGTATTCTTGATATCTAGTTGGTGAAGGGCCCAATGATGCCGAGCTGCCAACGAAATAAGAAACCGGATAGAGGTAAGTTTGGCCATGGGTGAAAATGTTTCACAGTAATCAACACCATAAATCTGAGCATAGTCTTTAGCAACAAGGCAAGCTTTCAATTGATCAATGGAGCCATTAAGATTGACTTTAATTGTAAACACCCACTTACAACCAATGGGTCGTTTACCTTCGGGAAGCTCTACTAAAACCGAAGTGTCATTAGCATACAAAATATTTATTTCCTCAATCATGGCATTGCGCCACTTGGGATGGGTTCAAGCTTCAACAATAGTTTTAGAAATTGACACGAGAGAAGCAACAAAAGCACTAGACCAAGGAGACGATAAATTATAGGAACAGAAATGGATAAGTACAAGAACGTTTACCTTTACGAAGAGCAATGGGAAGATCATCACTCTAGGGTAGATCAGACGACGAAGATATTGGCGCATCAGGACATGAGGCTTGCGTATCCGGGGCAGAAGCAACAATAGGAACCGAAGGCGGCGGACGACGAGAATATGTTTGTATGATTGGAGGTTTAGCTAAAGTTGTTGGAGGAATAACCACAGCTTTTGGAGAAGGAACAAAAGGAGGGGGATAGTGTATAGAAGAAACTCATCATCCCCCATTGTAAGAAGTAGAAGGTGTCCTAGATAATGGTATATGCTCGGAAAAGACGACATCAGATGATATGAGATATTTGTTAAGGCTAGGACAGTAACAACGATACCCTTTTTGTACTTGAGAATATCCCAAATAAATGCATTTCAAAGATTTGGGATCCCAATTTGGTAACCTGAGGTCTTACATCCCGAACAAAACAAGTACACCCAAACATTCTAGGTTCAATAGGAAACAATGGTTTGGAGGGAAAAAGAACATGAAAAGGGGTCTTACCACACCGAACTGAGGAAGGCATGTGATTATTGAGAAAACAAGCTGTAGAGACTGTATCTACCCAAAAGTGTTTAGGAACTTGGATTTCAAACAACAAAGCCATGTCTGTCTCAAGAATGTCATTTTTTCCTTTTAGCTACACCATTTTGGGACGATGTATCAACACAGGATGTTTGATGAAGAATGTCATTATGCATCATATAAGAACGAAATTATTCAACAAATATTTTTAGCATTATCACTTCGCAATATTTTCACAGGAACATCAAATTGAGTTCTAATCTCGGCACAAAAGGCGGAAAAATGGGTAAACAACTCAGAACGATGTTTATGAAATATAATCATGTCATACGTGAATAATCATCAACAAAACTAACAAAGTAACCGAAATTCAGGTTTCGATATTATAGAACAAGGACCCCAAACATCATAATGAACTAACTCAAAGGGATCAGTAGCTCGCTTATCGACACAAGGACTAGAACTAAGACGATGATGTTTGGAAAATTGACAAGACTCACAATCTAAAGATAACAACTTAGAAAACTGCGGGCATAGTTTCTTTAAAATGACAAGAGACGGATGAACAATGAGCTTCAAAGGGAGTAACGATTCCAGTACATGCTACGGGCTTGGGAAAATGTATGTCCATAGTGTAGAGGCCGTCACACTCATGTCCCTCACCGATAATTTGTTTCGTCGTGAGATCCTGAAATGATCAGGAAAAAATGAGACAACAATTAAGTTTGTGGGTTATTTGACTAACAAACACCAAATTGAATGAGAGGTTTGGTAGGTTGAGCATGGATGAAAAGGGTAGAGATAGAGTACATTTGATAGTTCTTGATCTAGTGACACGGGATTGAGAACCATCAACTAAAGTAACATGAAAAATAGATTTATGTAAGTCAAAGAATCAATGACCCATTTGGAAGGTTTCGAAACAAGACATGCATTGGATTTACCAGTCTCAGGAATGGCAGAGATAGGAGAATCAGATTGTGGCTTAGCTTGTTTCTGGAATCGAGACAACTTTGCATATTCGTCAGCAGAGATAGTGATGGTGTGACCAGTGTTATTGCCACTATCAGCGACATAAGTTACTGACTGGGGCCTCTATGCAATTTTGGACAATCTCGTTTGATATGCCCAATTCCATATCAATAATTGCATTCCACATCTTTTGTCCATTGTCCGGGAGTGTCCTTATTCCCACCATCACTATTCTTGTATTGTGGCTTTGCAGACTCATATACACCAATACGACTAACAAGGGCATTGCTTGGACTTGGCTTGATATTGTATGTTCAGTGCGCAGAGGAAATCTGTGAATCAAAAAGAATTTGTGACTTAGTAGTCTCAAAGTCAGATAGAAGACCTGCTAAGAAACTCATTACAACCATCTTCTTCCTTTGAGCCTGTTGTATGTGATATCGATATCAGTATTGAACGGAAGCAACATATTGAGTTCTTCATAAGTCTTCTTAAAATCCGTAAGAAATCTATCCCCTTGTTTGCCCTGTAGAAGGATCGACACACATCATATATCCAAGAAATATTCCCTTTTCCAGAATACAAAAAGTCAAGATACGTGAAAAGTGTTTTATCTATCCTACGGTGAGTAACCATCCCAATTACCTCACTGATGATAGAGTTACGAATCTGTAGAAACAAACGGGCATCCTCTCGTAGCCAAGGAAGTTTTGAAAAATGGATTATATGTCATATGATTATCCATTGACACACTCAACAAATAAAGTTCAATTAACGCTGATTTAAGTAATTCATAGAAATGAGTTTGTGCTCCGTGATTCTTATCATTATTGGCACAATATCAGTAGCTACTGACTTACTTTCAAATTATTCACACATAATTCATCAATTCAAAACAGCCCAACATGAAATTGAACAAGTCAATTGAAAAATAGGAATCTGAAACAAACTACCAACCAGATGCTGACCTAACAGGTACACAGGTAGAGAGCGTCGAGGCGAGTCGAACGGGACCAGCCACAGCAAATTCCGGCCACTGACGAGCCATATACGCTCGAAAAACTGAACTGCGTATAAACACTATTCACACATGTGGGACCCACACGCGCCAACTCCGGCGAAGGTTCGACGAATGGTGGCGCACCTCCCTATGCTAGAGGTGTTGACTAGTGAAGCTCCAAACTAAAATAGGTGGCTTTTTCCTTTTTCACCCAATAATCCCTAATTTTCAAATCTGAAATCCTAATTTCAAAATTTTCAAGCCCTAGGCTCTGATACTATGTTACGAAGGTAAAACATGATGTTGGGGAAATTTTTCAGCTGAGCTTGCTCCGCCTGTTGGTTTGGAGGTGGAGATTACCGACTTTACTGCGAATGCCGCATCTGACCCGCATCTGAGATCTGAGCCTATCAAGGCTACCGACGTTGACGATTAGGGGAGGATGTCTCAGCTCAGCTACTGGAGGAGCCTTGGCCTTAGTGTTCTGCTGACCGGCCCTTCAAACGCCTGAGGAGGGTTGCCGAAGTTCCTTCGCCGTCCCCTGTTCTGTCTCAATCATTGAGGGGGATAGTGATTCGTGAACCTATTGACTCTGCTCCTACTGAGGTTGACCTGTGATTCGTGAACCTATTGACTCTGCTCCTACTGAGGTTGACCTCTCCGAAAAAGGCAAGTCTCTTGGGGAGACAGGGTCATCTGGCTCGGCAATTTATCTCCGCTTTCTTGGGCCTCTAGGGTCCATCCTTAGCAGTTCGAGGAAACCTGAACCCTTTTTTCTTTGCTGCTATCTCAAGCAAGGCCGTTGGTTCCCTTGTGAGAGAGGTATATGACTCGAATGTTTCCAGCTTCTTTTTTCCGGCTTGAGTTTTCTGGTCTCTCCCTTCTTCCTCCATTCTTTGTTTTGGGCGGTCCTTTAAGCGCAGTACTTTCCAAATGCTGTTCTAGAACGATATCTTCCAAGTGTATGAATTTATCTGTTCGAGATAACAGTTCTTCCCAACTTTTTGCGCGTCTTTAGATTAAGGATGCGAACAAAGGACCATGCTTTAAGTTGTGAGTGAAAATATCCACTTTTACTACAGACCTTATGTCCTGTAATTCCAATACTATCGCATTGAATTTAATTAAGTATGATCTCAAGGTTTCTTCTTTGCCTTGTATAATTGACCATAAATGATGCGTTCCATGCACTGACCGCCGCGCACTTGCGAATTGGTTTAGGAAGACCACCTTCAGGTCCTTGAAGCAATGTATGGAGCGGGATGACAATTGTATGTGCCATTGCTGCCCTGGGCTCGTGAATGTGGTTAGAAAAACTCAGTATTATACCCCATCAGTGCATTGATGTAATTGGGAAATGTTTCCGAATCCATCAAGTGCTCCTAATGGTCTGTGAGCCCGTGGTATTCGTGGTTGATGTGCTTGAAATTCTTGGGTAAAGGGTCTGTATTCGTGGTTGATGTGCTTGAAATTCTTGGGTAAAGGGTCTGCCTAGCTGCTCAACTGTTGAGAAAGTGATGTTGGGCACTATTTTTATACCATATCCAAAGCTTTCAACTATGTGGGATAATTCCATCTTTGATCATGTTCTACTTTATCTTGTTTTCTTTGATGGATGGACATCTCCTCTTGTTGTTTCCTTAGGTTAGCTAATTCTTTCTTCATATCCTTCATTTCTGGCTGCTGCCGATATAGCAATTCTTGTTATTATTCTCAAATACTAGGTGCGACAAATCCACGTTCGTTTGGATTCGCCTCCACCTCATACTCTTCGTCACAACTATGTTCGATTTCTTCCGCGAAGGACAATTGGCGGGTATTTACCCTAGCCATTTTGTCCGAATTATATCTTCTATTCGGTGCCCTTTTGTTATTTGGATCCTCCCGTGCGTTTCTGTCCGCGGGCTGTGAAGTTGTGTTGGCTGGTGGAAATCCTCTGGTATTCAAACTTTCAGGTGTTATGGGGTAGACTTATAACTGATTCTTGATTGGCTATGAGGTTCTGTCCTATTTGAGGAGTAAGGGTCGCATCCTTTAAATTCCTGGGCTTTCTCCGACCATATTCAAGATTTGAAGGCTCTTGTTTTCGTAGTATGCGTACCCTTTGATGAGTTGGCGTAGTTGATATTTATTCCATATCATACTTATTATTTGATAATTAGATATGATGATTCATAACTACAATTTACAATTTCTTTTAGTTTCTATATTCTATTAACAGATTTTAGTTAGGCATGATTATTTTATGATGATTACTAATTAATGTCGACTATATTATGGTTACACTTATAATAATATTTAGATTTGTATATTTACTTTCTAGTTGTTAGTTGATATATAGAGATGATAATTTCATAACTCGGATTTACAAGTTGTTAGTTTTAACTTTTTATTAGTTAATCTTATGATTGATTGTTATAATTAATTATTAGTTTTTACAATAATTTTTACTATACATGTATCAATGTCACACATAAAATATATTACAGAGAATTTGCTATCCTATTTTATGTTATCATTTTCAGATATGATTCCGAATTAAATAATATCAAGTATATAATCCTATAATAGCTTGTATTTTCGAAGTTAACCTAGTAAATTTTTGCTGATAACCCATAAATCAAGAATATGGAATTTCTGCTGATAAGAAGCTTTCGATCCATTCCATTGATTCTCTCCACATTCCATTTCAACTATGACTAGAGATGTTAATGAGCGGGTTATACTCGGATCAGAACCAATCAATAAGTATCGGTTCTGGAACCGACTCATTAGATACCGGATCTGAATCGGACACTGACCATCAACTATGGGTCTAAAACGGTCTGAATCTGAGCGGGTTTGAAACCAGAACCTGACAAAACCAAAACTGAAACCGTTGCTTTAGAATTTAATGGGTTATGAGTGATTCCAGATCTTGTATGGGTAAAACCGATTCATTAGTAAGCCTACTTAAGCTTAGGTTTGTCAATAGACGGGTTTTGCTTGGACCAGAACCAAATAAATAAGTATCGGTTCTTCAGTTTCAGGAACCAAAACTGGATCCAGATCGGATCAGACCATCAAACTATGGGTCTAACCGAACTGCAGCTTTAAAATTTAATGGGCTATGGCGGTTCCGGATCGGTCCGGATAAAACCCACCTATTGACATCTCTAACTGTGACAACTCTTTTCCCAATTTTTGGTACGTGCTTCTAAAAGATTCTTTTCCTGGTTGTTTGATGCAGGTCAATGATACTGTCGGAACATTAGCTGGAGGACGATACAGCACTCCAGATGTCATTGCTGCTGTGATCCTGGGGACAGGAACCAATGCAGCTTATGTTGAACGGGCACATGCAATTCCTAAATGGCAGGGTCTGCTACCTAAAAGTGGAGAAATGGTTGGTGCTTTTTTTTGAAGTTTTGTCATTGATTGATATTTGTAGGATTTAGCTGAACCTTTCCATTTGTCAGTGCTTAATTTGATTGCTTCAGCAATTGACCAGCACTATACGTAAAGTAATTCTATTAACTGATGTTCCTTCTTATTGGAGGTTATAAACATGGAATGGGGTAATTTTCGCTCATCACATCTTCCACTTACAGAATATGATCAAAGTCTCGATGCTGAAAGTTTAAACCCCGGAGAACAGGTACTCTATTAACCTATATTGTATTATTATGTCCTACGCTGTAAAATGCTGATGATCTTTGAGCATCTGTACCATCTTTTTTTGTCTTGCTGCTGCAGATTTTTGAGAAGATAATTTCTGGCATGTATCTTGGTGAAATTGTACGTAGAGTTTTATTGAGGATGGCTGAAGAGGCTTCCTTTTTTGGTGATACGATTCCACCCAAACTCAAAATCCCATTCATACTGAGGTAAGCAATGCTACTTGAGACAGAAAATACATTCCATTATCTTGAACAGGGTGTGTGTTTCTTCCATTTCTTGCTGTGGCCTATATTGTCGTATGGTGTCTTGAGATTAATCTCATATATTTATCTCAATTCATATCCAATAGCATAAAACCCATTTGTCCTCTTCTTATATAGTGTCTGAAACTTTCAGTTAGGTTGTATCTCACTAATTTTGTATCCCTCCATCCTAAATCAAAACCTGCTTTAACATAAGACAATGTTAAGAAAAATAACAATAATAAAACTCCATCCATTCACCAAATAGGTTCATTTAATTCCGTTTTGGTCCGTCCACAAAAACATAACTTCATGATTTTTACCCTAAATCTACCTATATATTTACATTAAAAAATCTCATGACCCACCTTTTAAATCTACTATCCATTAATATATTCATTTATCATTTCTATGGCCCACCTTTTAATTCCACTATCCATTTATCTATTCATTTATTATCTACACTCACTTTACACTCATTATAATTTATTAAAACTCATGTCACCAAAATCAAAGAACAAATATGGTTGATGAAGGGAGTATCATTTTGAAATCGAGACATGCCATTAAGACATCTCAGAAGGAATTGCGAAAAATAATCCAGATACAGAAGAATGACCTTGAAACAAGTCTATAATAGCAAAGTTAGTGTTCATATTTAGGCTTTACTTCAGAAGGGCAAATAGTGGGTTATTTATGCATAAAAGCACCTCTGGTGATTAAATAAAAGAAAGAAGAATAATAGCTGTCATGAAATAATATATCTGCCAAAAAAATTGGGTAAATTGACAAATAACTTTGAATATATAAAATATTGAACATATCCCAAGAATTGTTCCGGTGGTTTTCACTCTTCTAAATTGAACATATCCCTAGGCTTGATTGATAAGATAATTAAACTCAATCACAGATTAGGTTTGAATGATTCGGCCCGTGATGGATAACTAGGCCTGTGATACAATCATCTAGTTGGAGATCACTTATCATCCCATAAATTTGGGTTGATTATTAATCATTATTCATTCCTAAATGCAAAATTTCAAAAATTACCTACCAAAATTATTTTAATTTGGGTTGATTATTAATCATTATTCATTCCTTAATGCAAAATTTCAAAAATTACCTACCAAAATTATTTTAGTTTTCTTTGCTCTCGAATTTTTGCATTTTTGTTACACTTCAAGGGCAATTTGATATTATGCTACATTTTAATCATAATTCTTTAATTTATCTGATACCTCAATGAATCAATCAAAATAGTCCAATCCTACTTTATCCTATCAATTTTATTATTCTCATCCACCAAACCAAACGCCCAGTTGGTCTACAGCACAAATGTTGCACATGTTAGATCTTCAATCTATACATTTGATTTCGTGTGAAGTTGAACACAATGTGTATGTTCAATTGAATTAGGCTTAGCTACATGATATGAGATCTCTGTGAAGGATATTTCTGATTAGCAAAATAGTGCCTTATCAATGTTTTTTCCTTTCTTTAGTCCTATTCTTCTTGGGCCTCTAAGGATACCACCAATAATTGTATTGTCTTTCAGAAGCTACTCTCCTTTTCATTCTGCATATAATTATTGGCTAAATTATAAATATGTCCAGAACTATCACAATTTTTTCAATTCTATCACGAACTATCGACTTTGACTAAATAATGTCTAAACTATGAGAAACTATGCAAATTTATCCTCTGAAAAAAGAAAGAAAGAGAAAAGTGAAAAAAAATCGGTATCTGAAAGCTGAGTAGGATCCTCATGAACTTGACGTGTGTAGAAGTGATTTTTTTTAATACCAAATAAGCTCACGCCATGTCAAATTCATGACATTGTCCTGCTCAGCTTTGAGGTACAAAAAAATTGTCTGGGGATAGATTTTGCATTATTAATTGGTCAGATTTGATACATAGAATTGGAAAAACGGTAATATCTTGGGATATATATAACAATTTAACCTAATTTATTTTTGTTGAAGTTTGCAATCAGGTTAGTCTCTATATACCATTAGCATTTAGCCACAGTATCATTGTGGAGTGCAACCCTGTCGTTGTTACACATCTGTGGTAATAACAAACTTAAGTTGCATAACTTGAAGGAGTATCTTCTATCCATCTCACTTCAAAATATGTTTTATTTATTTTCTTCATTTTCGCTAAATCAATGCTTTAGTATTTTAAGAATTAGATGAGCAAAAAGTTCAAATTAATCAATTATTCATCAAAATAAATGGTAGAGTAACCTATATTATTTTTATCAATCTAGAGTACACTATTGTAGCTTTTTCTTCTTTTTCTTCTCCATAGCATTAGAGCTAGATAACGCTACACTATACAGGACGCCTGACATGTCGGCAATGCATCACGACACCTCTTCTGATCTCAAGGTGGTCGGGAGCAAGCTCATGGATATCTTAGAGGTTCGAGACTAAGTTACATTTATGATTTATCCTGATTTCGCAGCTGCAGACTCTTAATCATTCATGACAGGTACCTAACTCCTCCTTAAAAATGAGGAAAATGATAGTAGCAACCTGCAACATCATTGCCTCGCGTGGGGCCAGGCTCTCCGCAGCTGGCATTGTGGGCATCCTCAAGAAACTGGGAAGGGACGTCCCGAAAGAGGGAGAGAAGCAGAGGTCGGTCATAGCTTTGGACGGGGGATTGTTCGAGCACTACACTAAGTTCAGAAAGTGCATGGAGGCCACTGTCGAGGAGCTGCTGGGAGATGTCTCGGATAGCATTGTGATCGAGCATTCGAACGATGGATCGGGCACCGGAGCTGCCCTTCTGGCAGCTTCTCACTCCCAGTACCTCGAATTCGAAGAATCTTGATGGGGGCGTTAGAGGCTGTTCATTTTCGAGTAATTTTTCACAGCCGGTTGGAGTTTTCTGGAAACTATGTATCCTATACTTGGATGCCTTTGGCGGAGCACAGAGGCACCGGTGGAAGAAGATGAATAAATTGAGGGATTTACTAATGTTCGAAAATCTTTAGGTGGTTCCCATTGCGAACAGGGATTAGATCTAAGTGATAATAATAACTGATTTCATTTGCAGTTACTATATTCTCTCTCTTTTTTAGTGCCCTTATTTTCTTTATATGAAGAAATTGTTATTTTGTGTGTTCTCTTTTGTTGTTTCTGTTTTATGTTTTTTGCAATCATTTATTTCCTTTCAAATGTTTTAAGCCTTATGTTATAGACAAAAACTTGGGTGAGCTCCGCTTCACGTGAGTTCACCCTTGTTTTTTGTTAAAATAATTATGTATTAACAATGGTGAGTAAGGATAATTAGATTTTGTTTATTTATAATTAAATTTATTATTTTTTAATTATAATTTTTAATTCAAAATTAGAATTTATTAATTCACAAGTAAAGTTTATTAATTCATAATTAGGGTTTATTATTCAAAATTAGGGTTTATTAATTCATCATTAGGGTTTATTAATTCAAAATTAGGGTTTATTAATTCAAAATTAAGGTTTATTATTCAAAATTAGGGTTTATTAATTTTAATTATGGTTTATTAATTCAAAATTATGATTTATTAATTCAAAACTATTATTTATTAATTTATAATTAATTTTAATTAGAATTAATTTAATAATAATAATTAATTAAGTGGTCTCACTGTGCGCCTAGCATGCACAGGAGACCACCCCTATGTTATATCGGTAAGATCTTGAGAGAAGTATGCTTAGAAAGCTACTGCCTCCATTGATTAATTAGTTAATTAAATTTGTGAACAATAAGTATCTTCTTTCTTTAAAGGGTTACAATTATAATTTATGATCTGAAATTTAGCATTTGTTTGATTTATGACTTCAACTTAATTTATAATGTGTTAAATAAATTAGCATTAGAAATCTGACAAGAATTGCTTGTAAAACATGTTTTTTTTGTGTCAGAGTTTTATTCTTTCCATATCCCAACTTGAAAAACATATTTTATGAGTGATCATTGTCAAATTTTTACAATGTCATTATTAACTAATTTTGCAAAGTTTGAGTTACTTTAAAAATAAATTGAATCAGAGATCATCAAAGTCAGGTTATAATTAACCACTCTTTTAGTGTAATTTTATTATCTATTTACTAGGTTCTTTTGTTTGTTTTAGTGCCTTTGACTCAATTATCCCCTCACGAAAATCATGGATGAATTAATTATCTAGTCTAAATTAGTTATAAATGGCCTAAACAAATAGTTATTCCCTTTGTTTTTTTATAAGTGTCAGTTATCGTCAAATTACATAATACCAAGAAAATAGAAAAAAAAATTATCTTTGTAACCTTATTAATTATTATGATAAATACATTTTGATACAATTAATTATCTAATTTTAAGAATATTAAATAAAGGTATAAAGAAAATATATTATAAATTTATTTTAAAATTACAAACTATGATACTTATTAAAAAATAAGAAAAAATGATAATACAAACACTTATTAAAAAGCGGATAGAGTATATATGATGGACGAGCATTTGTGAGTGTATTTGAAGAATGAAAAGTAATAGAAAATTATATGTATGAATCTCGGGGCAATTCCATGACTAATGGTAACAAGTGTGTTTGAATCTTTTAAGTTTTTTAAAATGTAAAGTTTTTTTAAAAAGGAAATGAATGTATAAATTTTTAAAGGTTGTGTCAGGAGGAAAATTATATGTATGAATCTCGGGCAATTCCATGACTAATGGTAACAAGTGTGTTTTCTTTTCTTTTCTTTTTTTCTTTTTTTTAATGCATAAATTTTAAAGGTTGCGTCGCGATGGACTAACCAGACTTTCTTCTACTATTAACTACTCTAACACACATACACACAAGTGTATTTTCTACATAGACTATTGACATCCATGATCCATATGTTGGTTAAACAAGGTTAAGATTTTGCAAAAATAAATTAAGATTAATATATTTTGTTTGTGATTCAAATTAGAATTTGATATTATGACAACAAAATTTGTTATTCATTACTCAAATTAAAAACTATACTAGCACCTAAGATAATTATTAATTCCCTAACACATTCCAATATTGTAATTCGTTCAAATAAAATGTCTTATGTTTTTGGTCTCTCGTTTACTTAAATATTATATATATATATATATATATATATATATATATATATCTAATTATACATCATATAATAACATTATTGTTTTAAATTTCTAGTAATATATACATATTTAATAATATTATATTATATTATAATATTACCATTAACATAGATGTCTAGTAGAGATAGGATAGACAAACTCGATTGATATACTAGGAAAGCTCAAATTCATTTCCTATTTATTTCCTATTAGAGATCACGTAGGATAGGAAATGTCAATTAGTATAATAGGAAACTTGAATTCCTTGTCCCAGAAGGTAACTCAATGGTAAAGGTTAAGTAGATAGGAGAATTTTTGCATATTGCTTATAAGTAGTCACCTTAAAGAAAGTAATCCAAATCTATTAACTCTATCATCAACCTTATCTAAATCTACTACCTATTAACCAACTGAGCTAAGCCCGTGATGTAGGAAAGTCGAATCCCTATCATAAATAGGATTGGAGAAAGGCAATCTATATAAAGGCAAACTCAATGGATTCATAGATAGAAATACTCTGCATTGCATTCGAAGTTTAACATGTAGCAAACCCTATTTGTGATTTGGAGAGATGCTGTCGTCTGTCTTCAACCGCCGGCGATGTTATTCCAATCATCCATCGAAGAGCAAGCGAGAGATTACGGATGATGAGATCATCAATTATCTCGCCAACAAGGCTCTCAAACTCGCCAACAAACTGAGCAGAGACGATCCGAATCATCCCTTCATATGGAGAAAGAAGATCCAATGCGATGTGTTGCACGGTGTGCCGCAACTATTTTCCCTCAAAGCAGAGTAAGATCCATTTGTATAGATATCATCTACATCCAAAAGCATTATGCTTTGGAAGAAGCTTGTACAGTTTGGGAAGGGGTCTTGATTGATAAAAGATGAATCTACTTCAATGGATATACCTTTAGGCACGACCATACATAAATAGAAATCACACTTGAAAATGATGGACAATTAGCTAGAGCAGTAGGTGCTGTGGCAAAACTGATTGCAAAAGATGGAAATCAGCCATATTAAAATTACCTTTTGGGAGGTACAAGAGATTGGAGGAGAGAAAGCTCGAAATCGAAAAAATCAAAAGAATAAAAGAAGAAAGAGCGATGAAGAAAGCAGAGCGTGAGGAAGAGATGGCGTTACTGGCTAGAGAGTGTGCGGGGCTGAGTTCCACGATTGGGAGAAGGAAGAAGAGTTTGAGTTCCATCAAGCCAAAATCAGATCGAAGATTCAATTGCGTGAAAGTCGCGCTAAGCCGATTGACATTCTCTCGAAACATTGTGGTGGTTTTGATGCAGAGATGGTGTTTAAGGGTTTGAGTGTTGAAGAGATGGAGGAGGTTTGTAGTTAAACAAAGATGCAGCTTTATTTATAGAAAGAAACTCCTACGGGTGCAAGATATTGGGAGGCAGTTTTGGTAGTTTGTGAATGGGAATTAGGGAAAAAGGTAGCAGTAGGGGTGATGGATGTGTGCATACGAGCATTGAAGCTGATGTAGAAGCTGTATTGCAAGGGAAAACCTATGTGAAATAGAATCTTTGCAATGCCAAATTGAATCCCAGATGCAATCTGGTACTGCCAAAGTGGTTGAATATGGGGAACTTCTTCTTAAAAGACTCCGTTTCTCTACAAAGCAAAGGCCTATTTGAAGGAAAGCTGCTTATCTCAGAGTGAAAATATCAAGACAGAAGTGGTCCAAGAAGCAGAGGAAGTAGCAGGATCATATTCACCACAACTAATAGATTATCTGGTGATGATGAAGATGCAATTGAGCCTGAATTGGACAAGGCTATTTTTGAGAGGAAACGTATTGCTGTAGAGGATGCCATGGATTCTGAGGTGCACCGCCACCATTCTAGAAAGCCCAAGTATCACAGTCGTGTTCACAAGGGTTAAGAGTGGAACAAGTACAACCAAACACACTACGATCGCCCCCCAAGAGATTAATTCACAATGCATCCGCCCTAATTAGATCATGGTTGGATTACCACTAGCATGATTGGATTCTTGTTACTTTCAAGCTCTATATCTCAACAAATAGAAATGGATGCACCATACATCCGAAAATACACAAGTTTTTGTCAGCACTTAAAATAGTCTATCTACCTTTATATTAAGTGAGGCATTTCTCAGATAAATGTTTCACAACCTTTTAGTCTCTGAAACATCAAAACACAGACATATATGGTACAGCAACATCAAATGACACTGCAGTCTGAGCGACTTCACAGAAAGACTGTAAAAACAACTACATAAGCATCTCAAGGTAGGCATTGATACTTAAAAACATGCTTGATACAAGGTCATCATCAGCACCAACACAAACATTCTCAACTTTACCAGCTTAGAGCGGCTGCAGCGAGGCGTTGTTGAGCCTCTCGAGCGCGAGAATCAGAGCCTGAGTGCCCAAATCACCCTCGCCGTGGGCCTGAAGTGATACGTAAAGCTGCTGCGCCAACGCCAGCCCCGGCAACGCCAATCCCATGTTCTGGCATTCCCTCAAACAAATTCCCAAATCCTTGACGAAATGATTCACATAAAATCCCGCCTCAAAATCCCTCTTCAAGATTCTGCTCCCGTACAAATCCAACGATTTCGAGCCGGCGGCGCCGGTCGAAATCGCGTTCAAATAGCTATCTAAATCGAGACCAGCCTTATGCGCGTAAATCAATCCCTCGCACAGTCCCACCATTGTTGAGGCGATCGTCACTTGGTTCGCTAATTTGCAGAATTGCCCCTTCCCCGCGCCGCCCATGTAGTACACTCTGCCTAAGCAATTGAACAGAGGGGTTAGCCGATTTACTAGGACTTCATCGCCGCCGGCGAAGATTGAGAGGGCCGCCAGGCGGGCGCCGCGGTCGCCGCCGGAGACGGGGGCGTCGATCGAGGAGCAACCGGCGGATGAGGCGGCGGAGTGGATCTCGACGGCGAGGGAGGGATCAGAGGTTGTCATGTCGACTATGGAGCCGCCGGGGCGGAGGCCGGAGAGGGCGCCGGAGGCGGGGTCGAGGAGGACGTGGCGGACGTCGGAGGGGTAGCCGACGATGGAGAATACGACGTCGGATTGGGAGGCGAGGGATTTGGGGGAGTCGGCCCAGTGTGCCCCCATGGAGAGGAGGGGTTGGGCCTTGGATTGGGTGCGGGTGAAGACGGTGACGGTGTAGCCGGCCTTGAGGAGGTGGGAGCACATCGAGCTCCCCATCACGCCAGTTCCGATCCACCCCAGCTTGGTGGTGGAGGGGCTGATGGGTTCGGCGGCGGCGATGGCGGCGGCGGCCATGTTGCGGCGGAGGAGAGGGGAGTAAGGGAGTGAGAGGCGGAGGGATAAGAGACGCATGTTCTGATGAGGTGTTAGCGATGGCTGAATTATCTGGCCTTGGATATAATTGTAATTTTGGATTATATCCAAGGCTAATTTGGTAACCGAAAAAAAGGTTTAATTCACCCCAAAATCATTGCAAATTTTTAAGTTAGAATTCAAGACTAGATTTGCCCTTCATGAGTATTAGGGGTGGCTAATTTGTCACAACCCAACTTCCTTAACCATAATTTAGTTAAGTAATTAGGTCGTGATGTGGGTTAAGAAATAAATTCTGATAATCGATAACAATAAATGTGATCAATAATTCATATCAATAGCAATGTGTGACCTTAACTTTCATCATAAAGTAATCAAACATTTATGGTTCAAAGAAGTGAAATAGAGTTGACAAATGTTGATTATAGGTCCTCAAACCATAATAAATGATCGAATGAAGAAGAACAATGGCTGAGGACAAATAATCACAATGGAATAACCAATATCAAGAATATACATTTTCAAGCATTTTTCGATAACATGGAGAATTTATCGACGTTTTAAAACATGGTTTGACAATGGTTCAATGTCATTATATTGGGTTCAACAAAAACAATTCTGAGCATTCAAATAAATCATTGTTCATACAAACATTTCCAATAAATCCATGTTCTCATAAACAAGTCGGCAACACAACAACAATGTAGAGATCATATCAACAAAATAATGACCATCATCAAGATTTGTTCGGTCGATTCGGCATAACAAAACACAACAGCGGTCAAGACCAAAGTTCGGCAACGAGAAATGTGGCTGAAAATTATGTATGATGATATAAAACTCTGGGCAACAAAACATATTAACATCAAACGAACAACATCAATAATTGAACATATCATCATTAATCAAAACATCTAGAGAAGCTCATTTGCACAACATTCGATTCCAGCATCCTCTCGAGCTCAACCTACACGTTTAGAAATACATGCAGGGTGTGAGTACAAAAATACACTCAGTGGGTATACACCAAAAATATTAAAACATTAATCTTAGAGCTATAGAATTGACTTGCCAAAACATTTTCAACACACGGAGTTTTAGTGAAATAACATGTGCATGCTTTTCAAATAAACACTTACTTGCTTTCATGTTCATAGCATCATAACAAATGCATATGTATGTTCTATATCTGCATACAACTTTCTCTTCTCATATCCACGGACTTTCTCTATGTGTTGAGAAGTATGCCTCATTCTCAAACACGCCTTGACCCGAAGGTCACTACCCGACGTCAGTAAATTATTTCTTTCTTTCTCTTCCGTGGATAGGTAAATGCATCATGCTCATGCTCATGCTCAAAAATCAGACAAGTCAATCAACTTTGCAAATAAATGCATATCATATCATTCTGAAAATATTTAAAAGCATATCATATCATTTTAGAAAAGATTTATACCCACCTCGCAACAGTCACTCGAATGGACTGTACTTTTTGTCTTTCATATCTTTCTTCTTTCCACTTAGTCCCTCAATCAACATAGATCGACATAAAAGTCTACCAAAAAATCAAACAATAAGATAACTCTTTATCTCGTCTAAGTCGTTAATACGACAATAACTTCTTGATACATAAGACTCTATGGTCTATAAACACTTGGTTAATGCATCCTCTAACATCTTAAACATATATAACTCTTAACTAAGTCTCACATGATCGAACAAGCATAGAAAACTCAACAATATGCTTAAACCGTCTAATCTTAATCAAAAACCGACAATACTATACAACCATAACGTATGTCCAACGTGAAAAATCGCGCAAGACGTCATCTATCTTAGACTAACCTCTATATATGCTCAACTATCATCAAAGATCACTAATCAATCATCAAAACCCAAAGATCAAAGCTTTAACATAAAAAACCCAAACTTGACGTCAAACTAAAAATTTTCAATTTTCGAATACGTCGGCCGAAAAATCTGAATAAATCATTTTAAGATGTATTCATATCATAGAATCCAAATATGAAGTCAAAATGATAAAATGAAATCAAAAATCCAACATTATAAGGGCTTAGGGTTTCGGCCAAAAAGGGGTTCTAACGTGGGTTCGATTTCAAACGTTTTTCTTGCTCAAAACATATTTATATCAACCCAACAACACAAATATGAAGGAATATCAAGCATATAAACATCATAAATTCAAGATCATAGCCTCCATAATTTCGAAATTCACCAAAATTTCAAGAATAAACACATGCTCAAAAATTCAACGTTAAACAACTCGTCGGCGATTAATCTAACATAATATCAAGAGATAATTGAACAACAACATATTCCTTCATAAATCATCAAAATAGCCGAAAACATAGCATGCTCAAAAGTTCATGTTTTTAAAATTTTTCAAACCGTAGATGTGTTCTAAGGATGAAATTATACCTGAATACGAAGACAGATCGAAAATTCAACGGTTAGATCTTACAAAATTGGAGCATGAAATCTTCAAAATTCTAGTGTGTGTAGTGTGTGTTGGACGAAAATTTTGGGAGAAAAATCATGAAGATGATTAATAGTTGCATATATATAAATCTACAAATTTTCTATTTTATTTTTCATTTTCTTTAATATGGTGATTATTCACCATATTCTAGAGAATTCCATAATTCTAGAGAATTCTTTTTCTTTTTCTTTCTCCATTTTTCATTTTCTTTAAATCATGATGAATATTCATATTCTAGAAAATGCATGTTTTTCTAGAAATAATACTGATGTTATAAATACATGCTATTAATCCATACTGTTCTGATTTCAAAACTCAATTTCTGATAAATCGTTCTCTTCTTTAAATTCTTTTTTAAAACTCAAATAACATATTATAAACATCAAAATTTTGATTATAAAAATATTTTTGGCTTCATAAACCATTTTGGGTATTCTGCCAACGATTCGGGTTTATACGACAAACATATGTAACAAAGAACAAAAACTCTGAAATTCTAGGATTCTGAGATCAAGAATTCTATGAACGTATATCTATCATCTCAAGACTTTTGAAATCTAAGTTTTCTTATTTTGACAAGACCTAAGAATCTTATCTTAGGTTCTATCTTCTCGACTCGAAGCTTAACTTAAAAGCTTCTAGCTTAAACGATTCTTTCTTAAGGATGCAATGCCCTTCTTATAACTCTTAACCCAGGAGTTAATCTCTGCTATATGAATGCGGGGTATTACATAATCGGATCGGATCGGATCGGGTACCCTATCCAAAATTTCCAGGTACCCGATCCCGAATTTCTTCTAAAACCAATACCCGACCCATACTCGTTTTGTTTAGTCAGGTACCCTAATACCCGACTCGGGTATTAGGGTACTTGAAAACACCCGAAATCAGAATCCTCAATTGTCATACCCCATCTTTCTCAATAGGATTAGAATGACTTTCGAAATTAGAATTTTTAAATGATTCGTGCCCAGTGAAAGAAAATTTTTAAATTCCAATAAAAAGAAATTATTTCATTAAATATTATGAAATGATTACGAGAATTATTATATATAATATAATAATCAAATATGATTTATATATATATTTATAAATCATTACATCAATAATATTATGCAAATGTTTAATTATTAATTCATAGTTTTTAGGATCGAACTTTGAGCCCGTAAGAATAAATTATCTAATGGGCTTTAGTTTGAAAAAAGCCCAAAAGAAAAGCCCATTGGACATCTAAACCCTACACTATACAAACTTCACCCCTTTCATTTTGAACCCTAGCCTTCACAATACACTCACTCATTCTCTCCTCAGCCTCAACAAGAGAACTCCAAAGGTTTAAACTTTAATCTTCTATTTCATTTTAATGTGTTCTATTTGATGTGTGTGCGTGAGTTTTAGAGAAAGAGGAAATGAGGTTGTGTGTTATGTGTGTGTGCTTGAGTTACAGTGGGGGAGGAGGGGTATGAATGAGAGAGAGACTCAAACTCATTCTCTCGACGAGGCGAGGAGAGAGGCTGGGGGTGGATCGCCGTTGTGTGAGTGCGTCGGCGTGGGTGTGTGCACCGTCGTGTGCGTATGTAATGAAGAGAATCGAGGTGTAGAGGGAAGTGGCTTAGGTGGCGGCGGTTGCCAGAATCCGGCGTCTGCGTGAGAAATGAGGGAGATGTGAGGATTTTATTCTTCTTTCAGAAATGTAGAAATGAGAGGGAGATCTGTGTTGAGAGAAAAGAGAGAGGGGAGCGAGCCATCGGCCGCTATTATTGGCAGCCGACGACGTCTTGCCGGAATCAGAGATGGAAGACGGTGAGGGTGTTGGAAAGAAATGGGAGAGAGTACGAGGGATGAGAGAATACGAGAGAAGAGGGAGGTTGTGGCGGTCGCGACGGCGGCGCAACTCGTCGACCGACGACGTGGCCGGCCGAGCGTGGAGGCGGCGGCGCGATCTCAATGTTGTGTGTGGTGAGTGAGTGCCGAGAGAGAGAGAGAGTGAGAGTTGGGGGGCGGCTAGGGTTAGAAATTAGGTTAGTTTAATTTATTGTTTTGGGCCAAATGTGTTGTGGGCCGTTCTTATTTTAATATTTGGGCTGGTTCCTTTTTATTTAAAATGTTTTGGGTTGTCTTTAAAAAAAAAAAGAGTTAGGCTGTTTATTTTATTTAAATGTGTTTGGCTTTATGTGTTTGGGCCGAAATTAATTGCTAATGGGTCTGAAATTGTTTTAACTCTGGGCCCAAATTATAATAAAGGAAGTGGGCCGAAAATAAATGGGTTGGGCTCCAGTGAATTAAATAAATAGTTGGACTCTAGTTAATTAAATAATATTTGGGCTTAGATTTAATTAATGGTTGGGCTTTAGTTTAATTCATGATTGGATTTACTTTAATTAATTAAATCTTTGGACTTAAATTAATTAAATAAATAAGGTTTAACTTTGAGACTTAATTAATTAAATTATATTAAGTCTAATTAAATAAATAATTAACTTAAACTTAAATATAAGTTTAAATTATTTAATTATGGTAAGTTAATTAATTAATTAATTAATTAATTGCTATTAAGTTTAATTAATTAATTGACTAAGTCAAGGCTAAGTCCAAGTTTAAGTTACTTTATTTTATGATCATGACCTATCTAATTAATTTAATTAAATTCTTTTAATGAAATTAATTAAGTTAGAATATTTAATAAATTAAATTATGTTGACAAGTGCATAATTTGAGAATTTTATTATGTGTTATATTATGTTTAAGAAACTCGGAATTGGCTTATCGGACGACGTCCGAACTTCGTGAAATTTTATGAACATTAAAATAAGTCTTTAAAGGCTATTTAATAAGGTAGAACCTTAAGGTTCCAAGAAATCGATTGAAAGTGCGTTAAAACTTAAAGAGTCAGATAACATACCAAACGGGTAATTTGACCAATCCACCTCCCAACTACCACCAAGACCACCCCAAAATGGGCAATGACAGCCATTAGGTCTGTAATAACAGTAGAGAGACGTTCAAGACCAGACCCCATTCACTCTTTCACATTTTCTCTCATTTTCAAATTTCTCTACACTTTTCAAACTCCCAACACTAAATCCTCCCTCCCCAACCTATCCCACACTCAAATAATCCTTCTAAGACCATAGTAAGGTATTATTCAACATCCTCTTCCATCCTAATGGAGAGGAAATTTTATTTTGAATTTTTGGGTTTAAAAACCCTAGTTTGCTCCCCATTTATTTTCGTGACTTTAGATCCTTCAAATGCTCTTGAGCCATGAATGAAAAATGCTTAGAATAATTTTCTAAGGCTACTGTAAAAATTTCATAATTTTTGGAGCATGTTTATATTTTTTCGATTTATGCTTTATTTATTTTTAAATATGTTAAAGCATGATTTTGTGAATGTTATTTGATATTGTTACTTGCTAATGTATTATAAGCATGTAGAATAAATATGGTATTTTTCAGAATATTTTTGGATTTTTCTTGTATTTGTTTGATTTTATTTGTTGAGAAATAGTTGAGATATAGTGTTTAATATATGATATGAACATCATACATTAATCTTGAAAATTTTGAAACACTACTCCTATTTTTTCAAAAATGGGCAGAATATATTTAAGTATTTTTAAGCCATTATTTGATTTTATTTGTTGGAAATAATAGGATATATGATGTTTAGAAATATATGAACCTAATATGCATTGTTGGGAATTATTGAACACATATGTAAAATATGTGTGAGGACAAAAAGAATTCCAAGCATTTCGTTCATATAATAAATATTAGTTGATATTTAATGTTAATATTACATGTTTATTTCATATATAACCATGTTGTGCAAGATTGGAAATTATTGAAAATATATATGTATGTTCTTAGAATTACCGAAAAGTTTTAGGGATGAAAAGCATGATTTTAAAATTTTAATGTATGATATGTAGTGATATTCCATGTTTAGTACATAGTATAAGCATGATATAATTTTGTGGATTTATTGAACACTAAGGCAAAAAGAAACATGATGACCGAAAGCTTTAAGCAATTTAAACTATGGTTTAAAAATTTATATGATGATTTTGAGTTTGTAATTAAATCCTATAGTATGATAGGAGTATGATGTGATTTTATTGGAATTTATTGGATGCACATACTAATTATTGCTAATTATCGAAAACGTAATAGAATGGCTAAGTATGGGTTTAATTTTGATGATGAATGATGCTATGATAGTAATATGAAACTTTGGATAAATGGTTGTGATTAGGGTGAATGAATGGAACACTTATGCACACTTACACAATGATTGTGTATTACATTAGAAATTAGGGTTTTCTAATGCTTAGTATAGTTTATGTTGTGTATGGTTTTGTTGATGTTGAATGTTTATGTTTATGTTGAACCGATAAACCAAAACCCCGAACGTAAACAACATAATACTATATGAACGAGAATCCAAAAGAAATCGACCAATTTCGATAACTTAAGACGGAATAAACGAGAATCGAAGTTAGACACAAATTAGGGTTTTTATTAATGAAAGGATACTCAAACGTGAGTTCCTACGTTAGAAAAACCAAAAGTCGAGCTACAACGTTAATATTCCATAACGACAACTCAATACGATATTAGTTGGGCGTAAACACAACTCGATAATGAATAACGATTATACGACATATGTAACCTCCGGCGAGTTAAGTTAAATAGACAATGTCGTAATGTGTAAGCAACGATTCGAACATAAGATGTCGATCCTTATGTCTCAAAAGCCGAGTTAATATTCCCGAAGTACTTCATTTATTCTTAAGTACTAATTACTTACATGATAGCATATGTCCACTTGAATTGTAAGTCAATATTCCTCTTTTAATTATCGTGCTAATACGACAAGTCGTCAGCATAACCTACTAGACGTAACTACAATTGTTAAGTCTAGTTAGTGGCTTGAGAATATCCTAATTTACCAATCATAATTTGATTATCGATAACCTATAACGTAATAACGTTATAATAAAACTAAGGTTAAGAGTCGAGGATAGACTCGAATATGTGATTCATAATTGAAGTTCACCTATGAACGATGAGGTAATATAGCTTGAGAATTGGGATGTAAGATAATGGAAATTATCTTAAAACAATCACATAAAATCATAAAGAAACCCTAATTGGGAACTTTAAAGTCGTAATTTATAGCGACCATCGATCGATAGAAAGAACCTAAGAACGGCTATTTTCTTATGAAGGGTTCGATCGGGCGTGAGTTCTTGAGGAAGGATACTCACCCCCTCATTTAGAACCACTAAGCTTTGGATTAGCGGTGGGCTTTCTTGAAACAAAAATGCTATGCATAACTCAAAGCATGATTTACAAATCTTTATGAAATATTATCACATGAAATGTTATTGACTGCCAAATATTTATGTTTTGTTGTGATCCTATCTGAGGTTGGTATATCCAACGTGGTATGAGAATGAGTTGGTCCACCAACGTTAAAAAAGGGTAACGATCGGATCCGACTTAGTTGATGACTAACTCGGATTGTGTACACATGTGACTGTGTGTTAAGGTTAGCTACCTCGACCGGTCACGGCGACTATGTGTAGGTGGCCACCTCCATAGTGCGCGAATGAATGAACGAATGAATGATGAATGAATGATCAGATATGGAGCAACATGGATAAAATAGTTCGGCCGAACACTTTTGGAAAATGATAAAATGTTTGATAGGCATGAGTCTTTCAACTAAAATCCTCATGTGCTATTGTGACAGCTCAATATTAGGTTATTTTGAACCTCGAACCTTTTGACTAGTCCTTAATATATATGAATTTAGTATGTATTTCAATTACATTATACTTTTCGTAAATAGTATTTATCATAAGAAGATTACAAAATTAAATGCGTTTTTAAACGAAAAGTCGAGCAAGGGTATTGTTGGTGCCCTTAGCCGATATGTATTAGTTTTCAAATTTAATTATATTTTGGAAACCCGGGCTTAACGAATCATAAGTTAGTATCCTCCTTTACTTGAACTTAAGGCTAGCTTTTCGAGACCTATTAAGATTAGTGCTTCTTGTAGGTTTTGTCGATCAAGGGGATTAGCGTTGCTTCCCGAGACGTATATTATAGTGAATTCTTCAGGCTTTGTCCTATCAAGGTGGGCTTTATTTACAAAAGTATATTTGAGTTATATGCTCTGATATTTCATGAAATGCAAATTGTTTATCCAACAAAATGTTTTTGTGCGCTCTACTCTGTTTAAGGCTCGTAAATGTATCGATCAAGATTCTCTTTTAAGCTTGATATGTTAATTGAGAATTGTGTACACTAGTTAGTTGTTTCGATGGATTGATCTCCATCGGGCACTAACAAAATCATGAGGCGTTATAAGGGTGCTTGTCTCGATGTGTTCCGAAGTACGTCATGAAATTATGAATTTGTCCGGGTTACATCCCCGATGATAATAATGTGGGCATGTGATCCGACGGTGGCTAGAGGTCCGGGATCAAAGCGAGTAACAGAAGAGTCGTGACAATGGGCCCAATAAATGAAATGTTTTTGCATGCTTAGAAGTGGTTTCTCTTTTAAAACCTTCTAAGTCGTGTTATCATGATTGAATAAACTACTTTTACGAATTTATGAAATATTTTTAGCAAATGCATGTCCACTGAGTACATTAGTACTCAACCCAAATATTTTCAAATGTTTTCAGGTTGATCAATGGGCGCTGACGGGGCAGAGCTAAGATTAGGGTTCACTCCGTATTTTTGACTGATTATTTCCGTATTTAGACTTCCGCTGATGAGCTAGCTCTATTTATATTTTTCCTTCTTGTCTATGACTTGAATTGTACATTTTGATGAGCTTAGACTCTGAATCCTTGATGTTAGTATTTTGATGTATATTGGGTATCAAAAGCAAGAAACTAAACTTGTGATCCTGAGGATAAATGTTGTTTTGATTGGATTACATCATTTGATGTCTTCCATTTTCATTTAGGAAGCTATTTCCAAGTTCTAAGGGTTTATTGCCTTGATCATTCGAGTCAACTTTTTACCTTATATTTTCCATATTTTTATTAGTCGCGTCCCGATTTACTAGCTTCCATTATATTAGGAATTGGGGTATGACATCAATGCAGTTTTTTCGATTCCATCTATTTGCAGCAGCTAGGACAACAAGACTCGGAAATATCATGCACACCAAAGAAGAAAGGGCTACGACGCAGCAACATCTTCGTTGATTGGAGTGAGAAGAGAGAATGGCAAAGGGCATGGGACATGCAGTGGGTCGACACGTGACTGGAGTGGGAGAAGAGATAAGAGAAAAGAGGCGAAGAGTGCAGGAAAAAGAAGAGCTTGAAAGAAAGAAATATATTTAAGATTCAAAAATATAAAATTGCAAGAAAAAGGGTAGAAGTTATAAGGAGAGCTAAATTTGGATGTATCGTGAATTTGTGAGTTATGACAACTCAATCAACAACCATCATCACATCACATTAGAAAAAGTCAGAAAAGGTGGGCGGGTTAGGTTGCAGCAGCAGCAGAGATCAGCTACCCACATGAGAAAGAGAAATCAACAACTCAAGCACCAAATTTTGGGACTCTCTACCATAGAATAAAAGGGCCTAAACAAGAATCAATTCATATTATTTGAAATTCGGGTATTTAGGTATACCTAATACCTAATTTTTCAAGATACATAATACCTGATACCGACCCGATAACCGATTTTATCGACCGGGTATCCGAATATCCGATCGGGTGTGGGTCGGGTAGTAATATCGATACCCGACATTCGACTAGTCACCCCTGATGAGTATTATATTTTTAAATTTTAATATTAAATAATTTAATATACAAAAATAGTATTTGTAATGAGACAAATAAATGTAAAATTCAATTCATTGTAGAGTGCGTATTATTTGTATTACTAATTCAAAATTATAAGTTAAAATTATAATAATAAATATTTTTTATAAAATCGAACTATGTTAAAAAAATAAGTATGGATTAACTAATGTGTGGCACTAAATGCAACATTGGCAAATGAAATGAACTTCCATTTACAAACTTAACTTGTATGTCATATCATTTAATCTTATATAAATATTTCAATTTACAATTTGTAATTATACAAAATAATAATTCATAATTAAGATCATCATGATTAAAAATATATTGTGTTGTTGATTTTATCATAGATCGAAATACACTAATTATGAATTACATATATTTTGTAGGTATCGCATATGAATGTAAGTTTACTTAGTGCGCACCGAAGATAGCACTTGTGGATCCCATAAAAAAACATATCTAAAGCTTTCGGATTAAATGCGTAATTATCTTCATAAATGACAATTATCGTTGTTGGTCTTTTATTTCGAAAAAATAGACTATTCAACGGTCATCTTCAAATTTCATTTAGAATGTGTGTACTAATATATCTTAGTTATTTTTTTTCCATGTTATAATATGTCACCACATAAAATAGCTACACAACTATAATTTTATGTTATTGTTAAAGACATACTTTATTATATTGATAATATTAGAATAATATAAATAAAATAATTATGTATATATCATATGATTCTTGTAATAATTGTAATATATTTTTATACATTTAATTTAATTTGAATGTCATATTTATTTTAATTTGATATTTTTAATTTAATAAATAAAAATTAATTTTGTAATTAAAATAAAATATTAGCATTGGTACTTAAAAACAGAAGGAACAGAATTAGTCATTTAGTATATCATATATACATATGTATTAAAGGTATATGTAAGTATATAAATGAGATCAAATACAAATCAATCTTAATGTATAAAATATGAACCATTTTCAGCTTCACAACTATCTTTTGGTAATTTCTATGCTACTGGAGAAAGAATCTTCTAGGAATCTTATTTGTAAAAACATATATATGACCTTTTGTTCCCATGTCCAAACAAATTGTAGTGCTAGGTTCCTTAAATTAAATTGTTTTGGATATGCAAACGTTATAATAGTATTAGTATCTAGGGATGTTAAACGGTTCGGTTTCGATTAATCGAATCGAATTTCTCCGAAAAAATGGAACCGAAACCGAACAGTTTTAAATTTTCGGCTAACCGAAAACTGATCGGTTTCGACGGTTCGATTTCGGTTAACCGAAAAACCGAATTAAAGTTAATTAATAATAAAAACAAATAAAATAATAATAAAAACAAATAAAATAATAATTAAAAACTAAAACTTATTAAAAATAGATAAAATATTTAACAAATAATTAAAATAATTAATAAAGTAATAATTAAAAATTGATTTTAGAATTTTTAATTAATTAATTAGTAATTAAAATAATAATTAAAAATAAAAACGATTTTCGGTTCCGAACCGTTCGGTTATCGGTTAACCAATAATCGATTTTTTTTTTTCAACTCTTGAACCGAAACCGAACCGATAACCGAATTTATCGGTTTTTGGTTAACCGAATTTGTCGGTTTCGGTTCGATTCCGATTCTAACCGAAAATCGAAAACAGTTTAGACATCCCTATTAGTATCTGCCCTATAATACTTAGAAATAGCTCATTTTTGCAAAGCTGCGAGGTAAATTTTATACATAACAGTTTATAAAATTATCTTCCTACATAGCCACCAAATTTATAGTTACGTCAAGTTTAAAAGAATCTTTCCATTGACACACAATTTAGAATGAAATAAATATGGAAATCTACTTTTTAGTTTTATAGTGTGATTCTTAGTTTAGAAACTGGCAAATAATTTAGAATGAAACAATTACGTGAATCTACTTTTTGTTTGAAACTTCCATGCAAATCCAATTTACATCCAGTCGGAAAGTTGTAGTCCCTGTCATAAACTTCAAACATAGTTAGAGGATGTTTGGCAGCTAAACTTCAAAGCAACTCAAAGCTAAAAATAGCTTATAAATTTGTTTTGGGAGCTCAGCCAAACACCCACTTAGTCCCACGTCACATAATTTTGTAGTATTTAGACAGCATTATAATGCTTTAAAGTGCAATATAACATATATCGAACTATAAAATAAAATGAAGTCATGACCTTTTTGACCCAGGGCTTGTTTGTTACTGTTTCGAGCATGAGAAAGAGTGGCAAAATTGTTCTTACACTTGCTTTTAATTATTTGAACAAAAATAATGCTCTGATTATTTTGAATTTGTGGATTCTAAAACTGTAACGCCCTCATTCTTGTAATAGGGACATTAATAAAATCTTTAAATCTTTAATATTTATATAATACAATAATTATAATAATATTATTATAGCAACGGAGGTTTAAAAATTAAACAAACGGACGACATATAACCTCTATATATATATATGTCAACCTATACAACAACAGCAGCAAACCAATAGCAAAATGGATCATAGCCCTCATCACACAAATATATCAAACTATCATACATCATTTCAATATTTATCTTAACCAAAGCCACTTAAGTCTATACTTAACCACACTTAAGTATTAGTGTAGTATGTACATATTAACAAATATAAAGAGCAGCGCTTCTGAGAGAATGGATATGTGTGGCTCATTTTCGACTACATCAACCATCGACCTCCTTAGTCTGCAACATAAAGACATCAAGAAGAGGATGTGAGTATGCGGACATACTCAGTGGGGTACACTGCAAGTAGTTATAACCAATTGTGTAATACCATAACATAATGAACTACTTATCATTTAACTTGTGAACAGTTACCCTTGTGGGTACTCATTATTTAACTCATTGGGAAGCGAAACTTGTCTCGCCTCCTCGAGGGTGCTTCATTACGGCACACAGTCTCGACCCCTTGTGGGTCTCCTCGAGGGTACTTCATTAACATTGAGCCCCTTGTGGGCCTCCTCGAGTGTACTTCATTACAGCACACGGCTTCGACTCCTTGTGGGCCGCCTCATTAGCTTATATGCATGAAACAAAACACAACAATGATTATAACCGTACAACGTGCTTACAGATAGAGTAAACCCCACCTCATGCAGACGTTTCAAAGAATACTCTTTAGCCCTTGCTCGGTTGTCCGTCCTCGAGCTCTGGATGTCATGTCACCTAGCACTTTAAAATACTTGTAACTTAGTCTTTTTAATGACTAAAGCTTTATTTTTAAGCATTAAATCAAACATAATCTTTTACATAACTTCTTAATAGTTAATTTTATGTAAAATAAGAATTCACAACCAACTTTAATTCTTAGCTTTCATTTAAATTTCATATGCTTAAATATATCATTATACATCATAAGCATACTTATATTAATCACCTAAGCTTACTTTCATTAAGTGTCATTCAACCTAATTAATGAAAATTGTAAATAATTCCTTACTTAATCCAAACTAATATATAACTGGCTCATTAAAGCTCCTTTATCATCCATAATCATCATTCTATATTTAACTTTAATTTTTTTTTATCATGGGGAACCCGCAGTCGCTATCTTAGGTGCACACCGGGTAAACCCCACGTTTCTGTGCAATAGCCTGCAAACCACACAGGACAGGTAAACCACACTTGGAAAACTAAGTGTGACAGACTTAAACCCATAGAGGCGTTTGATGGGGTTCGAACCTGTGACCTCTTGACCACAGGAACCCACCTTAACCATTGGGTTGTCCCTATGGGACAAAAAGAAATAAATGAAATAAAAAAACTTTAATTAATCTAAAGTTAAACATTACTTCTTCCACTAAAGCATAAACTAAACTTTTTCAATTAAACCCACTTTAATTAATCTAAAGTTAAACATTACTTCTTCTACTAAAGCATAAAATATTTTTTTAACTTTCACATATAAACTTAGAAAATTCCAAATAAAATATATTATGCTTAATTTATATTCTAAAGCTTATATATCATGTTATTTGAAACAAATAAAATCAAAATCATAATAACCTACAACTTCATAATTTTCAAAATTATGAAAAATATACATTAAATTTTTAATCTATTTTTTTCTTACTTAATACATGCTTAAATACACTTAAATACATAATTATAAACATAATACAATCATAATACAATATCATTTAAGATTCAAACCTAGGGTTTGATCCTATTTCTCAAATCACATATATTTCATAATTAAACCCTTATGTATGCATAATAATAGCTTCTAAACATAGATTAACATATAAACACATGAATAATCATCAAAATAAAACAATAACTTTGAACTTCACATACTAAAATTTCTAGATAACAACTAGTAAATATTTATGCACATAAACATGAAATAAGTGGTATTATACCTCTAAAACAAGATATAAAATTGATTAGGAATAATTTAATACCTTAATCTTGGTGTTTGAGATGAAAAATTGTGAAGTGTGTGTATGTGTGTGTTTTCGAAAATTAGGAGAAAGGGAGAAGAAGATGATAAATTTGATTAATGTGAATAGTAAGGAGGTTTAGTCATTTATATTGATTTTGTTATATATATATATATATATATATATGAGGGATCAAATAGTACCCGAGCCTGAGGTAGTATGTAGCATTCAATCTCATCCACTCATCTCATAGATCCTATGGTTGAGATTTTTTTCGAATTTTTTAAGCCATGTGGCATTGATTTCGCTACAGTAAGGGTAGATTAGTAATTTGATTTTTTATGTGATATAAAAAAAAATTATGCATGTTTTAAAACTGAAAACTGCATTTGTTTGAACACAAAACTGCATATGTTTGAACATAAAACTGCATACGTGTTAACAAAAAAATGCATGAGATTTATTTTTCCAGAAACTATATGCATATTGTTATATAGAAAACTGCATACGATTGAACATAAAACTGCATAATGTTGAACACAAAATGCATATGAGATTGATTTCTCCAAAATTTAGTCTCACGTTTAGATCTATTACTTCTTACTTCATAATTCGAAAGAAAACATATGATCAACAATAAAGAAAACAAAGGATCAACAAGATAAGTGTTTGTGTATATTGGATGAAATATAATGAGAGATATCGTGAATGAGAAACCTATGATTTTCTTTTTTAAAGCATGCATGTTTGTGTTTCGTGGCATGCGGGTTTTTGTTTAGTTGTATACATGTTATTGTTTTGTAATATGCATATTATTGTTAGAAAATATACAGGCTTATATTTTTTAGTATGCATGTTGATGTTTTGTGGTATGCATTTTTACATTTTGCAGCTGCATACTTCATTTTCAACAGCAAAACTCCTCATTATCCTTCTCCGCCGTTTTTTCGCTTCTTTCTCCGATTGCCGGCGAACTTCGTTGTAAACTACTGCCATAACCACCATGTCTCTCAATCCTTCAAAATCCACATCTCATTTTTTCACAAAATCTCTCAATTTTCTTCTCAAAATCTTATTTTTCCTCTCTTTTATCTTTCAAAATATGTTGTCTTATACTTCACACCATTGATGTTGTACCACCACCGTCGCTGTTGTCACACTGTAACTGTCGATGCCCGTCATCACCGTCGCCATAAAGAAATTCGAAGAAGGTGAAGAAAATCGGAGGAGAGAAGAAGAAGAAGAAGAAGAAGAAGATTTTATTTTTGCCCAATATACCTTTGCGAAAATTAAAAAGATAAATAAATAAAAAGTGGATTGCCACGTGTCGGCTTGTGATGCGGTCACATGTTCAAAATATGTGATCTAGATTGGGTACTACATACTATCTGGAGATCGGGTACTATGGAAACCCAACTCTATAGATATATGCATATATACACATATATGTATATACTAATGCATAATAAATAAATTCTCTAATTAATTCTTATATTTAAATCACTAATATCATTAATTAATATTCAACTTATAAAAAATTAAACTTTCATTCTAAAATCATAATTATAATTTACTAGAATTTTAAAACTCATTTATTAAACTTTACATTTGTTAGGGTGTATCCTCGCTCTAAGCCGAACAACTTGTAAAAACATTCAAAACTCAATCTTCATTAGTTCATAAATCATTTGAAAATAATTTATTTTTCAAAACATATATAATTGTTCTTTAAGAAAAAGTTTCGGGGTATTACATAAACTGACGCATGTTTGTTTTGAATTTGTGGGTTCTTAAACTGATGCATGTTTGTGTATTGTTCAATTGATCGTAGTTGTAATAAATATTAAAAAATAGTAGAAGGATTTTGTTATATTTTAGAAAAATATAGTATGCTTCATCTTTATATATTTGAGATTGATGGTTCCTGCTGGGTACGTATTGGTGAGAGGGAGGGAAAATACACCAGTTAGACAAATTTTAAATCTTTTTCTTTATATAGACTGAGGCTACTGATGCAGTAGTTGATCAGTATCAGTTCAGATAAGAGAAGTCTGGTTCAGAGTGATATCAGCTAGCAAACTTATTGACTGTTAATGCAGTTTATCAGTTGGAGTGATAACTAATGTGCGTGCTGGATGTGGTGGTTACAGAATTTGCCTTAGAGAAATCTTAAAACTGATACGAAACACTTAGTCAAATATTATTTAATCAATTTTCAATTATATCTTTTGAGTATCAGACTGATGCTGATATAGGGTTTCAAAACTATGTTGTGTTGTTGTGTGCTGATAATGACAGTTCAATAATATGCAATATAAATAACGATACTGAAAGTAAATAACAAGTTGAGTTTTACGCCATTTGGAGAAATCAACTGCTTCATCCACGGACTGATTGCTCAATCAATTCACTAACTTCTGATTGGGTCGTATGGATACAAGAGTAAACATAGATACTGAGTTCACCTTACAGTATCTCGCCTCACTTGGCGTTCTTCCTATGCTTCCGGGTGCTAGAAAACCTTTGACAGCTTACGGGTACAGTCAACCTAACCTCTAGCTTATGGGTGCTAGATAACAAACTTTAAGCAACTGACAGTTCTTTGCTTACTTACCAAAACTTCTACAAAACTTTTTGAGAATTTGCAGAAGGGTTTCTAATTGAGATTCTGAGTTGACACATGTGTCAAACTCAGTATGTCTAGGCTTAAAATAAACAAGATTAAATTATAGGTTTAAGGAAGTGTATACTAAAATCTCAAGCTGATAAGTATATATGAGCTCTTGAGATTTACTAATAATACTATTAACTTCTTTATTCGAAATCACTGTTTAAAAGTTTTTGAGAATGCTTTGTATATTCTGAATGCACGGTGTTTTGATTACCTTTAAATGTTGGATTCTACGTGTATTTATAGAGAGAAATAAGAATAGAGCCGTTGGAGGGACTACCATTCAAATCATTTTATTTTATCATTTCAATTCTTCCTATTGATATTCATCATATGTCGATGTCAGGGTCTGCATCATCGTACACTATAGCTCCACAACTTCTAAAAATGTTTTCTGTCATGTCAAGATCTTATGCAGATACGCTACCACACGTGGCGAGTCAAACACTCAAGGCTTAAATACTTCCGTATTTCTTCAGTTGAGTTGACTTTGTGTCTTATCTGTAACGCCCCAATTTTCTAAAATAATTAAATATTGCTATTTAATTTAAACTTGAACATCAAATGAAAAACTTGTAAATTCAACAGATAAATATATAGTTAATTTTTGACTTTATTACGAAAGGACTGGATCAATCTTGTCTTCACAAGTGACCATGTTAAGCAAAATAATAAACTAAAAAACATGTAAAAAGTATATTTTAATTTGAAAATGACTTAACTAAAGAAAACTAAACTTAAGATTTTAATCAATATCGAAAATCTCATAACTTGAACTAAAATAAATAAACGACTTCTTATTGTACTAGTCATTCTCGACTTCCATGACTGTTTCGACTGCTCAACTATAAAATTGAAAGTAGATAGGGGTGGTGAGCATATAATAAATATACCCAGTGAAGAACAATGCAGCTATCCACATATGTAATACATGCTAATCTTTCATATTGTCACATAAATAGAATTAAATATCATGAAATTATATATATAACTATGAGACCTTAATATTCTGTGAAGCCTTAAATATAATAGTATCATGAAATCTTAATATTATGTGAGGTCTTAAATATAATAATACCATGAGACCTTATTATTATGTGAGATCTTAAATATAATAATAATACCATGAGACCTTAATATTATGTGAGCTCTTAAATATAATAATAATGTCATGCGGCCTTAATATTCTGTAAGGCTTTAAATATAATAATAACATGAGACCTTAATATTCTGTGAGATATTAAATATATATAGTAAAATGTAGTATAACATGAGAACATGTATATTATAGTGTGTTGGACGCCATATTACAATATACAAACGACATATTTCTCATTATTGATTGACACAATATATTAAATGTAAATTATGTTAATATAATTAATTGCTTTTGACTTACGGCATAATACAAACCCACTAATTATAATAACATATTCATTAATTGATTGGAAGATTTATAGGCAATGGTTTATTTTATTTCTTTTGCTGCCATCCTCTGCAGGCGTCACGAGATTTAATTTTGGATGCAATGATTATAAGTAATTTATAAGATAATTATAACGCCTCACTTTTTGTTTGATTTAATTTGTTTTAAATTTTAAATAATTTATATTGGAATTGTGAATATTTGACATGTTCGATTTTTTTTTTTTACGTTGGACTTGAGGGTGTCACGCCCCGGTTTCTAAAAATAACGGAAGCTCGTAAATCGAGGCGCGACGAATAAAATAAGGAGAAATATGAAGAATAAAGTTGACTCGAATGATCAAGGCAATAAACCCTTAGGATTTGGGAATAGCTTCCTAAATGAAAACGGAAGACATCGAAGAATGAAATCCAATCAAAACGATAATTATCCTCAGGATCACAAGTTTAGTTTCATGCTTCTGATAGCCAATATACATCAACAATGCTAACATCAAGGATTCAGAGTCTAAGCTCTATCAAAAGAAACCATTCAAGTCATAGACAAGAAGGGGAAAATAAAATTAGAGTTAATTCATCAGCGGAAGTCTAAATACGGAAATAATCCGTCAAAATACGGAGTGAACTCAAATCTCACCTGCCCACAAGCACCATTGATCATCCTGAAAACATTTAGAAATATTTGGGCTAAGTACTAATGTACTCAGTGGGCATGCATTTTCATAAACATTTCATAAATCCGTAAAAGCAATTTATCCAATCATGATAACATAACTTAGAAGGTTTTAAAAAAAGAAACCACTTCTAAGCATGCAAAAATATTTCATTCATTTGGGCCCCTTGTCACGACTCTTCTTTTACTCGCTTTGATCCCGGACCTCTAGCCACCGTCGGATCACATGCTCCCATTATTGTCATCGGGGATGTAACCCGGACAATTCATGATGTACTTCGGAACGTATCCAGACAAGTACCATAATAACATGACGTACTCCGGAACACATCCAGACAAGCACCCTTATAACGCCTCATGACTTGGTTAGTGCCCGATGGAGATCAACCCACCGAAACAACTAACAGTGTACACAATTCTCAATTAATGTATAAGATTAAAAGAGAATCTCGATCGATACATTTACGAGCCTTAAACAGTAGAGCGCAAAAAACATTTTATTGGATAAACGGTTTGCATTTCATGAAATATCAGAGCATATAACTCAAATATACTTTTGTAAGATAAGCCCACCCCGATAGGACAAAGCACGAAGAATCACTATAGTACGCGTCTCGGGAAAGCAACGCTATTCCCCTTGATCGATAAAACCTATAAGAAGCACTAATCTTAATAGGTCTCGAAAAGCTAGTCTTATGTTCAAGTAAAGTATGATACTAGCTTATGATTCGTTAAGCCCGAGTTTTCAAAATATAATTAAATTTGAAAACTAATATATATGTCGGCTAAGGCACCAACAATACCCTTGCTCGACTTTTCGTTTAGAAACAACTTAATTTCATAATCTTCTTTTGTTAAATACTTTTTACAAAAGTATAATGCAATTAAATTGCATACTAAAATATATATTTATATTAAGGACTCTCGCTTAATATAACACATAATATAATTTATCAAATTATGCACTTGTTTAACATAATTTAATTTATTTAATCATCATAACTTAATTAATTTCATTAAAAGAAATTAATTACATTAATTAAGTAAGTCATAATCATAAATTAAAGATAATTTAAACTTGACTTAACATTAACTTAATCAATTAATTAATTAACTTAATAGTAATTAATTAATTAATTAATTAACTTACCATAATTAATTAATTTAAACTTATATTTAAGTTTAAGTTAATTATTTAATTAATTAGACTTAATATAATTTAATTAATTAAGTCTTAAAGTTAAATCATATTTATTTAATTAATTGAGCCCAAAGATTTAAATTAATTAAGGTCCAACTACAAATAAATTCACTGGAGCCCAACTCATAAATTTTCAACCCACAATTTAAATTCTGGCCCAGAATTAAAACAATACCATAGTCCATCAGCATTTAAATAAATAAATAGGTCCACGTCCAGCCCAATCCTTTAACTAAATTCGGCCCACAGCTCAACCAATTTTTCTGGCCCAACATGAATTAATACAAGGGCCCAACTCTTTGAATTAAAACAAACTCAGCCCATCTTTTTATTATTCTAAATTGGTCCCAAACATTTAAATAGGATCAGTCCAATACTTAAATAAATTTCGCCCCATATCTAATTAAATTCTGAAAACCCATCAGCAATTATTATACTTGGCCCAAAAGGAATAAGGCCCAAACTGAAAATAAATACAAGCCCATAAATTTTAATTAAAGAAAGAAGCCCAATGTTTTTTTTTTTTTTAAAAGGACATTGAATAGTATTTTAAAATAAGAAGGCCCAAAACCTTCTTTTTTTAAAAGAACACAACCAAATTTTTAAATAAACTAAGCCCAATACTCTTTGAAACCCTAAACCTAATCGCCCACTTTTTCGTAGCCTTCCGTGACCGTCGTCGTCATCGTCGTCATGGCGAGAATTCGCGACCTTATTTTCATTTTTTTTTTGTTACCTATCTCTCTTCTCTCTCACGCCTCTCTCTCTCGTCCCCTCCTCACGTCTCTCTCTCGGCACTCATTCGCCACACACACGCACGCGGTAACCGTCGTCGCCGTCGTCGTGTTTGGCCGGCCATGTTGCGGGCCACGGCCTCCTCTCCTTCTCGGCCGAACACACGCACACACGCACGCAACACATGAACACGCGCACAGCCACACACACACATGACGCGACGGAGACACACACACGACGGCGACCACAACCGCAGCCATCACGGCCGGTCTGCGCCGCCGTCTCTCTGTCTCTCTCCCACTCTCGCCGTCTCTCAAGCATACCCACGCACACACGTAAACCACCAACTCAACATACAAACATATACATTTTTGCATATAAACACTAAAATGAATTGAGAGAAAATTTCAACCTTTGTAGATCCCTCTTGCAAGAATGAGTGAAAGTGAGGCTAGGGTTCAAAATGGGAGAAGAGGAGTTTATATAGTTAGGGTTTTGATTGTCCTTGGGCTTTACTTTTGGGCTTTGCAAACTAAAACCCATTAAACGATTTATTCTCACGGGCTTCAAATTCGATCCTAAAGACGATGAATTAATAATTAAACGTTAACATGATATTATGGCTATAATGATTTATACATAAATATATATATATATAAATCATACTTGATTATTACATTATATATAATAATTCTCATTATCACTCTATAATATTCAATGAAATAAATCTTTTGTTGGAATTTAAAAATTTTCTTTCATCGGCACCTAATCATCTTATAATTCTAAGTTCGAAAATCCTTCTAATCTTATTAAGAAAGACGGGATATGACATCCTCCATCCTTATAAAAATTTCGTCCTCGAAATTACATACCTTGGTAATCTAGTTCGGGATACTTAGATTTCATTTTTTTCCTCAAGTTCCCACGTGGCCTCCTCCGTGCGTGATGATTCCACTTTACTTTGACGAGAACAATTTGTTTGTTGTTCCGTAAAACTTGAACTTTCCTATCCAAAATTTGGACAGGTATTTCTTCATAACTTAAGTCACAGCTAGGACTACTTTATCGTGCTTAATTACATGTTTTGAATCAAACACTTATTTTTTTTTCTTAATTGCGAGACTTGAAACACATTGTGCACATCTCAAATGCTTGGTGGCAAAGCCAACCTATAGGCTACAAGGCCTATCATGTCTAGGATCTCGAAAAGTCCTATATAGCGGGGTGGTAACTTTCATCTCTTGCCAAAACGTATAACCCCCTTTGAAGGAGAAACCTTAAGAAAAACTCGATCCCCGAAATTGAATTCTAAGTCTGATCGACGTTTGTCGGCGTAAGACTTTTGTATGTCCTGAGCTTCTTTGATTCTTTGCTTGATGTGATCGACCTTTCCAATCATTTGTTGTACTCGATCTGGACCTAGTAACTTTCTTTCACTCACTTCATCCCAATAAAGTGGTGATCGACATTTCGATCATACAAGGTCTCAGATATTCGAAATCAATTATGCTCAAGCATAATTCTAAGGGTTGAGGTATAAAGCGAGATTTGTTAACAAAGATGCTATCATTCCTTATATGTCCATTGAAAAGAGTCTCGTGCATCACCAACTTTAAATATGTCCAACCTACTAACGAGGTCTTAAGGACAATCAATTATCTTAAAGATAAGTTGTAATCTGTCTCTTTATAAAATATTAATATGAGATTATTCCCCAAGAATATCATATATTTTCCTTTACTTCTACTCTTGCACTGAATGCTAAAGAGTATATCATGCATAACTTTATTTCCATAACACTCGCATGAGAGTATAACTTTCTTGTCATCGGTGTCCATAAAGCCCATCAAGGGTCATCGTTCTTAGGTGTTTCATAGAGGAAAATATATCTTGAACTTCTACATTATCACTTGATGTCTATCACTTACAAATTACGAAAACTTAGGTGACAAGATAAGTCAACCTACATCGTACTTATTAGTTTCGAGGATTGAAGAAAACTTATCAAAACAACTTACTGGGTGGGGTTTGAAATTCGAGGTGATCGTGCTTTTGAGAGTTTGAACCAATATTTTCCTTGAATTTAATAATTGGGATATAGGATCCGAAGATCGAATGACGACTCTTGAGATGTCTTTGGTCATATGGGCTGGCCAGACCCGTCATAAATACTTCTCAGTCACATGAAGGCTTAGTTTCAAATGACGCTTTTATGAAATTTTACGTTTGTAAACTTCTTTCACGAAAAGTGAAAACTCAAGTGATTTCAGTTGAAACAAACTCGATGACGAACTTGGGCAATAAATAAAATTTGAAATCTCATATTCGATCTTTACGCTCAAGAAGTACTTTAAACTCTTATTATCTGTGAAAATTTCACACCTGACTCCATAAAGGTGGTGTCTCCAGATCCTCAAAGCATGTACGACTACATCTAACTCTAAGTCATGAGTCGGATAATTCAACTCATGGGGCTTCAATTGAAGAGATGCGTATGCTATCACCTTCCGGTTTTGCATTAGTACACAACACAGTCCCAACTTTGATGCATCCGTGTAAATTACGAATCCTTCATTCTCATCTGGGATTGCTAACGCTAGAGCAGTGGTTAGCTTTGTCTTAAGTTCTTGAAAACTCTTTTCACAGTCTTCGGTCCAAATATACTCGGTCCCTTTTCTTAGAAACTGTGTCATTGGCCTAGCCAATTTTGAGAATCCTTCAATGAAACGTCTGTAGTATCCTGCCAAATCGAGAAAACTTCTGATTTCACTGGCGTTTGATGGTGTCATCCATCCTTTGACGGCTTCCACTTTATCAGGATCTACTTTGATTCCCTCAGCTGACACGATATGTCCGAGGAACATCACTTCCTTTAACCAAAATTCACACTTGTTGAATTTGGCATATAATTTCTCGTTTCGCAAAATCTCGAGTACAACACGCAAGTGCTCTTCGTGTTGTTCCTCGGTCTTAGAGTAGATGAGAATATCATCGATAAACACTAAGATGAAACTATCAAGATACTGATGGAAGACTCTATTCATCAGATCTATAAAAACAGCTGGGGCATTTATCAACCCAAACGACATCACTGTGAACTCGTAATGTCCGTAACGTGTTCTAAACGTCGTCTTAGGAATATCCTCCCTTCTCATTTTGAGCTGATGGTATCCAGACCTTAGGTCTATCTTGGAAAATACTCCAGCTCCTTTCAGTTGGTCGAACAAGTCGTCTATCCTGGGGAGAGGATATCTATTCTCAATAGTGAGCTTGTTCAATTCCCTGTAATCGATACACATCCTTAATGTTCCGTCTTTCTTCTTGACGAAAAGGACTGGTGCTCCCCATGGCGATACGCTAGGTTGTATGAAACCTAGGTCCAACAATTCCTGCAACTGAATCTTTAGTTCTTGTAATTCGGGTGGGGCCATCCTATACGGTGCTTTTGATACTAGGGCTGCTCCGGGTTCTAATTCGATTGTGAACTCTAATTGCCGATCTGGTGGCATACCCGGCAATTCTTACTGGAGAAACATCTTCGTACTCTCGAACCACTGGAACTTCTCCAATTGTTTTCTCCACTTCTGATTTTCTTGTCAAACTGACGAGAATTGCATAGTAACCTCCTTTCTTCATAATCTTGGTGGCTTTCATGGCAGATATCACCGATACTCCTTTTCCCATTCTTATCCCATGAAAATTTGTCCCCTCATTTCCAAGGGTCTGGAATGAGATCTTTCTCTCGTTACACAAAATTGTGGCATTGACTTTGGTGAGCCAATCCATTCCTAAGATGATGTCAAATTCTATCATAGAGATGACATATAAGTCTGCCCTAAATTCTTCAGCACCTATGTTCAATTCTAAGTTCGAGACAATATATTCAGCAGACATTCTTTCTCCACCTGGTGTGCTAATCACTAAAGCTTCACTAGATGGTTCAGGAGTTAAGTCTAAAGCCTTACAAGCAACATGTGAAATGAAAGAGTGTGATGCCCCCGTATCAAACAAAGCTATAACAGGTATACTAGTCACGTTGATCATACCTGTCAGATTTCCCTGTGCTCGAGCCGCTTGCTTCTGGTTTAGAGCATAGGCCCTCGCGTTTGGTGGTTGTCCTTGGTTTCATCTGGGACCAGGGATTTGCCTTTGTTGATTTCCAGGGTTTGGTTGCTGGGGTGCTTTCCCATTTTTCTTTGGGCACGCTGGAGCAAAATGTCCAATCTCTCCACAGTAATAACAAGCATTTGCCCCCTTCAGACATTTGCCCAGGTGGAATGTCACGACCCGACTATTTAACTACTTAATTAATCAAATAATCAAGCCGTGACTGGTTGAATCAACAATAATCTTCCAACAACAAGTGATTTAATGAGTTTGGTTTTTGAAACAAACGGACAACATAACGTTTGAAAATGAAATAAGTCAACCTGCACTCAGAGAATATCTAACCATAATATAAACACAAACGAGGGCACAACCTCAAAATACATACATAAGAGTTTTCAAAAATATTTACAATGTTATCAAAAGTACGGTTTCAATGTTTCTAGGTCTTAGCAGCGGAATAGTAATGAATATCATGTGTGAAGACATGATATTCAAACACATCTAATTTAAGTAAGAAAGCAAAATAATATTTCAGCTCAGTTTCCCACCACATCTCCTTTATGCTCAACCTGCATCAGAGAACCATTTTGGAAGGGTATAAGTACCAGAAAGTACTCGGTGGATAATGCCAACATATATTTTTCGAATTTATAACTTCATTGAAAGAGGTATATCCTTGATTAACATCAAGAAAACAGTTGATAAATCATGCATAAGAATTTCCATCATAAGAGAAAAGATCACCACATTTTATTTTTTCGAATCTTACCGGCATAACATACCCGAGTTGGTCCCGAAGGATCACAACTTCGGTCATACCCTATCTACGTCATTTGGTAAAGGGAAGTAGGCCTCCTCCCCAATACCATGGCCGACCTACATTTGCAAGCTCACAACCATCTACCTGTGCACAGTACTTAACATTTCCTACCGCAGATAGGTAATTGCCGTCATACCCACAATGTGGTAAAACATTCATTTTCAACATACTCATCATGTGGTGATTGAAAGTAATTTCGAAATAACAAGTTCAAGCATAACATAGATTCTTTTACCTAATAAAAGTTTGAAAAGCATTACCCACCTCGTGACGTTTGATTTCACGGGTTCACTTCTTCGTCCTTTACTTCTCGGTTTCCTTTGCTTGATCCTTAAAACATAAAATTATGATAAATTTTTAGAATTTTCCCTTCTAATTTAGCTATAAGTTAACAACTATTAATTAACATATAATTTTAACGTCTAATTCTACCAAAATTTCGGCAGAGTAACATCTGTAACATGGACATCCCAAACACACCAACTACTCCAATATTATCCCAAACTCCCCAATATCATCAACATACACTTAAATATACATATAAGATCTTAAAAGAAACTTGTACCTATTTATTTATAAGTTAATCGCCTAAGGCGATTTAACTACATTTCAATATTTTGAATATCTACACCTATTCAACCTCAAATATCATATAATTGTACCTAATTAATATCATTGATCATTATTTCATCATTCATTCAAGTCTTACTTAAGAATTTTCACATAAAATCATAACTTTAGTCTTAAACTTTAATTTTATAACTTTTGATATCTATGTTCAAAAATTCCCATAAATTATACTTAAGCCTTATTTTTATCATAGATCTCAAATATCAACTCAAATTCATCAAATAAAATCAAGAAATCAAAGTTCAACATATACCCTTCATTTTTGAAAACTTAGGTTTATTAGTATATGGTTGAATTAAATTCCTATAAATTCATTTTATGCATTATTCATATCTCTAAGCATAATTATTAAATCAAATAGATCAAATAAAATCAAAATCATTAAGTTCCTACACCTTAGGATTTTCGAAATTTTCAACTATTAAACATGCATGGTTTAATTTTAATTTCTTCATTTATATGATGTTTATAATCATCCCTAAACATGTATTCAAGCTTAATTCAATCATATCTTAACATATGAATCATATTCAAAATTTAGGGTTTAGGTTAGATTCTTTAATTTTCAATCTTCATGAATTTAAACAATTTAAAACCATAGAACATATTAATAATACATAATAAACATACTTAAATCAATAAACATAACAAAATTAAACAAATAAATCATGAATTTAACCTCCTAATTTTCGAAAACCCTAGGAGATTAGAACATGATATTTATCAATTTAAATAACAAAAACTTAGATTAAATGAAGTAATTACCTTACTAGGATTGATTATCTCTTAAATTCACCCTTGATTATGGATTAAAATTGAAGATTAAAATTTAGTGTGTGCACTAGTGTGTGTGTGCCGAAAATTGTAGGAAAAAAATGAAGTTGAAGATGATTTATTCTTGGTATTATAATTCTAGAAGTTTAATTTGAATTTAATGTGCATTTATTTCAAATTTCAACACAATTAAACACTAATTTCAAGAATTTTATAAATACACCTCCAACTTTGCTATTTACATACTTTAGGTTAATTTAATTAATAAAATTTTATCTTTGATAGCTTATAAAGTATGATACAACTTATATTCATAATTAAATTTAGATTCATATAACATAATTTAAATCACTTTATTTAATAAAATTCAATTCACTTTAAAAAAAATACTTCTTAAATTTCGAAAATTTCATAAATAAATGCTTTAATCATTAATTATTACTAAAACAAATTTATTCAAAACATTTAATATTCTAAATAATATTTATCTCATTTTATAAGAAAAATAACACGTAAAAAGAACTAATGTATTTCATAACATAATTTCCAATTAATAGCATTTTTCATGCAAACAATTATAAATAAACACATAATTCACATTTTATCACAAATAAACTCATTTCTAAAAAAATCTCTACTTTTCTAATCTCATATGTCCCAAATCTTAAATTAATTAAATTCATGCCGTTTAATATTTTATTATATTGAATTATATAAATTCTTAGGACTTAAATAACTTATAAGCCCTTAATTATATCTAATTAAACTTAAATAATCACTATAAAATTTTCGGGCTACTACATGGAATTTATGGCATTCCGGACAAGGTGTTCGGTCCATCATTGGAGGCGGATTTTGATTCTGCTTCGGATTCTGATTCTAGGGTTTCTTCCCATTTCCGAAGTTTCCCCCATTACCCTCATTCCATTTTTTTTTTCCTTTGCCATTGTCTTGAAATGGCGCATGCACAGCCTGTAGGGGAGCTTTTCCTTTCTCTCTCGGCAGAAGTGACTCGATGGTAAGAGCCCTGCTCAGCGTTTGTGCATAAGTAAGATCACCCTGACTTGCTAGGGAAATCGATATTTCGTGACGTAATCCGTTTCTGAACTTCTCAGCGCGTTTTGCATCAGTGTCCACCAGATGTGGAGCATACCTTGACAGTTGGTTGAAAGCTCTGTCATATTCAGTGACTGTTCCAATTCTCTGCTTCAGATTCCAGAACTCGTTCTGTTTCTTCTGACGGTAGCATCCTGGTATGTACTTCTCATATAATTCAGTCTTGAATTCTTCCCACGTGAGGTTCTCGAGTTCCTCCTCAGTCATGGTGCGTCTCACTGACTCCCACCAGAAGTCAGCTTCTTCCACAAGCTGGTAGGTGGCGCACTTCACTTTTTCCATGTCTTCACATCGGATATAGTTGAAAATCCGTTCCACAGCTCGTATCCATTTCTCAGCATCCATCGGATCACCTAGTCCATCGAACGTCGGAGGTTTCTCTTTGCGGAACTTTTCTTCAGTCGTACGGTTCGGTGCTACTTGTGGGTTAGGTTCTTGATGGACAAAACCTCTTCCTTGTACACGACCACGTCCTCGTCCTCGTCCGCGTCCACGGCCTCGGCCCCTACCATTCCCTATCGGTACGTCTTCCATGTCACCTCCTATTGGTGCGTCTTCCATTCTTATAAGATAACACCTATATGAGAAACTAATCATAACCATAAAGGTGTAACTCAAATGAATCCTCAATCTTTTCCATGTCACTTCTATGTTCAAGCGCTTCTATGTGAAACAGTGAACTAGTTCTTTCTAAGTTGTTATAGCGAGGCTATCACGACTTACGTTTTCAAACAGTCCTTGGGTACACAAACAGTTTGTGAGAGAACCCATAACTTATTCCGATCATTTTAGGATATGAATCCAAAAATATCGTCATCAAACATTTTCATTTTTGTGAAACCTATTGTCACGTAAGTTCCAAAAGTCTCATGCATGATCGAAAAGGTTTGAAAATCCAATTCGAAAATCAATTTCATTTGGGTCGTTAAGGGTTCGGGTTGTCCCTAACACGACAATGAACTTAGCCATCTGAGTACAATGACTCACAATAACAATGTGAAAGCAATTAGACAATTCACAAATCATCACATGAAAATAACTTGTAATCCACATGGAAACGTTCATCAATGGCGTACATCATTTCATAATCCAACTTTGAAACTTTTAAAATCATACCTTTGTTGATCAGTTGGCATGACGGTGAGCTGAGAGTCACTGAGATTTCAAGAAGTCTAGGATACTATTCTAGACTCGACATGAAATCTCAGTGACTCTCGATATGAAGGTTCGGCTCATACCACTGTCACGCCCGGTTTCTAAAAATAACGAAAGCTCGTAAATCGAGGTGCGACGAATAAAATAAGGAGAAATATGAAGAATAAAGTTGACTCGAATGATCAAGGTAATAAACCACTTAGGATTTGGGAATAGCTTCCTAAATGAAAGCGGAAGACATCGAAGGATGAAATCCATCAAAGCGATAATTATCCCGGGATCACAAGTTTAGTTTCATGCTTCGATAGCGATATACATCAACAATGCTAACATCAGGATTCGAGTCTAAGCACTATCAAAAGAAACCATTCAAGTCATAGACAAGAAGGAAAATAAAATTAGAGTTAATTCATCAATGAAGTCTAAATACGGAAATAATCCGTCAAAATACGGAGTGAACTCAAATCTCATTTCTGCTCTGTCAAGACCATTGATCATCCGAAAACATTTAGAAATATTTGGGCTAAGTATTAATGTACTCGGTGGGCATGCATTTTCATAAACATTTCATAAATCCGTAAAAGCGGTTTATCGATCATGATAACATAACTTAGAAGGTTTTAAAAAGAAACCACTTCTAAGCATGCAAAATATTTCATTCATTTGGGCCCATTGTCACGACTCTTACATTACTCGCTTTGATCCGGACCTCTAGCCACCGTCGGATCACATGCTCCCATTATTGTCATCGGGATGTAACCGGACAATTCATGATGTGCCGGGCGTATCCGACAAGCACCATAATAACATGACTTACTCGGAACACATCCGGACAAGCACCCTTATAACGCCTCATGACTTGGTTAGTGCCCGATGGAGATCAACCCACCGAAACAACTAACAGTGTATACAATTCTCAATTAATGTATAAGATTAAAAGAGAATCTCGATCGATACATTTACGAGCCTTAAACATAGTAGGCGCAAAAACATTTTATTGGATAAGCAGTTTGCATTTCATGAAATATCGAGCATATAACTCAAATATACTTTTGTAAGATAAGCCCACCTCGATAGGACAAAGCACGAAGAATCACTATAGTACGCGCGTCGGGAAAGCGGCTATTCCCTTGATCGATAAAACCTACAAGAAGCACTAATCTTAATAGGTCTCGAAAAGCTAGTCTTATGTTCAAGTAAAGTAGGATACTAGCTTATGATTAGTTAAGCAGAGTTTTCAAAATATAATTAAATTTGAAAACTAATATATATGTCGGCTAAGGCACCAACAATACCCTTGCTCGACTTTTCGTTTAGAAAAACTTAATTTCATAATCTTCTTTTGTTAAATACTTTTACAAAGTATAATGCAATTAAATTGCATACTAAAATATATATATATATATATATATATATATATATATATATATATATATATATATAAGGACTCTCGCAATATAACACATAATATAATTTATCAAATTATGCACTTGTTTAACATAATTTAATTTATTTAATCATCATAACTTAATTAATTTCATTAAAAGAAATTAATTACATTAATTAAGTAAGTCATAATCATAAATTAAAGATAATTTAAACTTGACTTAACATTAACTTAATCAATTAATTAATTAACTTAATAGTAATTAATTAATTAACTTACCATAATTAATTAATTTAAACTTATATTTAAGTTTAAGTTAATTATTTAATTAATTAGACTTAATATAATTTAATTAATTAAGTCTTAAGGTTAAATCATATTTATTTAATTAATTGAGCCCAAAGATTTAAATTAATTAAGGTCCAACTACAAATAAATTCACCTGAGCTCAACTCATAAATTTTAAGCCACAATTTAAATTCGCCCGAGAATTAAAACAATCTGTAGTCCATCAAGATTTAAATAAATAAATAGGTCCAAATGAATCCTTTAACTAAATTCGCCCACACTCAACCAATTTTTCCGCCCAACATGAATTAATACAAGGCCCATCTCTTTGAATTAAAATAAACTCAGCTCATCAATTTATTATTCTAAATTGGGCCCAAACATTTAAATAGGATGAGTCCAATACTTAAATAAATTTAGCCCATATCTAATTAAATTCTAAAACCCTTCAAGAATTATTATACTTGGCCCAAAAGGAATAAGGCCCAAACGAAAATAAATACAAGCCCATAAATTTTAATTAAAGAAAGAAGCCCAATGTTTTTTTTTAAAAAAAGGACAGCCCAATAGTATTTTAAAAAAAGAAGGCCAAAAATCTTCTTTTTTTTTTTTTAAAAGAACACAGCCCAAATTTTTAAATAACCTAAGCCCAATACTCTTTTAAACCCTAAACCTAATCGCTTACTTTTTGGTAGCCGCCTTCCGTGCCATGCCGTCAGTCATTTTGTAAAACCCCTAAGTCCTAAGTGCGATTTAGCGGTAATACTTGGAATAAAAATCGAGGAAGCTTTAATCAATATATAAACAAGAACTCATATGTTCGGAAGTATTCAACTAACAACATCCTAAAATAATTTAATTCAATTGCAATGAAACGTGTGAATACACATATGACGATGTGTATTCAAGGTTTCTAAATATATTGTATTCAAAAGGGTTCATTGCTCCACACATCTCCATCCATCATCCGCTCAACTGCATTTAAAAACAAACATACGGTGAGTACAAGATTGCACTCGATGGCTCATGCCAAAATAATTTATCATATTTGAATTACTCGCTTCATCACAAGTAATACACGAGGTTTTAATTCAAAATACTCGTGCTTACTAAATATTTTCTTTCATTTTCCATAAAGATTAAATCAGCAGACATTTTCCTTGTATGTATGATCCATATCCACCACAATAATTCATCCAACAATAATTCACGCGCTGGAGATGAGGCCTCCTCTCATAGACGCCGTGACCGGCCGAGCACCCTTTCAGCACACAGTCACAAAATAATCAGTGCACAAAATCCAGGCCATCTCAGCACAGGATACGAATTCTCCATCATCCTTGGGGGTACTTCCAAGAATACGAATTCAAGCATGTCATAAAGTGGGAGCTACCCAACATTATGCATCAACAATCATGGATTGGATACATACATAAAACGTAAACATTTTGGGCAGGTAATTAAATAAATCATTTCATAAATATTTGCTTGCAATAAAGCATCATAAATAAATCATTTGGTAAATTCTACCGGTTTGAGTATAGTAAAGCCCACCAGCACGTAAGCTTTCTACACGAGTTTCCTTAACGTCAGCGATCACGTCGCGTCCCACCTTTACGTGAAGTAAATTTAGTACGTCGGTCACATTTTTCAAGAACGTCAAAGTCTAATAAGCTTCGATAACCTTCTAAAAAATACTTGCATCCTTTAACTAACTTAGTATGTCTTTTCATCGAACATCTTAACTAATGACATTTCGTACTTCGATAGAGACGAAATATGATGTATGACCTTATAATAAACATTTAGGTCAAACGTCGAACTTATACTAACGTTTTTCGATAAAATGATCTCGATTATGAGATCGTCTCTAAATAAAAGATATTCTTATAATTCTAATACGTCTTACACGTATTAGTGTACTTATTCCACGTATACCATATTTTTATAAGACGTACGACATAAAGTTGGTCACGTATTAACGTATTTCATACGTTGAGACCAAAGTCAACAATTTTGACTTTTTATAACATATAATTCGAAATTATTTACATATATGTTTATCAATTACATATAAATCGATTTTCAATCGATTTCTAATCATATTATCATAAATCTCGATTAATCAACAATCATACCCAATTTATTCCTAAGTATGACTTAACTTGTACCATACATATCATTTTTCACATCTTACGTCACATAACACAACGTTTCAACATACACATAGTATACCTTATTTTAAAATCTCATAAATTCATACTATGTCTAAAACATATTTTGGAACATAGTATGTGATTATACATGATATAATAAATTTAAAACCTTAGCTTTCAATCTTAATAATTTTCGGTCATTTTCAACAATTTTCAAAACTTTCCCAAAAATTCTTATAATTTCACATAACATACTATATTAACATAGGATCAATAATATGCAATAATGTTGATCATAGAAAATTATACATAACATTATTTTACTATATAGTTTTCGGTACTTTTAATAATCACATCAAACATTTTTCAAAAATTCCTATAAAATCATATAATACTCAAGATTTATCAAGTATCAATAATATGAAATAACATTTACCATATAAAAATTGGACATTAAATCCCTACAACTTAAGGCTTCGATTTAATTTTTTTTAATTAACAAATGATTTTTATAAAATTCTAATAAATTCACCATATGCTTCAATTTCATACTAGATCCATTGTATGGTTTTACATTTAGCATAAAACAAACATACATCATAAACCCACTACATGAGACTCTCGAATTTTTCACAACTTTCTCAAACATTTGGTTTTTTTTATTAAATAATTTCATATATGCCCATATATCAACTCCCATCACATATCTATGATCATTTATCACAAGAAAATTCAAGATTATCATCATCCCCCTTCATTAAAATTCTCGATAATAATAAACAAAATAAAACATGCTTAATTTTCTTTCAAATTTTAAACTTACGCATATTATCATTATGGCTATATCATTAATTCAAGAGCTCATAACATTTGAACAATTCCTCTCGTTCATCTTGAGATAGCGAAACATCACACCCAAAATACACCATGAAATAACAAATTAAACCATTAAAAGATAGCTAAGATGAAAATCTACCTCTTAATCGGTGTAAAATCAAGAACCAACAAAGTGGAGCAAAGGATCGAAGTTGTTCTTGAGAAAGCAAGAAGAAATATTTTTTCTCTTTTCCTTAAGCGTTTGGCCGAGAACAAGATGAGAAATGATAGTAAAAGATCTTGTTATTATTATTTTTTCTTTAGTTGTTCTCTTTCCATTTTAAGAAAAATAATAATATTATAATAAATGGTCTCAAATCAATCCACATTTTGTAACCCACTTTCTTTGGTCAACTATAGTAGGTGAAGATATTTATTATTTTCCTCTTTTGGATCGGTCATGACCCATAAGAAACAAATAGATAAAGATGAGAGTTTTCCTTATCCTTATCTTGTAATATTTTATTTTAATTGATTACTGTAATTTATTTATTTATTGATCATCATTTCGATCATTAGAGATGAAACCAGAAGATTTTTGTTCCAATTTTTATTACTATTTTAATTATCGAGACGAAACCCTAATTTACGATTTTTATTATCGTAATTAAGCTTTAAAACTTCGGGGTATTACATTCTATCCCCCTTAAAAGAAATTTCGTCCCGAAATTTGTATACCTCAGAAAGTATGGGTATCTTAGCATCATAACATTCTCAAATTTTCCACGTGGTTTCCTCTTGTCCATGGTTTCTCCGTTGGACTTTCATTAAAGGTATAAACTTGTTTCTTAATCGTTGAATCTTACGATCAAAATAGTCGTAGATTTTTCATTATAACTCATAATTGAGTTAAGGATCACGTCATTATGATAGATTACGTGATTTGGACCATATTCATACTTTCTTAACTGTGACACGTGGAAAGTATTACGTACATTCCCCAATCTTGGCGGAAGTACCAATCTATAGGCTTCTAGGCCTATCATTTCTAGGATTTCGTAAGGTTCTATAAAATGTGATCTCAACTTTCTTTGTACTTCGAACCTTATATTTCCCCTCAATGGAGAAATCTCAAGAATCTTTATTTCGCATTCAAAATGCAGCTCAGATCTACGCGTATCAGCGTAAGACCTTTGTCTGTACTGAGCTTCTCTCAGTTTTTGCCTTATTTGGCAAATATCTTTATCATTTCATTTACGATGTCAAGACCTTAACCTTCTCTCACCTACTTTATTACAATAAAGTGGTGGTCGATATTTCTTTCCATATAATGCCACGTGTGGCTATGTCAATCGTTGCTTGACAGTTATGGTCGTACGTAAACTTAATAAGTGGTAAAACATGTTCCCACTTGCACCTCGATTTAACATTAATGTTCTCATCGTATCCTTAAACATCCATATTGTCCTTTTTATCGTCCATCCGTCCGTGAGGGGACATCTACGATAAGGTTCATATCGTCGTAACTCCTTTTTGGTGAGCTAGCTCGAAAACTAGGGGTAAACTTGGAATCTCTATCTAAAGTGATAGGTATTAGGACCCCTTGCAAAGATCGATTTCCTTTACGTATTTATTGAGATAAATTATCAGACCTCTGAGTCATCCGAATAGGTAGAGATGAGCATATTTGGTGAGTCGATCACTACTACCCATATAGTAGTGTTACATTTTCATGACTTTGGTGAAACCTGTCATAAAAACCATTGCTATGTCATTTCATCCTCATTTGTATCTCATTAGAGATTATAACCTCTTATAAGGTCATTGATACAATGCCTTCACCTCTTATAACCGAGACAATGCTCAATCGATGAGGTTATAGCTCCTTTCATTCTTTACTATCTAATTTTTCTCTCGTAAATCATAATATACTTAAATCTTTGCTTGGGTGGGCGGTATGAGGAATATCATGAGCTTCGTTCATGATTTCATTTCTAAGCTTATCATTGCTTGAAATATATATATAACCTTTCCTTAGACAATATAACATTGTCGGTATCCTCTTTAAAACCCTTCACCGCTTCATAGGTGATAGTTTATATCACAATTGGAATCTTTTACTGATTCGAGCCATCTTTTCTATCTCATTTTTAAGTTTCTTGCTCGAAGAAATAATTCAAACTCTTATGGTTTGTGAAGATCTCACAACTTATTCCATATAGGAAATGTCTCCAAAACCTTGGTACTTATACCATTGCTACTATTTCAAGTCATAAGTTGGGTAATTCTATTTATGAGGTCTAAGTCATCGCGGTGCGTTGACTATTATCTTTCTCACTTTAATAAGTGGCTTCACATTCATTTGTCCTTGTAAATTTGATTCCTTGGAAGACATCATGTGTCTAGGAATATTCTTTCTTTAAGCGAAATTCATATATTAAACTTGGCAAAATTTTGCTCGACTCTAAAAGTCCATAATCTGATCCTTCGATGTTCTTTAGGTTCTTTCTCATCCTTCATATGGATAAGAACATCGTTCATAAAGATTTAGACAAAATTGTCTAAGTACATATGAAACACTCGATTTTTGAGGTTCATGAATAGGGCTGGTGTACTAGCTTGTCCGAATGGCATGACTATAATCTTATAGTAACCATATCCTATTCGAACAATTTTGCTTTCGTACATCAGATACCATTTACACATAAGCCACCATTTACCTATGAGTCTCGTATTATCGTGGGACTCTATGTCTCTAAGTGGCCTTCGTCAGAATCGTACCTTTCGCTTAGAAACTTGGCTATTTCCAGGTACGTTTTTACTTCATATATCCGACGATCTTTCTCTTTCATTGAGCCAGGGGTCACACTGCTCCCTGTTACTTCTTTGATTCTAGAAGTGTGTGTTACTTTTATCAGAAAGTAAGGTTGATTCGATAACGGTAATTCCCCTAATTTTCAAGGGCGATAAGATCCTGTCCTTTTTGCCATTCTCGTCTCTTTCTGGTATAATAGACGGCACAGGACGTGGGGCGGCATTTGTAACATCAGGATACAACCATTCCTTTATGCCCTGCTGTGTAACTTGCCGGGGACCAGGATAACTACTCGTAGGCGCCATTCCACATGCATTATATACACTTGAGCCTGTTGACAAATCGATAAGTCCGCCCAGTCTTGGAATTTTCTACTTGAAGAAGATATTCTCTTGATACTTCTTTTGCAAGATCCCGCCATTACATTGGCAAACGATGGATAAATTATTGGATGTCATCCGATCCATCTCTCCATAGTTCGAGCATTCATCCAAAATGTAGAAATTCTTCCAAAAAGCGTCCCAAGTCATGCCCATTTATAATAAGAGAGTCGATACTTACGTATGAACTCTAACTTGTAGCCTTGGGATTAACCTTCCACTTGCTCGGACTCTCTTTTCTTACCATATGTAAATAGATAGTTCTAGATGAGCCAACCTTAAATTAAAGTAATTGAGGATTCAAATCCCATTGCATAGAATTTCGAATGGAGAAACTATGTCCGTGCTTTTAATCACGTGAGTGACATCCATTTTGAAACTTCATTTCTTGAATTTATATCTAGGTTCCACATAGATATTATGATCTAACTCATTTGTTAGAACCTTAGGCGATCATAGACCCAATTTTAAACTCAAGCAACACCTGCGATGGCCATAATTCTCGTATAAGTGAAGAGATTTTCATTTCTCGATTCGTTTACCACGAATTGGGTTCTATCGTTTCTCGCATACTTGTGCGATATTAGAAAGCGAAACACCTATATCGAATGTAAAAATTATAGGTATTCGAGAAAATTTTCTCACATCTATCGAGCCTTCCCGATTTACTTAAATCTTGTTTTCGGTGCAAAGTATAGGTTACGGTCTCACGGTGTTCTCGTGCATTCAATTAAACATCTATTTCATACATCATTGTCCTTTCTCTTGGGACATTATGTTCCTTTGCTATGGCCTTCAGTCACCTCGTTAATCATATCATTCTCGGTGTCAGTACTATTATGCTTTTATCAATAGCATTATGTGGGTAGGTTTATATCGACCTATTCTTGATATTAATATCTCGATAACTTAATTTCATCGTAGAGATCGTGATGTACCTGACACTATCATTCATTTCTGATCCAGTATGAATGATTCAATTCCCTTTTTCACATTATCAATCTTAGGAATATATCTCTCATATATCCTTACTTTAAACTTTTTTCCAGAGAAAGTTCTTGTATTGGCATTTAGTGCCATCGTTTGTAGTATCCTTTCAGGATATACGTCATTTCTTCTTAATCTTTATTGATTCATTATGCAATTTTGCATAGGATCAAAATCCTTTGTCCGCTAGGGACGTATTATACTTTTGTCTTGACGTCAAATATCCTTACCATTTTCTTGACATTGAAATGCTTCGTTCCCATGTCGAGATACTTAATATCTCACTTTATTGATCGTCACAAAAGTATGAGGGGTAAGATTTACAATTAGATTCACTTTAAGATTCTTCCAGGTGAATCTTTTTATTCGTCCTCTTGAAAACATTTCCTTTGCTTGTCTAAAGAAGCCATCGTGCTTGTTAATTTCTAAGACACGCAAAACAAGCATTTTGTGTCAATACAATTTAGAGCACTAAGATCCATTTCAAATAATGAATCTGTTTCTTACTCTGCTTCTTTACTTCAAAGGAATTACTTTACTTATCGAAGTCATAAAATCGCTGAAACTTATCTCATATTGTGGCTATCTCATAATTGTATAGCTCATAATTTCTTCAGCTATTTTTGACTTTTGTCCCTTTTTCTTGAGCATGGTTTCAGAAAGTAATATTACTTTCATTACACTTCGGTTCTTACTCTCAGGACTAGAACCGTCATTATTATCATATAGCTTGGTAAGGTAGTACATTTGTACACCATAACTTAAATTCCAAGCATCTCATTTGTCTCATGTTCAAATTTCTCTGCTCGAAAAAGCATTTCAAACTTTTATGATCGGTAAAGATTTCACATCTTACCCGTAGAGATGATGCCTCCATATCTTTAGGGCATGTACTACGATGCTAGTTCGGATCATGTGTTGGGTAATTGAATTCATGCGGTCTCGGTTGTCGAGATGCATAGGCTATCACTTTTCCACTTTGCATTAACACACACCTAATCCATTTTGGAAGCATCCAGTATAGACCACGTACTCTTTATCTCGCTTCGGGCGCTAATCAAGGCGATGGTTAACTTTTCCTCGAGGCGTCGGAAATTAGCCTCACGTTCATCGGTCAAGTGAATTTAATTCCTTTTCGAGTAATTGATTTATTGGTCTTGCTATCTTTGAGAATCCTTGATGAATCTCCGATAGTAACTCGCTAATCCCAAGAAACTTCTAATCTCATTTTGTGTCTTTGGTGATTTCCATTCTTGGGCTTCTACTTTGACCGGATCAACTTTAATCCCTTCGGCTGACACAATGTGTCCAAGGAACATTACTTCCTTTAGCCAAAATTCATATTTGTTAAACTTAGCAAAAGTTGTTCACCTCTCAAAGTTTGCGACCTTGTCACGAGGTGTTCCTTGTGTTCGTCTTCATTGTGGAGATATTTCTCCATACTTGATTTACATGCTCGGGCTATCTTAGTCGTTCACACATCTCAATGATTATGATTTCTCAATCTCGTTATCATTGGTTTAACCAAGTCTCAATTACTTGGAATTGATTATGCTCAAGCATAATTTCATTGATTGAGGTATAAAGCGAGAGATTAGTTATCGAGATGCTATCGACTTCTTTACATATATATCATTTGAAAAGAATATCGTGCATCTCCATTCTTTAAACATGTCCAACCTACTAAGGAGGTATTAGGGACAAACAATTATCTTAAAGATAAGTTGTAATTTCTCTCGTTATGTCCTAATAAGGGAAAATTATATCCCACGAATATCATATACTTTTCTTTACTTGTACTCTTGCATTCTATGCTAAAGAGTATCTCATTCATAACATTTCATTATCATAACAGTCACATGAAGATATAACTTCACTGTTATCAAAATCTGGTAAGCCCATCAGGGGTCATTGCATCCATGTGCATCATAGGGAAAATATCTCGTCTCATCGAGATCTTATTTATATCATATCTTCTTGATGTATATCGCTCTACTGATCTGAAACTTTTAGGTTATCCAAAATAAGTCAACCTACTTCATATCTGATGTTTATCACTTTACTAATTCAAAACTTAGGTGACAAGAGAAGTCGACCCGCATCTTACCTATTGGTCTCGGGATTGAAGAAGATTCGTCATGTCGACTTCAAAAGATATGGGTTCGTGATTGAAAATAACATATCTTACTATTTGAATCCATATATTCTTTGAACTGAATAATTTGGGATCTAGGGTCCGAAGACCAGAATGACGACTCCTGAGGTTTCTTTGGTCATATGGGTTGGCGAGACCCATCACAAATATTCTCTCAGTCACATGAGGGTTTGGTTTCAAAAGGACACATTATATATTCTCGGGTTGAAAATTTTCTTCAGAAAAAGTGAGAAACTCATGTGATTTCTCAATTTGAACTAGGTTATAGAGTTAAATTCAATGACAGAAATTTGGTAATGAATAGAATTTGAAACCTTATGTAACACATTACAGGTTATCATCAAAGGTTCTTATGTGTGTCATAGCGCTTTTCGTACTACTGGGAATACTACTTTCTAGTATCATTCTAAAATTCTAATCGCACTGAAAAATTTCCCGTTTTTCAAAACTATAAACTAACATCAACTGACTCTCGCAATTATTAGAGAAGGAATCAGGGATTTGGTTCTTCATAAGAATTATAGTACTCTGTGATAGGAGTACGTAGGTGTAAACCGTTCATAAATCGGAGTTCAAACGAAGGAGAACGGGCTAAAACAAAAACATTACGCAAAACAGTTTTGCTGATGCCGAGCTCGGGATACCGAGGTCGTAAGTAATACCGATGTCGAAGTTGTTGCCGAAGTCATTTGCCAATGCCGAGTTCATTGCCGAGATTTTTAACATAATGATGAAGTCAGTAAGGCCAACTTCAAAGCCGAAGTTGAAGGTATCGACGCCGCAGTCGAGGGCGTACATGTCAAAGCCGAAGTCGTACATGATAATGCCGACATCAAAGCCAAAGGCGTACAGGTCGACGCCGAGGTTGTTTTCCGAGGTGGAGGTGATCCGACCGAGGTCAAGATAAATTGGCGAGGTGGATGTCACACCTGCCGTGCTCGAGATCATAAGCCGAGCTCGTACCCACCGGGCTCGCATCTGCCGAGCTCGAAGTCGAGGTGGTGACAAGGTCGAGCGATCGAGGTCGACCAACCGGTTACCTTTGCCAGGTCGGACTAGACTTACGAGGTCGGACTGACCGAAGCGAAGTCAAAATTATACATCTTTGGTGCGGCCGCAAGTCGAGTTCAAGGTCGATGAGCATGATCGCGATTCGGTCTTTAGCGACTCTAACGAATTCTTTGATCACATTTTTACTTCGTTTTCAACGAAGAGTCATAGATGATTTGGAGTTCCGTCATGCGTGAACTTCCAAATAAAAAGATCATTCTCGTGTCACTTATCACATAGTGACATTCATCGTCTTGACATCCTTTCCAATTCTGAGCTTAAATTTTCTTCTCGTCTATCAATTCGAGATTCTCAGGATGGAATAAAATTCTAATAATCCATCTTCCTATGTTCTTCGAAATTGGGATCATGCGTCTTAAACAGTCTACGTTCTTTTGGGATAACATACCCATCATCGTAAACATCTTTGGGATTTGAAATAAAATTTTCAAATATTCATATCAATAAATTTCTATTGATTTACATGAATTCAAACATTTTATCCCTTAAAAAAAATTGTCGATACATTCTCGTATGACATTATCATACGTTGGTAGCGAACCAGCGACTTTCAATCAATCCTCATAACTTCCATTTGGGATGACATAGTCATTAATCAAAACAATATTGAGAATTGAAGAATAAAATTTCAAATATGATTTAACATAGTTCGTTTCAAACATACGCATTTCTTGCGAAAAAATTTCAATCAATAATCCATCAATCGATAATTCATGGTTATTTACAACCATTTTCATTTCATTTGTCGATAATGTTCTATCGACAACAAATCAAATTCATAAATCATTTGTCGATAATGTTCTATCGACAACAAATCAAATTCATAAATCTCAAATTTTTCTTTTCAAAGATGAGAAAATAATTTACCTTTTTCCCGTTGAGCTTGATGTGATGGAGTGTCGAGCAGTGTCGGCTGACCTCTAGAAGTCTAGTGACTCAATCTAGACTTAACTACGAAAAGAGGTTTTGGATTGAAAGAGCGAACTGCTCGATACCATTTTATAACACCCTAAATCTAAATGCGATTTAGCGGGGCTAATACTTGGAATAAAAATCAGGAAGCTTTAATCAATATATAAACAAGAACTCATATGTTCAGAAGTATTCAACTAACAACATCCTAAAATAATTTAATTCAATTGCAGCGGAAAACGTGTGAATACACATATGGCGATGTGTATTCAAGGTTTCTAAATATATTGTATTCAAAAGGGTTCGGCCGCTCGACACATCTCCATCCACATCCGCTCAACTGCGCATTTAAAACAAACATGCGGTGAGTACAAGATTGCACTAAGTGGCTCATGCCAAAATAATTTATCATATTTGAATTACTACGCCCATCACAAGAATAACACGAGGTTTTAATTGAAAATACTGGTGCTTACTAAATATTTTCTTTCATTTTCCATAAAGATTCGTCTGCATGAGACATTTTCCTTGTATGTATGATCCATATCCACCACAATAATTCATCCAACAATAATTCCCTTGACCGAGATGAGGCCTCCTCTCACGAGACGCCGTGACCGGCCGAGCACCTTTCGGCCTGATCACAAAATAATCGGTGCACAAAATCCGGGCCGTCTCGGCCACGGATACTGAATTCTCCATCATCCTTGGGGTACTTCCAAGAATACGAATTCAAGCATGTCATAAAGTGGGAGCTACCCAACATTATGCATCAACAATCATGGATTGGATACATACATAAAACGTAAACATTTTGGGCGGTAATTAAATAAATCATTTCATAAATATTTGCTTGCAATAAAGCATCATAAATATATCATTTGGTAAATTCTACGGTTTGAGTATAGTAAAGCCCACAGTACGTAAGCTTTCTACGAGTTTCCTTAACGTCAGCGATCACGTCGCGTCCCACCTTTACGTAAGTAAATTTAGTATGTCGGTCACGTTTTTGAGCGTCGAAGTCTAATAAGCCGATAACCTTCTAAAAAATACTTCGCATCCTTTAACTAACTTAGTATGTCTTTTCATCGAACATCTTAACTAATGACATTTCGTGCTTCGATAGAGGCGAAATATGATGTATGACCTTATAATAAACATTTAGGTTGACGTCGAACTTATACTAACGTTTTTCGATAAAATGATCTCGATTATGAGATCGTCTCTAAATAAAAGATATTCTTATAATTCTAATCGTCTTACGTATTAGTGTACTTATTCCACGTATACCATATTTTTATAAGAGTGCGACATAAAGTTGGTCACGTATTAACGTATTTCATACGTTGAGACCAAAGTCGACAATTTTGACTTTTTATAACATATAATTCAAGTTATTTACATATATGTTTATCAATTACATATAAATCGATTTTCAATCGATTTCTAATCATATTATCATAAATCTCGATTAATCAACAATCATACCCAATTTATTCCTAAGTATGACTTAACTTGTACCATACATATCATTTTTCACATCTTACGTCCACATAACACAACGTTTCAACATACACATAGTATACCTTATTTTAAAATCTCATAAATTCATACTATGTCTAAAACATATTTTGGAACATAGTATGTGATTATACATGATATAATAAATTTAAAACCTTAGCTTTCAATCTTAATAATTTTCGGTCATTTTCAACAATTTTCAAAACTTTCCCAAAATTCTTATAATTTCACATAACATACTATATTAACATAGGATCAATAATATGCAATAATGTTGATCATAGAAAATTATACATAACATTATTTTACTATATAGTTTTCGGTACTTTTAATAATCACATCAAACATTTTTCAAAAAAATTCCTATAAATTCATATAATACTCCAGATTTATCAAGTATCAATAATATGAAATAACATTTACCATATAAAAATTGGACATTAAATCCCTACAACTTAAGGCTTCGATTTAATTTTTTTTTAATTAACAAATGATTTTTATAAAATTCTAATAAATTCACCATATGCTTCAATTTCATACTAGATCCATTGTATGGTTTTACATTTAGCATAAAACAAACATACATCATAAACCCACTACATGAGACTCTCGAATTTTTCACAACTTTCTCAAACATTTGGTTTTTTTTTATTAAATAATTTCATATATGCCCATATATCAACTCCCATCACATATCTATGATCATTTATCACAAGAAAATTCAAGATTATCATCATCCCCCTTCATTAAAATTCTCGATAATAATAAACAAAATAAAACATGCTTAATTTTCTTTCAAATTTTAAACTTACGCATATTATCATTATGGCTATATCATTAATTCAAGAGCTCATAACATTTGAACAATTCCTCTCGTTCATCTTGAGATAGCCGAAACATCACACCCAAAATACACCATGAAATAACAAATTAAACCATTAAAAGATAGCTAAGATGAAAATCTACCTCTTAATCGGTGTAAAAATCAAGAACCAACAAAGTGGAGCAAAGGATCGAAGTTGTTCTTGAGAAAACTGAAGAAGAAATATTTTTTTCTCTTTTCCTTAAGCGTTTGGCCGAGAACAAGATGAGAAAATGATAGTAAAAGATCTTGTTATTATTATTTTTTTCTTTAGTTGTTCTCTTTCCATTTTAAGAAAAATAATAATATTATAATAAATGGTCTCAAATCAATCCACATTTTGTAACCCACTTTCTTTGGTCAACTATAGTAGGCTGAAGATATTTATTCTTTTTCCTCTTTTTGGATCGGTCATGACCCATAAGAAACAAATAGATAAAGATGAGAGTTTTCCTTATCCTTATCTTGTAATATTTTATTTTAATTGATTACTGTAATTTATTTATTTATTGATCATCATTTCGATCATTAGAGATGAAACCAGAAGATTTTTGTTCCAATTTTTATTACTATTTTAATTATCGAGGCGAAACCCAATTTACGATTTTTATTATCGTAATTAAGCCTTTAAAACTTCTAATATTACACCGTCACGGCGAAATTCCGCGACCTTATTTTCATTTTTTTTTGTTTCCTCTTATCTCTTCTCTCTCACGCCTCTCTCTCTCGTCCCCTCCTCACGTCTCTCTCTCGGCACTCATTCGCCACACACACGCACGCGGTAACCGTCGTCGCCGCCGTCGTGTTTGGCCGGCCATGTTGCCGGCCACGGCCTCCTCTCCCTCTCGGCCGAACACATGCACACACGCACGCAACACATGAACACGTGCACAGCCACACACACACACGACGCGACGGAGACACACACACGACGACGACCGCAGCCGCAGCCACCGTCGGTGCCGGCGCCGCCGTCTCTCTGTCTCTCTTCCACTCTCGCCGTCTCTCAAGCATACCCACGCACACACGGAAACCACCAACTCAACATACAAACATATACATTTTTGCATATAAACACTAAAATGAATTGAGAGAAAATTTCAACCTTTGTAGATCCCTCTTGCAAGAATGAGTGAAAGTGAGGCTAGGGTTCAAAATGAGGAGAAGAGGAGTTTATATAGTTAGGGTTTTGATTGTCCTTGGGCTTTACTTTTGGGCTTTGCAAACTAAAACCCATTAAACGATTTATTCTCACGGCTTCAAATTCGATCCTAAAGATGATGAATTAATAATTAAACGTTAACATGATATTATGGCTATAATGATTTATACATAAATATATATATAAATCATACTTGATTATTACATTATATATAATAATTCTCATTATCACTCTATAATATTCAATGAAATAAATCTTTTGTTGAATTTAAAATTTTCTTTCATCGGCACGAATCATCTTATAATTCTAAGTTCAAAATCCTTCTAATCTTATTAAGAAAGACGGATATGATGAGGAGTCCGTAATTGCCCTAGCTAGAAAACGAACTTCGAAATTTATTTTAGGGCTTTCAGAAATTACTTTACAAAGAAAAACAAAATATGGGCTAAGTAATAAAATAAGTTTTGGGCTTATGTAAATATCAAATTATATTATTAAGTTTTGGGTTTATATATACTTGCCAAATTATATTATTTATTCTCAAATTGGACTTTGTAGAATATTATTTTGTTGAGCCCAAATTCTATTTTATATTTATCTAGGATTAAGATTTAAGTAACAAGAGTTCAAATAGTTTAGGACTCTTTTAGGGTTTTATATATATATATGGATGAGTTATAATACAAACCTCCTTAAAATAAGAAATAAGAATTCATCTCCATCATTCATTTTGTCATTAATCAATGGTTCAAGATTAAGTTATCACAACCCCTATAATTAAGGGATGGTTATTTTCGTAATATTCTATAATTACCATTATACCCTAATTTGATTTAATCACAACCACTCATCTACAAAAATCAATGGTTCAAATTTGTTCTCATTTCTTATTTTTGAATATGTTTTTATTTGAACCAAACTCTCTATATATATATACACACAAAATTTTTGTATGCACACCATTCCACCACATACAAAATTTTAAATCTTTTTTTTTTCTTTCATCTCCTCAAGCATAGGTAGTAGCCTTGGAATTCACGTTTAGCTTCTGTCAAATTTTCTATGTTCTTTTTGGTAAGCTTTTAATCTATTATCAAAGCATAGTAATTTTGTTAAGGCCATGGTTGTGTATAATTTTTTTTATTGGTATGCTCTTTGACTCTCTGCACACTCACTGTACATTCAAATACAATAGTAATTGTTGAAAGCAATTGATCTTGGATTATGAAATTGAATATGAAAAGCATTAGTTTCAGGCTACCGTTTTAATTTTCTTTAAGTCTCTTTGTTTTAAAATGAATAATTAAAAAAATTGATTTTCTATTCTTTGTTTTTGGCGTTAATGTTTCTTTTATTTATTTCAAAGGGATTAATTAATTCTAAATCATGTAATCATTAAAATGTTTTACCATTATAAGTGTGGATTGACTTTGGCTAATAAATTTCTATATCAATTGATAAAAGGTAGTTGCAGACTGTAGTATTTTTTTAGCTAAGTTCTTTTTGATTTAATTGTTTTCATTAGAGTCATTTACAAAGGATTTAATTAGTTTCATATAGTATATTTCTTTTCATTAATTAGTTTGAGGCAACACGTGTAGGGAAATTTGATTTTAACTCCCTCCCGAGGATCTATCTTGTATGTTTAATTCACCATACATTGATTATATACCTAGCATGTACTTATATAATTAATTGCATCACGTTGGTGTTTTCTCATGTTTACCTGCGAATTTTCCAGGCAATGATTGGATCAAGACTCGTGCTTTGATCTTCTGGACTGTGTCCCGATTGCCTAAACTCCAATGTCGAGTGAGGATGATCATGGAGAGTCTTCTGAAATTCGCTTCTTCCTTACTCTAGAGTTTTCGAAAATCTCACTATTTGGAATAGTAATTCTCGAAAATTTCTTCTCTTAGATTATTGTTTGAATTTCTCTCACTTTATATTTATAATGCAACCCTAAATCCTATATAGATAGAATTTCTGCATATCCAATAAATATAATAATATCTCTTAAGATAGAGAGGATCAAAACAGAGTCCCAGTGGGACTCTAAAGGGAGGGGGACGAAAATCTTCAAGCCACAGGCCTGGATGGGCCAACCCAGGGATCAAATGCAATGAATAAAGATGAGCCTCAAATAAATTAATTATCTTATGTTCATTGAACATAAATTAATTCATAAACATTTATTCATGCCATTAGAGAATAAATCTTGACTTACCCTTTATTTCCGAAGTTGAGTCCGGCTCGCACTTAGACTTAATGAATCCTCAGATTTAAGATATCGTGCGTCCATTAATTATTTACGCTGCTCAAACCGCTTAAAATAATTAATTACTTTAATTCCTTAAGTAGTATCACTCAACCTTATTATTGTACTTGAGATAACTCAACCCGCGGGGTTTAGTACAATAAACCTTTTGAGCTCCTTAAGGAACGTCATCATCCTAAATGATCACGGTGACTCGACATACGTATAACTAGCATGACATACAAGACCGCCACCACCCAAGATGCGAGAGAATCTTGGGTTATCTCATGTAACCTCACCCATAACAAGTCAAAGTGATGGTCAAGAACTCATACTCACCTAATACCTTATCGAGGTTTAGATCAACGTAAAGTCACCGAGATCTAGGTTCTTCACGACGGTCGATAGAAGAACTCATCTCACCGTGATCCATCAATCCGTCTGAGACGTATCAAAGATAGATAAGCAACTAAGTCAAGTCACTTATCTATACGCGAGCTATACCGACAACTCGTCCTCAAGTTGTCTCATATGTGATACTTTTATATCTCATTAAGCTTGACCAATCATACGACTTTGTGATCTACAACACCTTGTATGATCTAACTTATATATGAGATAAGGGACATACATATGCAATCAAGTAAACAATTCAGATAGGAGATTGTAATAGTGGTAACAGGAAACATTGTATACAAGCTCAACCAAAACTGCTTCTAGTATACAAATCCAACAATCTCCCACTTATACTAAAGCAAACTTTTAGTATACAATGTGTCTCTCTACTAGCTATTACAACAACACCATCACTTTGCTTCTCCCACTTCTACAAAAGTTTCCTTTCTAAGTGGGTGCCATCTTGCACAATCCAAGCCCTCGAATATGCTCTTCGTAGACTTTTTGCGGCAGGCTCTTCGTGAATGGGTCAGCTAGGTTATCCATGAGCACCAATTTTCTCAATCAGACATCTCCTCGCCTAACGATTTCTCGTATGACATGGTACTTTCTCTCTATGTGTTTAGTTGCCTTGTGGGTCCGTGGTTCCTTCGAGTTTCCCATTGCACCTGAGTTATCACAGTAAACTATGATACTCTTGGACAAACCGGTACCACATCTAGATCCATGTGGTAGTTCTTGAACCATCTGACCTCTTTAGCAGACCTCCGCGGCTACATATTCGCTTCCATGGTAGAGTCCGCAATGCATCGCCGCTTTGCACTCTGCCAGATACGGATCCTCCTCCCAAGTTAAACACATTGCCTGAGGTAGACTTTTTCTCATCACGGTCAGCTTGAAAATCCGAATCTGAATAACCCAAAGGCATTAGACTATCTGCTTGGTAAACCAGCCTATAATCTCGAGTCATTTTCAGGTACTTGAGTATATGCTTTACCACAGTCCAATGAGCTTGTCGAGGTTAGATCGATATCTAGCTACTATACCTACCGTGACAGCGTATATCGAGTCTCGTGACATAGCATTGCATACATGAGACTTCCTACGGCGGAAGCGTAAGGAACTTGTCTCATTTCCTCTATCTTCTTTGCAATCATAGGTGACTGCTCCTTAGATAAAGGAACACCATGCCTGAAAGGTAGCAATCATTTCTTGGCGGTTTGCATACTAAAACGAGTAATTACAGTATCAATATAAGACGCCTGAGATAAGCTCAACATTTTCCTCTTGCGATCATAGTAAACCTTGATCCCAAGAATGTACGCTGCATCTTGATCGCTCACTTTTCTAACATGAAAACGTGCAAGTATAAAGGTAAGTCGAGTATCTGTTTAGTATGATTTTGTGCTTATTTTTCATATGTTTATGCATGCCGTTTCCCGTGGTTTGTCCTATTTATGCCGTTGGTTTGATTAGTATTTATCGATTCAGACTTACTTGGTTTGTTTCGATGTTTTGTAGAAATATGACATTAAATAGGATGAAATGGAGCTTCCAAGATCTATCCTATATTGAATATCATCTCGATAGGAGTCTATAGGCGCAAACGGATCGTAATTCGGAGTTCGAACGAGAGAGCGGAACGAACAATAAGTCGCAGATGCGCACGCTGAAGCGTTGTCGGCGCCAGGCACGCCCAGCGACGCTCAGCGCGAGCGCTACCTCCTCAGCGCACGTTCAGCCTCCATTCCCCCAACGCGTTCAACTCCTCCAGCGGCGCCCATCTCTCCGTCTTGCGTTACACATTGCTGTGGCACGCAGCCCTCCATGAGCGCCTGACCCGCCCCGGCGCTACCCTTCCGTCTGGCATTTGGGTCCATTCCCTGTTCTTTCCCGAGATGCCGCACGTCCAGCATTGTGATGCGTCCGGCACGGCGGTGCTCTCCTATCCGTTCCAGTGGGCGCCCGTGTCCGGCGCTGAGACGCGTCCGGCACTGGGCGACCGATTTTGCCCCGTCGCGTCCGGTCACGGCGTTGCGTCCGGCCAAGGCATTTTTCTTCTGCTATATATATAAGTTAAACACGCGAAAACCCTAGCCTGACACATTTTCACATTCTCAGACACACGCAACTCTCTTCTATTTTCTTCTTTCTTTTCCTTTCTCTTTCCATTTAATTATTTTGTACTTGGATTAACAATTGGAATTGTACGATTCCGGATTTTGGAAGACGAATTTGTCTATGAATGGTTGTAAGCTTTTCTCATTCATTTATGTCTATGTAATTGCTGAAGGGAAAACTATGTTTTAACCCTCTCCCGAGGATCTATCTTTGATGTTTAATTCACCATACATTGATTATATACCTAGCATGCACCTATATAATTAGCTGCAACACGTAGGGGTTTTCTCGTGTTTACCTTTGAATCTGCCGAGGTGGATCGGAAGAACGGATCGAGACTCGTGCTTTGACCTTCGGATCAGATCCGGTTACCCAATCTCCAACGTCGGTGAGGACGATCTATGGAGAATGCTTGAAAACACCCAATGCTCTCTACTAACTCTCGAAAAATCCTCACAATGTTCTTGTGATTCTCAAAAATAATGCTTGTTAATGTGTGGATTAACTTTGATTCTATCTCACCTCATATTTATAATGTACTACCTTATTCCATAAGGAAATTACCATAATCCCATATGGAAATTACCATAATCCTTTATGAAAATTACCATAATCCTTTATGGAAATTACCATAATCCTTTATGGAAATTACCATAATCCCATATGGAAATTACCATAATCCTATATGGAAAGGATTATTACCATAATCCTATATGGAAAGGATCTATGCATATCCCATAAATATAATTATATCCCCTGGGATAAAGAGAATCAAATCCTTGCCATGTAGAAAGTAGCGCCTATTTTCCTTCCAAGCTACGGCCTGGATGGGCCACCGAGGATCAAATGCAAGGAATAAAGATGAGCCTCAAATAAATTAATTATCTTATGTTCAAATTTCAAAACATAATTAATTTATAAACATTTATTCATGCCACTAGAGAATAAATGCCGACTTACCCTTTATTACCGAGTTGAGTCGGCTTGCACTTAGACATTACGAATCCCGTGATTTAAGATATCGAACGTCCATTAATTATTTATAGCATTCTCGATCGCTTAAAATAATTAATATCTTTAATTCCTTAAGTAGTACCACTCAACCTTATTATTATACTTGAGCTAACTCAACCTCCGGGTTTAGTACAATAAACCTTGAGCTCCTTAAGGGACGTCGTCATCCTAAACGGATACGGTGACTCGACATGATAACTAGCATGACATACAAGCACCGCCACCACCCAATTGCTATGAGGATGATTTCTGCTATGAGATGAATTATTGTTTTATAGAGTAATACATGTTAGGTTGTTCTTATCTTGAATCATGATTATTGGGTTGATGATTTGCGATTTTCTTATCCGTTTAAATTGTTTATTTTATGATCTTCATGCATGGTGTTCGAAAGAATAGTGTAGGTTGATTGTGTGCTTATGTTTGATTATGAAGATATGCGAGAGCAGATTTATATTAAATATAAGTTTGACAATGAAAGTGATCGAGAGATTGGTTTGTTGTTGAATAAATGATATATGTGGGTAGGGTTTTGCTATCGTGTGCCTTGTAGTAAAATATCCTTCGTAGTTGATGACGGTTTGATTGAGAGATCCCCCGCCATTAAATTCGAGTCTAACATTGACGTAATCGAGAGATTAGTTAGTGTTGACCGTTTGGTGAGAGGCGTGGGTGTTTTATGCATCATGTGCTGGTCTTTGATTCATTAATAGCGAAGATAGATGTGAACCCTAGAACGCCGTCACCATTTCCGTGTATCAGCCAATTCCTCTTGTTGTCCAAGTGCATCCTGCTTTACCCGCTTTATCCGTCTGCTCCGTGATGCATCCCTTATTTTAGGACGTTAGTATTTCTTTTCTGTTTTTGTGTTTGACATAGAACCGTAGCCCTGTTAAGCCTTCCTCGAGAGATTCGACTTGGGTTGACCTTACCATTCTATAAGGACCTCGTACTATTGCGAGCGACTGAAAAGAACAATTTTGTCGGAACAAATTTTTGCGCCGTTGCAGGGGAAGGCTTCAGGCTTTTGGTTTTGTGTTGTTTTGTTTACCGTGTTTCATTTTTTTTTTTTCTGTTTCTTCCCCCGTGCTTCTTCTTTTTAATTCTTTCTTTTTCTTTTTCTTTGTTACTATTTTCTCCAACAGGTGTGTGTGATCTTGTTTTTGTAGTTGGTGTCTGTTAATGCAGGGTTATCAGCGATATGAATATGGTCGACTGGCTTGGAGGAGGAAAGCACGTCGTATTGGGCAAATTCTCCTTACAACGGAGGAGCCCAATTCGACTATTTTGAGGGATACCCGTCAGTCGTGAGCATCAAGCCTATGATCCCTACCGAGGCATCCTCGTAGTTCTTCATATAGTCGACCTCTTCTTCCAACAACAACCGGTGAAGCCGACATTGAGGAGTCATTGCAGCATTCATTCAGCGAGTCACCGTGAAGCCGACATTGAGGAATCATTGCGGGCATTCATTCAGCGAGTCACCCGGTGAAGCCGATATTGAAGACACATCGACGCCTTTCATACAGCACGAGTCAACAAAGGTTCGAGATGTTGGATGCATCTATGGAGCGTTTAGAGACTCAAGTCAGTCAGTCAGCCAGGATAGTGGAAGAATTGGTCCACAACCAAAGTATGGAGGAGATGGCGAGACAATTGGAGCAAACTTCTTCTATCATAGTCTATGAAGATGATGAAGTTGAGAGGAGAATCATGGAAGATGATGAAATTAAAGAGTCAAGGTTTCATCAAACCGCGACTAACCATGAACAACCTGATATCTTCCCGAACCAGTTAGAGGAGGAAGAGAGGACATACGTTGAAGTAGCATCTATAATTTTTCAATATCCTAATTCTCTAAAGTATTGTGATGTTGGAGTTGAAGTTATCTATTTTGCTTTGAAGATTATGATGTTTGATTTGAACTTAATTAATTCATTATTTGCCACCTTGACTGTCCTTTGTGCTTACATTGTTACTACTGATGCTCTAGTTGAGATGGTATTCCTACAGGTGAAGGACTATGGATAGTCCGTTTTTCATTGGTGGAGCTCGTGCCATTGAAACGAGCGCGCGGCGTGAGGCAACCCACGAGTTTAATTGTTTTTCTGCTTTGTTTCTTTTCTTTTCTTTTCGTGTTTTAATAAGTGAGATGAGAATTGTGACGAGTTGCATATCATGAACACTCAAGCCACTGGACATCGTCACCGCCGTACCTAGTTGACATGCACTCCTAATTTCAGGGAAGTTCACTTCTACATTTTACCTTTTTGGCTTTTGTCTAAAGTGTGGAGGCGTGCTTGCCGTCTTTGTGTGTTTGAATGTAACTTGTGTTTGTTTGGGTGTGTCGTCCTCCATTTTATACCTTTTGTTTGGATTTGAGTATGCTTTATCGTCTAGTATACGAGTAGAGTTGAGTGGGCATGATTTGATTGGGTATGCACGTCCGAACTGATTTCTAGTAATTCTTATCGATGCGTGACTTGGCTTGATAATTGTCGATGATTGATCTAGCTGTGGGGCACGTCGAAGTAAATTATGATGAAGTGATATGTGTGGTTGATTGTCGTTGCTATTTATATGGTCCTCTTGCGTGTCTTATCTATAAAATAAATAAAAATAAAATAAAATAAAAGTTGGAATAATTTGTTGATAGTTGAATAAGTGAGCTTAAGGTTGGAATAAGAGGCTCTACTCCTCTCGCTCTATGTTGCTTCTCGAATGGAAGCTCAAAAGTGAAGAGTATGGAAAACCACATTAGGATACTCGGGTTTACAACTCGAAGGTTTGACTTAATGAATATTGTCCTGTAATCCTCCTTGAGTCGTCACATATGGTATTGGTAGTTGTGAATTTCGTTTAAAATGAGATGTGTTATGCAAGGATCTATACGAGTTAGCTATTCGACTATTAAATGCATGTAGATCAAAATTGTGATTTGCTTGGATTAAGCCGCATGCCCAATCAATTGTTGATTCATTACCATGTTGAGAAGTGTATCGGTTTAAAAATTCTAGGAAGACGTGAAGTCATGTTTTATCCATTTGAATTTATGTTTTCTTGATTTCTTTTCTCGTGTCGTGATGATGATGTTTGCTTGAGGACAAGCAAAGGTTTAAGTGTGGAGGAGTTGTTTAGTATGATTTTGTGCTTATTTTTCTTATGTTTATGCATGTTGTTTCCCGTGGTTTGTCATATTTATGCCGTTGGATTGATTAGTATTTATCGATTCAGACTTACTTGGTTTGTTTCGATGTTTTGTAGAAAAATGACATTAAATAGGATGAAATGGAGCTTCCAATATCTATCCTATATTGAAGATCATCTCGATAGGAGTCCGTAGGCGCAAACGGATCGTAATTCGGAGTTCGAACGAGAGAGAACGGAGCGAAACGGCAAAATCGCGCACGCTCACGCGCGAGGGCGTCTGGCGCTGCGCGCCGTACGGTGCTGGGACGCCCCAACGCGCGTTCAGTGCGAGCGCTACCTCCTCAGCGTGCGTTCAGCCTCCATTTCCCCTCCCCCCCAACACGCATTCAACCCCTCCAGCCGGCGCTCCATCTCTCCATCTTGCTTTGCACAATTGCTGCAAGACGCAGCCCTCCGCTACGCCAGGGCCCGGCCAGCCCCGGTGCTACCCTTTCGTCTGGCGTTTGGGTCCGTTCCCTGTTCTTTCCAGAGATGCCACACGTCCGGCGTTGTGATGCGTCCGGCACGGCGGTGCTCTCCTGTCTGTTCCAGTGGGCGCCTGCGTCCGGCGCTGGGCGACCCGATTTTTGCCCACGTCGCGTCCGACGACACGTTACGTCCGGCGCTACGCGTGATTTTTCTTCTGCTATATATATAAGTTAAACACACGGAAACCCTAGCCTGACACATTCTCACATTAGCAGACACACGCAACTCTCTTCTATTTTCTTCTTTCTTTTCCTTTCTCTTTCCATTTAATTATTTTGTACTTGGATTAACAATTGGGATTGTACGATTCCGGATTTTGGAAGACGAATTTGTCTATGAATGGTTGTAAGTTTTTCTCATTCATTTATGTCTATGTAATTGCTATGAAGATGATTTCTGCTATGAGATGAATTATTGTTTTATAGAGTAATACATGTTAGGTTGTTCTTATCTTGAATCATGATTATTGGGTTGATGATTTGCGATTTTCTTATCCGTTTAAATTGTTTATTTTATGATCTTCATGCATGGTGTTCGAAAGAATAGTGTAGGTTGATTGTGTGCTTATGTTTGATTATGAAGATATGCTAGAGCGATTTATATTAAATATAAGTTCGACAATGAAAGTGATCGAGAGATTGGTTTGTTGTTGAATAAATGATATATGTGGGTAGGGTTTTGCTATCGTGTGCCTTGTAGTAAAATATCCTTCGTAGTTGATGACGGTTTGATTGAGAGATCCCCCCCCCATTAAATTCGAGTCTAACATTGACGTAATCGAGAGATTAGTTAGTGTTGACCGTTTGGTGAGAGGCGTGGGTGTTTTATGCATCGTATGCTGGTCTTTGATTCATTAATAGCGAAGAAAGATGTGAACCCTAGAATGCCGTCTCCATTTTCGTGGATCAGCCAATTCCTCTTGTTGTCCAAGTGCATCCCGTTTTACCTGCTTTATTTTATTTCCGCCGTCTGCTCCGTGATGGATCCCTTATTTTAGGACGTTAGTATTTCTTTTCTCGGTTTTGTATTTGACATAGAACCGTAGCCTGTTAAGCCTTCCGAGAGATTCGACTTGGGTCGACCTTACCATTCTATAAGGACCTCGTACTATTGCGAGCGACTGAAAAGAACAATTTGGTCGGAACAGTATCGTATCCACATGGATTGTATCGCAAAAACACAGAAGCTAACTCAACAACAATTCATCATTATCCAAGAGCAGATTTGATTTATAAAGGTTTTAGGGCTTCGAATATTAAATCCAAAGCAAAGGGTAAATGAAAACAATAAACACACAAAGATGATAATAAGATAGAAAAACTAACACTTGGGATGCATTAATCCTACCCACAACGTATGTTTATCCTACTTACCATTAACCAATTTTAATCCGCATAAGATGGAAGATCACATATGTAACCAACAATTTCGATTCGACAATTGTGGCGAGCTTGATTACTAATTTTCCCTATTATCATTACGCCTCTAGTTGAAAATTAGCAACCCAAAAGGATCACAAAGAATATGCTTCCTACGAATGTTCCTATCTCAGCTACGACACAAGGCTTATTCGTATTATGCATTCAAGATCGACTGACAATTAAAACGGTTAAGTAATTAACTGAAAACTAGATATGCATCAAGATTGATCAGAAATTAACACATATAATTAAGCACCAACAATCATAAATCAATGCCTGGAAGGTAAATAGCAATAGCAGGAATCACAACATTTTGGATAAAATCATGCAAACCCTAGGATTACAACGGAAATTAGCTAGACATAATAAACGGAATAAAATACGAAATAATCATGGAAATAGAAATTATATAGATAAAACCCGTAATGTGGTGTCTGAAGAACAATCGTTGGGTTCGTATCCCAACCTCAGCGAAAAACGGGAAAAAGATGGAATATGTTCGGACAAAAGCGTTCCAAAGCGTTAACAAATCGTAGAACTAATGTAAAACAATGTAAAAACTAATGCTAGATGGATCCAAATCAAAGCTAGAGTGCAAAAATAGGAAAAACTATGAAAAACTGAGTAAAAACATGTATTTCTCGTTTGGGAGGCGGTCCCTTGCGTGAGGGGGGCAGAGCCCTATTTATAGGCCAAGGGTGAAAAACCTAATTTTTAGCCCAGTCGCCTCGCTTCGCGGCCGAGCTCGCGGTCGCGAGGAATCTGGGCGCGCATGTCTTCATTCGCTTGCGGCTGGACTTGCGATCGCTAGGCGTGCTTCGCGGTCGCTAGCCTTGGCCCCGAGAAAATGGGCAATAGCTCTTTCAATGGCATTGCACGGTGGGTAGCTCGCGGTCACGTCTCGCGATAGCGTGGTGTGGTCACGTCGAGTGGTTTTTCCTCACGGCCGACCTAGCGGTCGCTAGGTCGGTCGCGAGACATCGCCCAGAGGCTCATCTGCGGCTCGCGACTGGGCTAGCGTTCACGAAGGTGGCCATTAGCCCCTGTTTTTGCCCTTTTTTTGCTCGTGCTTCGTTCCATGCTTCGATTATCATCTTATAAGCCTACAAAACACCAAAGAGGAACCCAAGAGCAGTATCTTCCAAAAATATATAAAAGCATTAATATCCAATACATAAACGCACTTAATAGATCTAAATTCATCTTTAATTATCAACAATAAACGTGTAAAAAGCGCGTTTATCAAACCCCCAAACTTGAAGCATTGTTTGTCCTCAAACAAAAACAAACAAAAAGAAAGAAAGACACAACGAAAGATCAACGAGCGTCCGCAAAGGTGATTACCATAATCAAGCCTCAGAAATATTTCAAAGCTCAAAATCATTAGCGCACATGACGACATTAGTCAACTCGACAATGTACAACCATTGAAAGCAAAAATCTCATTCAATTCAACCCTCACAACGGCATGTGTGTAAAATATAGGATACACTCAAACTCATAAGGAAATTAAGGACGTGTATACACTCAAAGATCAATGCAATGCAAAATCTTACCATAGGCTTGTCGTTTCTCTAATATCTCCACCACATCAAATGCGTTCAAATTAGGATAAAAAAGGTATTTTCATGGGTTGTAATGTAGGCACATTGGTTAAGGTAGGATAATATATGGCTAAATGACTCAAATATAACTCCAAGCACCTCCATTCATACATTCGAATCATATGGACTTTGTCCATTTCCCCTTTCCTTTCAAACATACTAAATCAACGTTTATGCAACATAAGGTACCTTATACTTTGATAACTCAATCCCTTTATGCTCACACATTTTATTTTATTTTCCAAAATTTTGTTTTCTTGGCTTTGTAATAGAGCTTATAGGGTCTATTCTTTTTCACACGGGTACCATTCTTTTATTCTCCATCTTTTATCCCAACTTAGAGTATCAAAACAAATTTACCCCCTTGATTCCCATATCCATCCTCACCTCCTATCATCCGGTTAATAGAAAAATAAAGTCTAATAAAGGCTCAAAGAAGGTGACAAACGGTATATGTCATTGGGTTAGTGTATGGGCAAATATGTGGTTAACAAAGATGGTCTTTTATCATTTCCATATTCGAAACACATATTGCAGCCATGACAAAGAAACACGGCAAGTTCTAAAAGATGATTACATGCACGATATCACACAATTAAAAGAAACTGTAATAAGATGTTTATACAGTGAAGCTCAAGTCTCACGGTTTAAGCAAATGGTGAAAAATAACAAGCTAAGCAATCTCAAGTCATACATGCTTCGTTTTCTAACACATCACGCAAGACTATCAACATATTTTTCAGAAAATTTCTATCATCATCACTACATGGATTAACACATTTTACTTAACTCGCTGATCGATGTACACAAAACGAAAAGAAAAACACGACAAAAGCTCCAAAGCATAATAACTTTACACGATAAAATGAAAACATAAACAAAACTCTTAACCAACCAAACTCATCCACTCCCCCCAAACTTATTGTGAACAGGTGTGAAATGGAAGCAATAAGGTTTGCAGAAAAGAGTAGTTGGGAGAGAGACCTTACCTCGTATGCCGCGCTACTCCGACGGCGGATAGAATCCTCGCCACTGATCCCAGCGCTGCATCATCTCCATCATTTGTCTTTGGTGTTCTTGATGCGCTTGGTGTTGGGCGAAGAGGGCTTGCTGTTGCTGGGCCAATATGGATGTGAGACGCCCGTCGATGTGGTCAAGTCGACCATCTATGCGATCCATGCGCTCATATATCCCGGGATCGCCTTGAATGGACGGTGGATGTAATTTGCCGCCTGTCTCGGGTGCCACCTCTTGCTCGGCTTCCTCCTCTTGCTGCTCTCCCTCGATCTCGCCTTGCGCATTCAAGCCCTGAGCCCATGTGTAGTGAACACGGGAGCTCAAGTTCCAATTGGACTCCGGTGGCCTAAAGCTGCTTAAACTTGTGAGATCCGTGCGGGCAAAGGAATATAGATATGGTTGTCGGCCGTGCTTGTCGTATAGCAGCCAGAGGTGACGGGTGGGGTACCTCTTCAGAACGCTCTCAAAACCTCACCTGACGTATAAACAAGGTTTGTCTTATATCCTGAGAGATAGGATTCTCGCGAATAGTCACCTTAGAAAAAAAGTCGAGGCGGCAATAGGTAACGAATCCCCTATGCATATCATCAGCGTTCCCGAAACCTCGATCCGCTTGCATCTAAAGTGTTGTGAAGGAACATGCCGACATCTAAATTTTTGTCAAGTCGCATGCCAACATGCATCTTTGATAAACATCACACAACCCAATCAAGAGACTCATGTCCCAGGACTGAGAGGACCGTTCTTTGTGCGCCATGTATGGTGAAGCGGTGAAAGTTAGACATGTTGTGAGATTTAGGGATGGGACCGCCGGTTGTTTGAAAAGTCGAGGAGCCCGGCCCTAAACCGGCGGTATGTGTCAACCTAAGCCGGTGAGGATCGTGCAGCGATTTTTAATCAAAGCTCCGATTTTGATCCGTTTGTGCTCACGAACTCGTACGCGATATACCGCTCTTATGGGTAAAATCTCAATTCTATCTAAATTTTCCTAAAAATCTTTTAACAAACTAAAGCTTAAACTTTTGATAAATTGATTTTCTATGGATAAACATTATAATAACACACTCAAAATTATAGCTAAAATTGAGTTGCCTACATATCCTCCCTCATAATCATAGAGGAATCAAAGTCCATGTAGTTCTTTTTATTTCTAAATGCTCTACTCCGTCTCCGCACTCGATTCCGATCAATCCGTTTCGGTGAAGGCCTCGTCTTCGCTCTCGTTACCATCATCCCATTGCGGTTCTTGAGCTCTAAGGTCGGCCTACACCAATCATCGAGCAACATTGTAGCTTCAATGTTCGCGGCTTCATGTTGCTTCTTCTTTGATCAAGCATTAGTCGTCCAATGCTAAATGCTTGTTCAACGGATACGGTGGATGCCAGACGGCAAATAACTCCTTTGCCATGATTGAGAGGATTGGGTACTCCCTTTCTCGACCACCACTTCAAGACATCGATCGAAGGACCGCTATCTTCAACACCAAAGACAAAAGGAGTTTGCAAATACATATCTAATTCACTATTACCTTGTCCTCTCGCCTTCGAATGTTCTATTTTGGTACATCGAAGTCATTTGTTGCACCAAAGGGTCAAACTCATTCATATCAAAAGGAAAATTAATCGTAGATATCATAGAAGAAGGAGATGGAGTTTGACTATCATCATCACTACCATATTTTGACCTATATTCTTGAAAAAGATTTCTTAAATTCTTTTCAAGATTATATTTGATATGATCTACATCTGGGAGATCAAAATAAACTAATTCTCCTTCTATACTAGCACCTTGAAAATCCATTTGCCTAAAAGCATCATAATAAAGATTAAGCATTTGACAAACACCATCATATTTCCATTTAGGATCTAAACACTTAGCAAGCAAAAAAATTGTAGGTATCTCCCTAAAATATTTTAGCCACTTTTGAACCATAAAATAAATTACACCACATAAAGATGGTCTAGTAAAACAACTACGAAAAGACATGGCAATATGCATGCAATGTTCTAAAACCATAACGGAAGTGCAATAATAAACTCCCGATAATTATTTCGTTGTACCATGAAATACCTTTAACAATCGATATAAATCCATGCAAGCATCCCAATGAGACTCATTAAGATGTAATTGAATAGTTGTAAACTCTTTTCTAAAAAAATCACATAAATGACCCTTATATGTAATAGTACTATGAAGCATTTCATAAGTAGAATTCAACGATGAGAAACATCCATTTGAAACATGTATAAGAAATATTTTTATACTACAATATTTTGCCATCTCTTCCCACAAGTTTTTGAAGCATGCAAACATTTGATAGCATTTCTAATAGGACTAACGAATCTTGAAAAATACTAAGTGCATCTTGAACACATAAATTTAAAATATGACAAATGCATCTAGAATGAAAGTATTTTCCTTCAAAAGAAGGTGCACATGCTTCAATAAATTAAGGAATACTAGCGGTGTTTGCCGAAGCATTATCAAAACCAACGGAAAAAATTTTATTAATCAAAGAATACTCATTTAACACACCAATTATAATTTAGCAATACCTAAAGCATTATGAGACTCTTCAAATTCTCTAAAAGCAATTAAACGTTTTTGCCTAACCAATTTCGAATCAATCCAATGACAAGTAATACCCATATAAGAATAAGAATTATAAGCATCCGTCCAAACATCGGCACAAATAGAAACTTTATGACCTAAACGAACCAAATATTTCACTAAATCATGTTTTTTTTCCATGCATTGTCTCCTAATCTTCTTAAGCATAGTGCTTCTACTAATTTTGCATGCATTAGGACCAAGTCCCTCTTTATAACATTCTTCATACGTAACTCTATCGGCATAATTAAAAAGGAGTTTTTCCATAGCACAATATCTAGCCATCGCATCTTCATATTTTCCCTTATCAAATTTAAATAAAGTGGACGTACCCGTTGTGGAATATTGAGAATGGGTTTTAATTTGAGCTTGGTTCGTTGATATTCCATACTCATGAGGATGAAAACCCTCAATGTGCCTATTGAGCGTTCCGTAACCTCCTTTCTCGATCCATTTGTAGGTTTCATGCAATAGTTGCAATAAGCAATGTATCTCTTCGACCGTCGAGAAGAGGTGTTACCTAAGACTTCCACTTTTCTAAAGAAAATATAACAAGATATTGTAAGAACTATGAACATGAAATTAAAATTGTGAAACTAATTTGTAAGAAACGTAAAATTTACGTTACAAAATGTTTCACAAAACGCTGGACTTAAGTTCCTTTGATTTTGGTGGTTGTGGCGGCGATTCTCCTCATATTCTTCGTCGCCTTCTTCATCGTTGGTCGCTCGAGCCACGCCACCGAAATTGGGACTTCTTTCCATTCGATGCACCATTTCATAAAATCGAGCATCTTCTTCGACCAGAACCTTCGCAACTTGCTTGAGATTTCATCACCGCTAAGGCCCTTCGTGAACGTTGAGTTGGAATGTCTCCTCCTCACTGGAGCTCCTTCATCGACGGCCTTTCTTCCCTTGTTTGATCGCTTAAAGAAAGACATGATGAAGTGAGAAAGTTTGAGAGTTTAGAATAAGAATGAGAGATTGAGAGCTTGAGAATGAGAGATTGAGTTTGAGAGTGAGAATGAGAGCTTGAAAGCTTGAAAATTGGATGTAAATGAGTGAATTAAGGTTGAGAAATGAGAGATTGAAGTGAGGATAGAGTTAGGATGATGGATATATTTATAGAAGTGGAATTTGGGGTGGTAGCCGTTTATAGCCGTTTTATAGCCGTTGGACCGCCGGTTCGGCCCTAGGCCCGCCGGCCCAACGGCTATAATGAGGACCGACGGTTGGCTTCCAACCCTCGGTTCGAACCGGCGGTTAACCGCCGTATGAACCGAGCCCGACCCCAGCCCTAGCTCCTGCCCGATTCAGCCCGCTAACCTTTAGGGCGGGGCCTAGGGCGGCCGGTGGTTCGGAAGCCCTGACATGTCTAGTGAAAGTAGCGGACCGTGGGATTCCGTATGGAACTTACCGGGTTACGCTCAAGAGTCGGATGGCCATATATTACGTGGGCGTAGTCTCTAAATCCTCGATGTATTTACCCTCATTACCATCCATGATAGCATTCGGCTCATCCACGAGAGTCGCCGGGCTCGTTGTCCATCCGAACGTAATGTAGTCCGCGACCCTTGTGTTTTGTGGACATAGACAATGAAAGGAATTCCGAGTTAGATCCGGATGTCGATAGTTGGTCAGTGATAATAGAGTACATCCGCCCCTCTCGGCTAACTGCTTGGACTAAAAGATCACTAATAAAGTCCTCGCAATCTAACGAGGTCGTCCCTAGCGAGCAAGTTGATCCGAGTCCGCTCTCAAGGAAAACTTAACAGTATGCTACTAAGTCACCACACTAAAGCAATAAATTCCTAAAACTCTAATCACAAAGGGTTGATTGATTACTTAGGCGAGGAATTATTAAAGAAAGAAAGACGAATTAACTAGGCGTAAATTGACAAAGCGTATAAATTATCAAGATAAGAATTAAACCCTAAATCAAGAACATGGAATCAAAATTATAAACCCTAGGCATGAATCGAAAAGATTAAATGGAAGACAAGAATACTTAAGCAAATACTAATATTAATCATAACCCAACGTAAAAAGCAATAACAATCAAATCCGAAAAGACGGAATAAAGCGATAGAAGAACCTTACGAACAAAATCGAAGGATGGAATTGATATTCAAAACTTCAGAGTACGAATCCAATAATCCTTACAATAATTCTTCAATCAAAGAAGAAAGAAAGAACAATAATTGAAAGAAGAAAGAAAGAGAATTGTTGGAGGAGGCGCACGCCAAAGCAAAAATAACTGAAGACGGAAATAAAATAATGAAAAGGTAACTAGGGTTTTCAGCGTGTAATCTGTATTTATAGCGCAGAAAATTCAGACCCACGGGACGCGACGCAGCACGGACGCGAGGAGTTTCGAGTGAACAGCCGCCAAATACGGACGCGATGAAGCACCGGACGCAGGAGCTGAAAATCTTCAGGCGCGCATGCGCAAGAAGTGGCGGGTGCAGCGCCGGCGAGGAGGCGAGCCGGGTGTGGATGGAGCGTTGTTGCATAAGACGCGGCCGTGGCCGCGTTGTGAAGACGCATGAGGTGCAGCCGTGGCTGCGTTGTGAAGATGCATGAGGTGCGGTCCGTGGCGCGGTGCGCCGTGGCCGCCAGAAGACGCAGGCGAGGCGTGGCCGTGGCCGTGTTGTGAAGACGCATGAGGTGCGACCGTGGCCGCGTTGTGAAGACGCATGAGGTGCGGCCGTGGCGCGCAGCGGAATGGGCGCTGGAGTTGGCGCCGCGAACGTGCGTTTGGGCTGTGGAGCGCGCGTTGGCGCATCAGCCGCCGACGCGCTTGCGCATGCGCGTCTTGCGACGCGACTTCCTGTTTTGCTCCGTTCTCTCTCGTCCAAACTCTGAATTGCAATCCGTTTGCGGCTATGAACTCCTATCGAGATGCTTTTCAATATAGGATAGATCTTGGAAGATTCATTTCATCTTATTTAATGTCATTTTTCTACAAAATATCAAAACAAACCAAATAAGTCTGAATCGATAAATACCAATCAAACCAACGACATAAATAGGACAAACTACTGAAAAAAACATATAAAATAATACCAAGAATAAGCACAAATTCATACCAAACAACTCCCCCACACTTATCCATTTGCTTGTCCTCAAGCAAAGTCTATACTAATAAGAGTAGAAAAATAACTCATGTAACTTAACCTTTAATCCAATCAATCAAACCTCCATTTGCAATTCCCCCAAACATGATGAATACATAATCAAAGTTAATGTGAAACAAATCTAAGATTGTGAGAATGTCAAATAAACAAGTAGGTGATTTTGCTCAGACCCAACTCTCCGCTAGGGGTGAATTAACTAAAGTGCTCACCTTTAGCAACAAGTTTCCGTTTAGAACACAAGGAAAGTATTAACAGATTTTGGGACAATCTTCGAAATGTGAACTCTCGATGAATTCGAGTCTCCTATCGTGGTTTCCCATATCCATTTCTTAGTTTACGAGAAAGAGGGATAGAATCCCATCCTCCATTTCAACAATCTCAATCTTTTTTCTTTTTCTTTTTTTTTCTTTTTATATATATATATATATATATATATATAAAATGAAACAAGTATATAGGTAACCACAATGTTAACACTACCCCTGGCATTAGCCGGACAAATCACGTCAATAACCCCCAATTTAAGATCAATCCACACAATCTCGTCAATTCATATTGCACTTTAATCACATATCAACAAGAGAAACATAATCACATCAAGGTCCGATCAATACCACAGAATTCAGTTGCACAAATCAAAATCCTAACTTACTCGCATATACAATACTAGATTCCAAGAGATCAAAATAAACACAAAGGCACATCACCAAGCATACAAATAGATAAGATACGCACACAAAGCCTCATCCCCCACATTAAATTCGAGCACTGTCCACAGTGCTCAAAACATTAATAACACAAAATGGTCAATGGAGGATGAGACTTCCCTGATAATAGATGAGTGTGCGCTGCAGAGTTGGAGTATCACGGCTTCACCACACGGCTTACAACGTCCCAATACTCAAGAATAAACAACACCGAAACCTGCACCAAACAAAACCAAAACAAAGACGACAACACAAACACAAGCAAAACCAAAAGAAAACAAGAACAAAATAGAAAAGAAAACAAAGGAAACAACGAAACAAACAAAGAGAAAGAAAGAAAAGAACAGAAAAATCCGTAGGTAAACTCCCACGTAGTACCCAGTTTAACGTCGTGAGCCCGACGTAATCTGGTCAACAACGGACTATCCATAGTCCTTTACCTGCAGGAATACCATCTCAGCCAGAGCATCAGTAGTAACCATATAATAACAGAGGACAGTAAAGAAAGCAAGTAATGCACCATTTAAGCTCAAATCAAACATCCTATTCTCCAAAGAAAAATAGATAATTTCAATTCCCAAAGCACAATACTTTGGTGAATTTGGATGTTGATATATTATAGATGCTACCTCAACCTTTGTCCTCACTTTGTCCTCCTCGGGAACACGTATTTCAATTGTCGACGCAGTTCTTTCACTCCCAGTGGGCTTTGCATGCTATCAACTTCATGTGCCCACTCTTCCTCGTCACCGCCCTCAGAACAACTTCCTCGTGGCTCGATCCCGCTTCTCATCCTCACGTGCCCACTCTTTCTCATTTTCCACCTCCTCCGCTGCAGCGCTCGTCAGTGTCTCTCCCACCCCATTCTCAACAATTGGGTCACTTTCAAGAAAATGACCGTCTGAGCCTGATCTGGTTGATGTGGGAAAGGTATGACTTCATTTTTTTCCTCATTCTCCACCTCCGTGGTTGTAACGGCTCTTCTGATGCCTCTCCCACCCCATTCTCAACAATTTGGTCACTTTCGAGAATAATGACCGTCTGAGCTTGATCGGGTTAGTGTGGGAAATGTATGACTTCATTTTCTTCCTCGCTTTCCACCTCATGTGGCTGCAGCTGCTCGTCTGATTTCTCTCCTCCCCATCCCATTCTCAAGAATTGAAGTTCATTCTCCGTGACGCCCTCGCAATGTACCCTTAAGCATGATATTAAGTTGCACCATTTTCATCTCTACACGAAGTGTCGAGTTATGAGCATCCATTTTTGAATGGACAACTTCCCTTTTGAGCGAACTCATCCTCCCAAGCCGGCCTCGGAGGTGGAGGCGGTCTGTGGTACTGCTTGCGGCGCGAGGCAATCTGTTGTGGATATGGATACCGAGGCGGAGGCGGCTGCATGGGTATGAATACCGAGGTGGCGTGGTTGTTGTGGGTATGAATACCGAGGTGGAGGGGTTTGTTGTGGTACGGATCATCGCGCGAGGTGGTTGCTCCCAGTAGGGATTGTATGCTTGATCCTCATACTGCGGTGGAGGTGGGTGGTCCCAGTAGGGATTGTAGGCTTGATGCTCATGGTAGGGATCATAGGCTTGATGCCCATAGACTCACGGATATCCCTCAGAAGAGTTGAACTGGCCCTTCTTCATAAGAAGAAGTTGCCCAATACGACGACCTTTCCTCCCCCCAGCCTGTTTGCCCATATTCGCATTGTTGGTAACCCTGCATTAACAGACACCAACTACAAAAATAGGATCACACGCACCGGTGGGAGAAAAATAACAACGGCACAAAATAAGAAAGGCAAGGAGAAGAATAAAAACGAAAAACATGTAACATAAGAAAACGCCTAAAGTTTTCCCCAGCAACGGCGCCAAAATTTGTTTGGACTAAAAAGATCACTAATAAAGTCCCTTGCAATCTAACAAGGTCGTCCTAGCGAGCAAGTTGATCCGAGTCGTCTCTCAAGGAAAACTTAATAGGGCGTTACTAAGTCACCACACGAAAGCAATAAATTCCTAAACACTCTAATCACAAAGGGGTTGAGTGAATACTTAGGCGAGGAATTATTAAAGAAAGAAAGACGAATTAACTAGGCGGAAATTGACAAAGCAGATAAATTATCAAGACAAGAATTAAACCCTAAATCGAAGAACATGGAATCAAAATTATAAACCCTAGGCATGAATCGAAAAGATTAAATGGAAGACAAGAATACTTAAGCAAATACTAATATTAATCATAACCTAACGTAAAAAGCAATAACAATCAAATCCGAAAAGACGGAATAAAGCGATAAAGAAACTTACGAACAAAATCGAACGATGGAATTGATATTCAAAACTCCAGAGTACGATTCTAATAATCCTTACAATAATTCTTCAATCAAAGAAGAAAGAAAGAACAATAATTGAAAGAAGAAAGATTGTTGGAGGAGGCGCGCCAAAGCAAAAATAATCAAGATGCAATAAAATAATGAAAAGATAACTAGGGTTTTCAGCGTGTAATCTGTATTTATAGCACAGAAAATTCCGCACCCAGCGCCGGACGCGAGGAGTTTCTGGAGTGAATAGCAGAGCTTCGTCGGCGTCGGACGCAGGAGCTGAAAATCTTCGAGCCTTGCGCGGACGCCGCATGCGCGAAGCCAGCGCAACGCCGCGGGAGAAGAAAAGCATGGATGGAGCGTTGTTGCATGAGGCGGCGTATGTACGTTGTGAGAAGACGCATGAGGTGCGGCCGTGGCCGCGTTGTGAAGACGCATGAGGTACGGCCGTGGCCGCGTTGTGAAGACGCATGCGGTACGGCCGTGGCCACGGCGCGGCCGTGACCGTGGCGTGGCCGTGGCCACGTTGTGAAGATGCAAGAGGTGCGGCCGTGGCGCGCTGTGTGGAATGGGCGCTGGAGTTGGCGCTGCGAACGTGCGTTTGGGCTGTGGAGCGGCGCGTGGGGCGTACCACGGACGCCTTCGCGTATGCGTCGCGTCGCGACTTTGCTTTTGCTCGCTCTCTCTCTCGTCCAAACTCCGAATTGCAATCCGTTTGCGGTTATGAACTCATATCAAGATGCTCTTCAATATAGGATAGATCTTGAAAGATTCATTTCATCCTATTTAATGTAATTTTTCTACAAAACATCAAAATAAACCAAATAAGTTTGAATCGAGAAATACCAATCAAACCAACGACATAAATAGGACAAACTACTGAAAACAACATATAAAATAATACCATGAATAAGCACAAATTCATACCAAACACTAACCATGTCACGTCGTTAACTATCCCCATTTCTTGACACGTATTGATGCACATGAATCTCGAGTGTCTGTTCTTTAATTGCACCAATCGCCTCCAACGGTCCCATGACAAGGGATTCGGCAGTTGCATCCCAAACTTCTCGGGGTGGAACTCATCATGTGGCTCGTCATGTGAAGTAGAGACGACCTCCTTGCCTTTGCGCTTGTGGCCGGATGCACGCGACATAATGTACCTAAAAATATTTCAAAGTTAGCGCACGTACTTATTAAATCAAATGTAAACGTCAACCCATAGCAATATATATACCCCCCGAACTTGAACGTAGTATAAATTCCTCCCCCATACTATCATAGGATCTAACAAGGTGAAACAATGAGAGAAAACGCACACATCACTCGAAAAGGCTTTGAAAAATGCATTCTGGAGGTGCCTCGCAGTCGCGAGGGTGGTCGCGAGGCACTTATTCACGACAATGCAGACGCCCGCGCAGACGCCATCATGACGAGGCTCATGTCATGAGGCTCGTCGCGAGAGCGCATTACGCCTAGGGTTTGTATGATTTTTCAAAACTTTTCAACTCAATTCAACAATGTAGGCAAATTAAACCAACAATAACCATCTATGAACATCAATAGGCCTAACATTGGAAGAAACATGCTCAAACACCAAGTAAATTTAGCAATGTAGATTCTATATCCTCCAAACTTCAATAACCCACAACAAGAAGATATAATAGACAAAACCCTTCTAATTCATGTTTTAAAGCGTAAATCTGGAAATGTAGCATACCTTGAGTGAGATTTCCGTCGAAAGCACAAGAAATTGAAGAAAAAGGGGTGTTGGGTGCTTGAGAGGGGTGATTTGCAGAAAAATGCGTGTGTGTGTGTGAAAAATGGGGAAATGTGTTTAAAATACGCTGGTCAACGTCGGGCTGGTCGGGTCACGCCTGCGTCCGGCTTCACAATCATGAGCTCGGTCGCTAAGCGTGGTCGTTCAGTGCAGATAGTTCCTGCCCGATTTCGCGGCCCTCGCGGTCGCGAGGGTGGTTTCTAGGCGTGTGTGTGCTGGGCAAATAGCTACTGCCCGTTTTTTCGCGATCGCGAGGGTGGTCACTAGGCATGTTTTTTTTTTTTAAACAAAAATACCTTGGGACTTAAAAAAGAACAAACAAGACACGACATGACAAAACAAAGAAAAACAAGAAAATAACAAAACGAAAAATATAAAGCATGTAAATATGTTGGGTTACCTCCCAACCAGTGCTAAAGTTTTCATCGCTAGCTCGACGTTACCTCGCATCATGGTTCATTAAGCTTGGTCACCTTGACTTCGCGGTCGAAGTTTGACTTGAAGTAGGATTTGAGGTATTGCCCGTTCACCTTGAAAATGTTGCCACTCGAGTCTAACAGTTCATAGCTTCCATTAGCATGTGCACGGTAAACGGTATACGGCCCCGACCATCTTGATTTCAGCTTTCCTGGAAAGAGGCGACGTCGAGCATTGTAAAGCAAAACTTCATTACCCGGCGAGAATCCTTTGGGAGGAATGAGAAGGTCGTGGAATTTCTGAGCTCGTTCCTTGTAGATCCGGGAGTTTTCAAAGGCTTCGTTTCTCCATTCATCGAGCTCCAACAATTGTTCACTCTCATCATGCCGGCCTCCTTAAAATCCATGTCGATTCTCCTTGTGGCCCAATAAGCCAGGTTCCAATTCAACCGCAAATGGCAAGATTTCCCAAATACCGCTTGATATGGAGATATCCTATAGGAGCTTTGTAAGCGATCGGTAGGCCCAAAGAGCATTATCCAATTGCTTGACCCAATCCTTCATATTGACAACCGATTCCTCCAAAATCCTCTTTATCTCTCAGTTGGCGAGCTCAGCTTGGCCATTCGATTGTGGATGATATGGGGAGGTGACTCTATGCTTGACGGCATACTTAGCTAGGACATTGCCTAGCCACTTGTTATTGAAATACGACCCTCCATCGCTGATCAACGCCCTCGGCACTCCAAATCGATTCAGAATATTCTTGTGTAAAAACTTGATCACTATCTTGGAGTCGCCGTGGCCGTGGGAATCGCCTCACCCATCGTGAAACATACCCACAAAAGCAAAATGTACGTGTAACCACAAGACATGGGAACGGACCCATAAAGTCGATCCCCCACACGCCAAATAGTTCCACTTCCATGATGGTCTTCATGGCATCTCGCCTTTCTTGGTGACGCTTCCCATTCTTCGACAAATGTCACAACTTTGATAAATGCTTTGCGCCTCAAGATTGAAGGCCAATAAAACCACTTTGGCAAACCTTCGTTGCCGTCTTGCCGCAAAAATGTCCTCCATTCAAAGAACTCAGGCACTCGTGGATTATGTTCTCCCATTCTCCTTGGGAACACAAATGACGATCAAACCATCGGCACATCGGCGGTAGAGATGGGGATCATCCCAATAATAGAACTCGACATCGTGGAGGAACTTTTTCTCGATGAGGATCGCACGATGGAGGTAAACTCAATGACCAAGTAGTTCACAAAATCTACGTGCACTATGGTGTATGATCAATGATGCTCAATATGTGCTCGTCTGGGAAGTTCTCCTTGATCCCAATCCTCTTATCTTCTCATTCGACTGGCTTCTCTAATCTCGATAAGTGGTCGCAACCACATTCTCGCAACCTTTTCTATCTTTAATCTCCATGTCGAACTCTTGAAGAAGGAGGATCCACCTCACCAATCTCGGCTTTGAATCCTTCTTGTTGAACAGATGACGAATGGCGGCATGGTCGGTGTGAACAATAGTGTGGGTACCCACCAAGTAAGGTCTAAACTTGTCGAAAGCGTAGACCACTGCAAGCAATTCTTTTTCCGTGGTGGTGTAGTTCATCTGAGCCGAGTCGAGCGTCTTACTTACATAGTATATTACTCTGAACAACTTGTCTCTTTTCTGCCCCAACACAGCTCCCATTGCCCAATCACTAGCATCGCACATCAGCTCGAACGGTTGACTCCAATCAGTGATATCAAACCGAGTCGATATCGTGGCTTGCTTCAATTCTCGAATGCCCCAAACAAATACTAGTGAACACGAACTTCAGATCTTTCTCGAGCAGTCCACACAGTGGCTTCGTGATCGCAGAGAAGTCCTCGATGAATCTTCTATAGAAACCCGCATGACCGAGAAAACTCCTCACGGATTTGACATTTGTGGGAAGAGGTAGTTTCTCGATTGCCACAATCTTTGCTCGATCCACTTCCAAACCTTTCGCAGAAACTTTGTGGCCAAGCACCACACCTTCCTTTACCATGAAATGACACTTCTCCCAATTGAGAACAAGATTCGTCTCCTCACATCTGTGTAGCACTTGGGATAGATTGTGGAGACAATGGTCGAACGAAGAACCAAACACGGAAAAGTCGTCCATAAATACTTCCATAATATTTTCAATTAACCCATGGAAGATGGACATCATGCATCTTTGGAAAGTGGTAGAGCATTGCACAATCCAAACGGCATTCTCCTATAAGCAAAAACTCTATAAGGACATGTGAACGCCGTCTTGTGCTGATCCTCTGGGGCGATGGCAATCTGATTGTACCCTGAATATCCATCTAGAAAATAATAAAACTCATACCCCGCAAGTCTGTCCAACATCTGATCAATGAAGGGCAAGGAAAATGGTCCTTCCTTGTGGCTGCGTTCAGAGCACGATAATCAATGCATACTCGCCATCCCATCACGAGTCTTGCCGCCACCACTGCTCTTCTCTCTCGATCACCGTGATACCCCATTTCGATACCACTTGAGTTGGGCTAACCCACTCGCTGTCTGAAATAGCATAGATCATGCCCGCGTCTAATAGCTTCAAGACTTCTTTCCTCACGACCTCTTGCATTGTCGGATTCAGGCGGCGCTGAGGTTGCACCTTCGCTCAGATTCATTCTCTAACAAGACGCGGTGCATGCAAATCAAGGGTCGACTCCTCGATATCGTAAATAGTCCACCCAATCGCAGACTTATACTATTTCAGCACAATCATCAACTTCTTCGACTTTTTCTCTATCAAAGCTGAGGGTACTATCACTGGGCACGTCTCATCGCCGCCTAGAAAGGCATACCGCGGTGGTCCGACAACCCTTTAATTCCAACTTGCGCGCTCTTTCCTTCTTCACCACAAGATCCTCTCCTCCAATCGGCTTCCTCACGCCTAAATAAGGCATCGACTCTGGGAGGCCTCGACTTCTTCGATGGCTTCAAGATACTCCAAAATCTCATCACACGCCTCATCGAGGTCCGAGGGTGAGAAAATCGAGTTCGCATACAAAACTCCACCGGATCCGATGATTGCAATTGAGTGGAAGGCAAACTGCTCTATAACACAACATTCATCCATCGCCTTCTTCGTGTTGCTTCATTGCATCATAAATAGAGATTTTCATCTCCTCATCATTGACCACGGCGGTGAGATTCCATCTTGCACATCGATCGCTGCTCGCCGTAGCTAGAACGGTCTCCCAAGAATAAGAGGCATGTTCCCATCCTCCGCATGTCGAGAACCACGAAATCACTGGAAAGATGAAATTCTAACTTTCATGAGCACGCCTTCCACTATCCCTTTCGGATTGTCACCGATGTGTCCGCCATCCGAGAGAGCAATGGTGGTCGGCTTGATCTCTCCAATCTCCAATCTATTGAATATGGACAACGACATCAAGTTGATGTTGCCCTAAGTCGCACGTAACTTTGGAGAATGTCCGCCTCCGATGATACACGCTATGTTGAAGCCGCTCGATCCTTCGCTGAGCGGTAACTTTTTTGCAGACAAAGATCGCACTCTCGAGATAAATTTATCGCCTCGAATTTCCTAAGTTTTTCTTATCGCACAAAGATCCTTCAAGAATTTCACGATCCCGCGTGTCTCGAGTGCATCAAGCAAAGGAATATTGATGTGCACCTTTCAAACATCTCCATAAATCGGGTTAGCTTCTCATCATACTTGGCTTGGCTAAACGACTCGGAACGGAATCGAGAGAGTGTAGGTCGGTATTTCGTCATCGGCAAGGCTCGCGACCAGCCATGCGCGCGTGTGCGGTCGCTAGGTAGTCGGGTCGCGCGGCGATCTTCTTCGCGCCGGGCTCACGATCGCAAGCTCGGTCGCTGGTTCTTCGTCCAAACTCTCTGCCCGATTTCTCGCGGGCGCGTCATTTTTCCTAGCGGCCGCTGGTTCACTCATGAGCCCTCCGAATGCTCATCGTTCGATTACTCACGGTCGCGAGGTGCTCTTTTGTGCTCCGTCTTCATCTTTTCGCTGGTTCTGGTAAGCTCCTCCACTCCTTAATTGAATGGCATTACAGTGATTTTTCGGTTTACCTCAGACACTCGAAAATTGGCCGCCTTGGTTGCCCATTCTCATTGTGCGCTATCTCGACTAATTTTATTTTCCATCATCTTCATATGCTTCCTCATAGCCGTCACAAGGACTCCGATGATTTATCTTCACCCGGTATTGCTTATGAAAGAATTTTGTTGCGTCGCCAATTGTTGGTTGCTCACAACCAATCGCAGATCATATCCTCCAAGCTCGCTTCGCCTCTTAAATTACTCCATTATGCACCGAAGCCTCGCGAGGTTGTTGAAAATTGTTGGGGTTGGCATACGAGAAATTAGGATGATTTCTATTCGATCAGATGTATGTCGGATTCCCCGTGACGGTTCCTCCGATTTATATAATTCACGCCTTCCGCCTCATTCATATCTCGACTGCAAAGATTGACGTGAGCAACTCCTTTCGCTTTTCTTTCCTTCTCGAACCGGCTTCTCGGAAGGGTGAATCGCCCATGATATTGTCATATTTCAATCGCCTTCAACAAAGGCCGCTTTTACCACCGTGTCCTCTCCATAGGCCATTGATAGCTATCGGCGCTCGCTCTCTAAAATTTCGCTAGCTTCCTCCACGCGTCGATTCAACAGCATCCTCCGCCGATGCATCTACAATGCTCCTCGTGTGAGGTGTCACCAATCAGAAACTGTGCGATCCGCCGCCCGAGAGAATCCATGTTGCGGGCACCTTCTCAATAAGCCTCTAAATCTCTCCCACGACTCGAATAATGACTCATCTCCTAACTGGGAGAAGGGGGAAATCTCGGCTATGATCTTCTGTGCTTTAGCCGGTGAAAGTATTTCGAGAGAAACTTTTCGCAAAGATCCCCCCAATTGTTTATGCCAGTGCGATCCAAACTCTTGAACCAGTCCTTTGCTTGATTGCGCAAAGAAAATCCGAACATGCGCATCCGGATTGTATCTTGTGGCACCCCATTCTTCTAGATGGTGTCGCAAATGTCGAGGTATGTCTCAAGACGGGCATTCGGATCCTCCGTCACTTCTCCTCCGAACTGCTCCTCGAACTATGCCGATCGTACGGCTTTAACTCGAAATTATTCGTGATTCACCTCTGGCCCCATCCGCCTTCAAATTGTTCTCAGGAGGTTTATACATGTAGTTCAATGGTCTTACCTCTGGAGCAGGGATAAGGATTCTCATGTTCGCCATTTGATGTTGCATCTCGTAAAATCAGCCAAATTTAGCAATTATCTCAAGCACCGTTGGGAAGAAACACCCGTTGTTCGGATTTGTCGCCATAACTTGTTGTCTCTTATCTCGCCTCCTTATCATTTTATGAGTGAGTTCGATCTCGGGTCCAACGGTTGTTCTGAGATCCCCGGGACCTTGTGATCATAAACTACCTGGGAGAAAGAGAGAAATCAGATCCGGCAAGTAAAAAAAAATACAACTTGAATTAATAATTCCGAATTATCAAGTTATTCCTATATAATCTGAACAATCCCCCGACATGAAAAGCAAAAATTTGATCGCTCACTTTTCTAACACGAAAACGTGGTAGTATAAAGGTAAGTCGAGTATCGTATCCACAGGGATTGTATCACGAAAACACAGAAGCTAACTCAACAATAATTCATCATTATCCAAGAATAGATTTGATTTATAAAGGTTTTAGGGCTTCGAATATTAAATCCAAAGCAAAGGGTAACAACTTCAAAATAAATGAAAACAATAAACACACAAAGATGATAATAAGATAGAAAAACTAACCCTAGGGATGCATTAATCCTACCCACAACGTATGTTTATCCTGCTTACTATTAACCAATTTTAATCCAGACAAGATGGAAGATCACATATGTAACCAACAATTTCAGTTACGACAATTGTGGCAGTTGATTACTAATTTTTCCTATTACTGTTACGTCTCTAGGTGAGAATAAGCAACTCCAAAAGGATCACAAAGAATATTCTTCCGACGAATGTTCCTATCTCAGCTACGACTCAAGGCTTATTCGTATTATGCATTCAAGATCGATCGACAATTAAAACGGTTAAGTAATTAATCGCAACAAGATATGCATCAAGATTGATCGTAAATTAACACATATAATTAAGCACCAAGAATCATAAATCAATGCCTGAAGGTAAATAGCAATAGCGTGAATCACAACATTTAGGATAGAATCATGCAAACCCTAGGATTAGAACTGAAATTAGCTGACATAATAAACGGAATAAAATACTAAATAATCATGGAAATAGAAATTATATAGATAAAACCCAGAATGTGGAGTCTCAAGAACAATCGTTGGGTTCAGATCCCAACCTCGGGGAAAACGGAAAAAGATGGAATATGTTCGCACAAAAAGCTGCCCAAAGCGCTAACAAATCGTAATTAATGTAAAACAATGTAAAACTAATGCTAGATGGATCCAAATCAAAGCTAGAGTGCAAAATAGGAAAACTATGAAAACCGAGTAAAACATGTATTTCTCGTTTGGGAGGCGGTCCCTTGCGTGAGGGGGGCGGAGCCCTATTTATAGGCCAAGGGTGAAAAACCTAATTTTTGGCCTAGCCGAGCTCGCGGTCGCGAGCTCGGTCGCGAGGAATCTGGGCACGCGCTCGTCGTTAATGGCCGACTTGCGGTCGCTAGGCGTGCTTCACGACCGGCTTCGCGGTCGCTAGCCTTGGCCGCGAGAAAATGGGCAATAGCTCTTTCAAAGGCATTGCACGGTGGGTAGCTCGCGGTCACGTCTCGCGATCGCGTGGTATGGTCGCATCGAGTGGTTTTTCCTCACGGCCGACCTAGCGGTCGCTAGGTCAGTCGCGAGACATCGTCCAGAGGCTCATCTACGGCTCGCGACTGGGCTAGTGGACGCGAAGGTGACCGTTAGCCCCTGTTTTTGCCCTTCTTTTGCTCGTGCTTCGTTCCATGCTTCGATTATCATCTTATAAGCCTACAAAACACCAAAGAGGAACCCAAGAGCAGTATCTTCCAAAAATATATAAAAGCATTAATATCCAATACATAAACGCACTTAATAGATCTAAATTCATCTTTCATTATCAACAATAAACGTGTAAAAAGCGTGTTTATCACATCTCCTAAGTCTTTCATTTGAAACTGATCGGATAACCAACTCTTTACGTCTTATAACAGCTTCACATTGTTGCCAAGTAGAATGATGTCATCTACGTAAAGTGCAAGAAATATCACATCACCGTTGACATCTAAATGATACACACAACTTTCGCTAGGCAACTGGGTAAATCCATAGGACTTTACCACCTCGTCAAAGCATAAGTTCCATGATCGGGAAGCTTGCTTAAGTCCATAAATGGACTTCTTAAGCTTCCATACTAGATGTTCTTCACCCTTCACCACATAACCTTCGGTTGTCGTGCATATAGATGTCTCTACCTTCTTCAAGGTAATCGCTAGAAAAGCGATTTTACATCCATTTGTCAAACCTCAAGCGTTTAAGTGTCATATAGCCGTAAGAATTCGATGGACTTGAGCATTGCTACAGCGAAAAGGTCTCATCGAAATCGATGCCCTCAATCCGAGTGTACCCTTTGCCATAAGCCCGGCTTTAAAGTCGAAACCTCTCCATCCGAATCTCTTCCTCTTGTATACCCACTTACTACCTATGGCTTCCTTGCCATCTAGTAGAGGTGTCTTTTCAGATACATCCATAGTCATTATGGACTCAATTTCTAAGTCCATAGTGGTGTGCCATGATCTTGCATCGTGTCTTCAGATCGCCACCGTATGTCCATGGATCGATTATTGCCTACTCGCTTCTCGACTAAATTCAAAGATTCACCCATTAACATAAATCGCTCGGGTCGACGAACAACCTCCCACTACGATGAGGCGCCATCGCACAATGGCAACGGTGGGTGCAATAACTTGTGGTTCTCTATCTTGCACAACTTGTCGGATAGGTGCCACTTGTACGGCCGGGATCTCCATTGAACTCGACCCACTTCAATTTTTGAAGTATTTGGTGTCGATCCTCCCACTGAGACACCACATCTCGCACTTTGGTTTAATCGGTGGCGAATACGATCATCTTCTAATTTTCAAGAATGATTTCAACTTGATTTATGGTTTTCATATAATCCTCTTCTAAGAATCGGGCATTAGTGCTAATAATGACCTTCTCGATCCTTAGACTATAGAAATAACCACCTTCATTCCTCTAGATAGCCAATAAACAGCCTTGCTTCGATCTAGCCTCCAACTTGTCGCCTTCTTGCTCAACACATATGCCGGATCGCCCATATCCTTATGTGGTTTAAACCAGGCTTGCGCCCAAACCACAACTCGAAAGGGGTCTTTTCGATCGACTTGATGGTACTAGATTGAGCAAGTATGTCACTGCTTTCTAAGGCATACCCCGTAACGAAATAGGCAACGTTGCATAACTCATCATTGATCTAACAATTTCTAAGATAGTCATATTTCTTCGCCCTTACATACCATTTTGCTGTGGTGTGCCCGGTGTAGTGAGTTGGGAGGTAATCCCACGCTGCACCAAATAGTCCATGAACTCGTTACTGAGGTATTCGCCACCGCGATCAGACCGCAATGACTTGATACTTTTACCTAGCTTCGTCTCCACTTCCGCCTTAAATTCTTTGAATTTCTCAAAGCATTCAGACTTGCGGTGAAGTAGGTATATATATCCGTACCGTGAGTAATCGCCAATGAAAGTGACAAAATACTGCATTCTCCACGAGCTTGTGTGACATAGGTCCACACAGTCGAATGGACTAGTTCCAACACTTCTTTAGCTCTATAACCCTTCGCTTTGAAGGCTCGGTCGACATCTTCCTTCTATATGTGATTCGCAGATCGGAACGAGTAACCGTGATATCACCCAACGCCCATTTCTTAGCCGCCTTTGATCCTATTTAGATTGATGTGACCCAATCTAAGATGCCAAAGAAATATGGTGTCATCTTGTGAAAAACTTCATCTTCTTAAGGTTTGATGTAGATGCAACATAATTAAAGGTATTATGCTCGATGTAAATAGTATAAAGCTTAATTATATAACGAGCCACCACAGATAACTTCGTTATTTCTTATGATAGAAACACCACTATAAAAACAACCAATATCCATGAATAAATAGTCTCAAACCGAAATAAGGTTCCGCCGAAACTCCGCACATATAAAACGCCTTTAATACTAAACTGGCCCTATCAAAGCATAAAGTAACATCTCCTACTGCAACAGCCTCGACTTTCACCGCGTTGCCCATGAAGATCGTTATCTCGCCATCATGAAGCTCCCTTGTCCGCAGGAACCCCTCCAAGGTGTAACAAATATGATCAGTCGCACCCGTATCTATTACCCATGAATGAGTAGAACAAGTCGCTAAACTTGTTTCCGTTACTAAAGTAAATAGCGTACCTTGAGCCTTAAGCATAGGGCACTTGGCCTTCCAATGCCCAGTCTTGTCGCACTTGAAGCACTTGCCCCTCTCCTTTGGCTTTTTCAAGCCTTCGGTGGTAGTCATGTTCTTGCCCCCACAGCTCCCACTGGTTCCTTTGCCTCTACCACCTTTGGTACCCCTTTTCCATCTTCAATTTTCAGCGGAAAATTTGGGCCCTTAGATGTGCTAGCAAGGGCATGTGCTCATTTTCCCATGACATCTTCCGCAGCCACGAGATCATTTAGCAACTGACTAAGTGTATACTCGGTCTTGCTCATTGTTCCGACCAAATTGTTCTATTCAGTCACTCGCAATAGTACGAGGTCCTTATAGAATGGTAAGGTCGACCCAAGTCGAATCTCTCGAGGAAGGCTTAACAGGGCTACGGTTCTATGTCAAACACGAAAACAGAAAGGAAAACTAACGTCCTAACATAAGGGATCCATCACGGTAAGGACGAAAGCGAGAAATAAAATAAAGCGTATAAGATTTAATGCACTTGGTCAACAATAGGAATTGACGATACACGGAATTGAGAGACGGTGTTCTAGGGTTCGAATCTATCCTCACAATTATCGAATCAATGACCGGTACTCAATGCATCAAACACCCACGCTTCTCACCCTACGGTCAATACTAACTAATCTCTCGACACGCTCGATGCTAGACTCGAACTTAATGATGTGAGATCTCTCAACCACCCCACCATCAACTACGAAGGATATTTCACTACAAAAGCACACAACAAAGAAAACCCTATCCACATATATCAATTATCCAACAACAAACCAATCTCGATCACTTTCGTTGTCAAATTCATATTTAATATAAATCGCTCTCGCATATCTTCATAATCAAATATAAGCACACAATCAACCTACACTATTCTTTCGAACACCATGTATGAAGATCATGAAATAACCAATTTATATAAATAGGAAAATCACAAATCATCAATTCACTAATCGTAATTCAAGACAAGAACGATTAAACATATATTTCTCAACAAATCATAATTTATCTCATGGCAGAAATGATTCTAATCCCAATTACATAGACATAATTAAAACCACAAAAACTTACAACCATTCATAGACAAATTCGTCTTCCAAATATCCGGAATCGTACAATCCAATTGTTAATCCAAGCACGAAATAATTAAAAGGAAAAGAGAAGAAAAGAAAAGAGAAAGAAAAGAATCGCGAACACAGATGAAAGAAAATAAAATGAGAACTTAAAAACTAGGGTTTTTCGCGTGCGTTTCAGCCTTTATAACTGACGAAAATTAACTCCCAGCGCCGGACGCGACGAAGCGCCGGACGCGAGGAGTTTCTGGACGAAAGACATCAAGAACCCGGCCGGATGGAGCTCGCCACGGACGCTGTCGTCTTCTGGAAACACGCCCAGCGCCGGTTTGGTGTGCAGCGCCGGACGGACATGATGAGAGGAAATGGCCGAGCGCCGGTTGGACATCGAGCGGGCGCTGGAGGAGATGTGTGCGGCGGCGCGTGAAGGCGCGCGGCGCGGGCGGGCGTTAGGCGCTTGGTGATGCCAGGCGGACGGGTCGCAGCTGGCGCCGCGAACGGGCTCGGCGGGCGCTGACTCCAGCGCGGACGGACGGGCGGGGATAACGCCGGCGGGCGTGCGGCCGCGACGGGCGAGGTGAGGCGAAGCGGCATCGGTGCGCTGCTATGCGGCGTGCGACGGAAGTCGTCTTGCGGCAACGTTCGCCCGCTCTTTCTCGCTCAACTCCGATTTACGAACCATTTGTGCCTAAGAACTCTGTCGAGATGCTCTTCAATAATACGTGATCCTTGGCAGATCCAATTCATCCTATTTTATGCCATTTTCTACAAAACATCAAACGAACAAGGTAAGTCCGAAACCAAAGGCATAAACCGGACAAATCACTAAAATTGATATGTAAACAATGCCAAAATCAGCACAAATTCATACTAAACACTCATGATCGCGTTCACGCGAAAGTTCTCAAAGACTTGGGCAAGTGTTGAGGATGATATCGACCTGCTTCGGCCACAATACCTCCTCCCAACCGATCAAGACTATCCATGAGATGAGTCATGGGAGACATGTTCATGGATCGAACTTCCTTCTTCCATCCTACACGCCAAGATTTCTCTCATTATGTGGAAGCGGATCGTCCGATCCGACCGCCCAAACTTACTCTCGAGACTTGACCATATTTCATCGCGTCTACCATCGATCGATGTTGCAAATTGTTAGATTTGTATCTTCGAAGCGCTTTGGTCAACTTGTATACAATGTTTCCTCGTACCACTATTACAATCTCCTATCCGAATTGATTACTTGATTGCATATATTTGTGTCCCTTATCTCATATATATAAGTTAGATCATACGATTGTGTAGAAGATCACGAGCTTCGTATGATTGGTCAAGCTTAATGAGATATAAAAAGAATCACAAATGAGATAACTTGAGGACGAGTTGTCGGTATAGTGCGGTATAGATAAGAAGTGACTTGACTTGGTTGCTTGTTCATGCCGGTACGCCTCGACGTATTGATGGATCACGATGAGATGAGTTCTTCTATCCGACCGTCGTGAAGAACCAAGATCTCGTGACTTACGATGATCTAAACCTCGATAAGGTATTAGGTGAGTATGAGTTGTCGACCATCACTTTGACTTGTTATGGGTGAGGGTTATATGTTCTAACCCAATATTCTCCGCATCTCAGGTGGTGGCGGTGCTTGTATGTCATGCTAGTTATCTCAGACGAGTTTACCGTATCCGCTAGATGATGACGCCCCTTAAGGAGCTCAAAAGGTTTATTGTACTAAACCCCGCAGTTGAGTTAGCTCAAGTACAATAATAAGGTTGAGTGGTACTACTTAAGAATTAAAGATATTAATTATTTTAAGCAATGTAATGCTCTAAATAATTAATGGACGCGATATCTTAAATACGGGATTCGTAATGTCTAAGTGCAAGTCCGACTCACCTTCGGTAATAAAGGGTAAGTCCGCATTTATTCTCTAGTGGCATGAATGAATGTTTATAAATTAATTTATGTTCGGGCCGAACATAAGATAATTAATTTATTTGAGGCCCATCTTTATTCCTTACATTTGATCCTGGTCGGCCCATCCAAAGCCGTAGAGCATGCTGAAAATCGCGCCTATCCTCTCTCTATGGTAAGGATTTGATCCTCTTTATCCATAAGGATATTATTATATTTATGGGATATGCATGGATCCTTTCCGAACGGGATTCGTAATGCATTATAAATATAAGGTAAGAGATAAGATCAAAGCTAATCCTCAATTATCCTTAGCATAATTTTCGAGAATCTTATAGTTCTTAGAGAGGAATTTTGAAAATTCCTAGAGATTAGGGTGATTTTCTCAGAGCATTCTCCATAGATCGTCCTCACTCGACGCTGGAGATTGGGCAACCGGATACAATCCGTAAGATCAAAGCACGAGTCTCGATCCGCTCATTCCATTTCATCCCCGACAGATTCAAAGGTAAACACGAGAAAACCCCTACGTGTTGCAATTAATTATATAGGCGCATGCTAGGAATATAATCAATGTATGGTGAATTAAACATCCAAGATAGATCCTCGGGAGAGGGTTAAAATCAGATTTCCTACAAAGAATTGCAAGCTTTTGGACATCATAGTCATCATATAGCATTTGGCCATATTGTTCGACTTATGCCAAAGTCCGCTTGACTCGCCGCTCATTAGTCGACGCCGAGAAGGCATCGGGTTTGGGAGTAGTGAGAACAAACATGTGTTCTTCAAATGATAAGAACATATTCCATGTTTCGTTTCCACTCAATAAAATTTGGACCGGATAAATGATTTTGTGCGAGCATAATGATAATCGGTGTAAGAGACATATCTGAAAAGTAATGTAAACACATAAGTATACGATCGCACATAATTCGTAATAATAATATTGTAACCTTTTGATAAAATAATATTAATTGAAACTTTCAATCGCCCAAGGAATCCCACATGCAAGTCACGTGTGTGGATATTTACACATGAAAATTCCTCGGCGGACTAAAATATACCTTTTAGTCGCTTAATTTCAATCCATTTCAACTTATCCTTACGACAAATGAAATTAATGATCGACCTTACTAGACCACATCAAGATCACGAGAAGGACTTCATGGAAGTTGTACTTGAGGTGATGTCTAAGAAAATGTAATGCCCCAAATCCTAAGTACGATTTATCGTGATTATTACTCTAAACAGAATAAATAAACATAAAGACTATTTATCAATAAACTGTAATACATAAATCAAGCATGTTTTGGACTTTACTACATAACTTATGTTCTTGCAAAGGAAAACATGTGATATGTACATAAGACGATGTACTATCAAGGTATAAACTTTTCAGCGACAACATTCCTATTGCTCAACACTGCTCCATCGCATCACCAGCTCAATCTGCACATTTAAAAACAAATATGCAGGGCTGAGTACAAATAATGCACTCAGTGGACTTATGCCAAAAACATTTTACCTTCTTTAATTTACACTGCCCCATTATGGTAAGACATAAGGGTTTTATTTGAAAGGCCTTGTGCTTACTAAACATTTTCATCATTTTCATAAACGTTCGTCTGGCCAGACATTTTCCTTGTATGTATGATCCATATCCCTTCATCTCATCATAACATTATCATTTAACGCCGCATAACGAGGCCTCCTCTACGTCACGCGACCGCCGTGAATTGTCCTTACAAAGACACAAATACCATTAGGTGTACACGTTAATCCTAGTCGTATAAGCCTTCCCAAGATAGGATCCGATATCGATTTCATTCATAAGTTGGGAGCTACCCAACAACATTCATCATTCATTCATTCATGGATAGGATACATACATAAAAATAAACATTTTGGGCAGGTAATTTCATAAACATTTCATCAACATTTCTCAAAAGAGATCATCATAAATAGATACTTTTCACTTCGAAGAAAACATCGTAAATAAAGCATTTTATTCTTGAGGATAAGAAAAGAAGCCCACCTGGTACGTAAGCTTTCTTAATTCGTTTTCTTTCTACGCCATCTATCGCATCCGCGTCTCACCTTTACGTAAAAACGATTTTAGACGCTCATCACGCCGAGATTTTCATAGTTTAATATAAACTTTGATAACTTATACTAATATAATTTGAATTCCTTAACTAATTCAATACGTCATTCAATCGCAGATCTTAACTAAACATTTTTCGTACTTGATAGAGACGAGATATGTTCAATTATTTCATTTTAACCCTTTAGGTTAAGCTGCTCAACGATTCTAACGTTTTTTGATATAAAGATCTCAATTATGAAATCTTTTCTCACCAATGAGATTTTCTTATAAACTTAATATGTTTTACACGATTAGCGTATTTATCGAACGATTTCAGACGTTAATTTCAAAAGTCAACAATTTTGACTTTTCTTATAAATTCTTCAATAATTCATAATTTAATATCTAATTAATATAAATCGATTTTCAATCGATTTCTTTTCATAAAGGCTTAATTCTCGATTTTTCATGTAAATCGATAAACTTCATTAATATTTTTCTTAAATATTAATTAACTTATTCTTTAAACATTATTTTTCATTTCTAACGTTATTTAATATAACGTTTCATCATAAACATAGTATACTATGTTTATAAAATTTCATAAATTCTTAATATGTCTAAAATAATTTCTAGACATATAATGTATTATTTTTCTTGATATTAAGGAATTCAGATCCTTAATATTCTTATTCAAACTCACGGCCCTTAAGCTTTAATTTTCAATCTTCTTCCAAAAATTCTTCTAAATTCATATAGTGTACTATTTTATCATAGTATCACTAATATGTATTAACATTAACTATAGAAAAATTTGGACATCACTTATTTAATTCTTATAGGCCACGACATTTCTCAAAAATTGTTCAATAAATTTTCTAAAATTCTAATTAATGTATACAAGGCCCCAACATTAATTTATAACATGATTATAACATATAGTCCAACATTTTTAATTTCTACATCAATGATTCATTGCTCAAGGCTCACGGTTATTTCCAAATAAATACTAAACATTTTTGTAAAATTTCTACAAAATTACACTATGCTTAAACACTATAGTGTAACAACATTTCATCATAACATTAACTAAAATCAACTAAATCATGCTTTAATCAAGCTTATAGTTCTCGGCCACTTTGAATAATTGAGCATATGGTTTCCAAAAATTCTTGTAAATTCACATCTCACATAATCAATACCCTAAATCAACAATATTCTAAAACATTTCTTAAATAAAAATTGTACAACAACTTAGCATTTTTCAACAATTTTCGGTAGTTTTCAAATCATAGTCTAGGATTATTTTAAAAATCCCTAAAAATCACCATGAACTCCCACTACATCATATATCAATAATCCAACCTTAAATTTCTTCAAGAATTTTTCGATCATGTTCATATAATTTCATAACATGTTTAATTTAATTTTAAACATGACACATGCTTATAACTCATCATAATATGCACTATTAATTAATAACTATCATGCTTATCATACTTTCATAATCAAGAACTGTGCTTGAAACCTAAGATCAAACCATTAGATAATTAAAATCTTAGTGTATAATCGAAGCTCGTTCGATTTCTAACCTTTTTAACGGTATTGATTTATCGTACACAAGCTTTAGATCAAGCTTTTGCTAAGGAAAAGAGATGAACACTCAAGGTATTTCTATGGTGTAGCTCTCGGTTCTTTTAGTTTTGAGAGAGAGGAAATGAGTTGTTTTGTGATACCCAAGACTAAAGTAATTAAATTACACTTTGTATCAACTCTCTCTCTCTCTCGGTCATACACTCTCAACACAAGCAAAATTGGAAGCCCTTTCAATAAAGCTTTGTGACTCATCAAAGATTATGTCATGGAAGTTAATACATGCATAAAGTTTTTTGAACAAAACAAAGATATTTCTTTGCCTTTGGAGAAGTGTAGCCGTCGGCTACCATGCTTCAAGAGGTAAAAATCTGATTTTTTTCTTGTCTCATGCATGTATATATTTATCCTACACTCTATCCCAAAATATATGTATTCAAGTGTAGAGAAAATTAAGCTTCTTTGCTTAAATCAAGTCAACAAAATCGGCCCTCTCACAAACTTGATCCCACTTGGTTAATTACTTGATTAGAGTGCAATCCATATTCCACTTGCATGATTTAATTCATCTCATAGCATTACAAAAGAAAACTTACGTGAATTAGGTGCACACACACTAAAGCTCACGGCTATTTCATTTCTTAAGTGTTAACTTTTGATTTTCCATGCTAATTATACATATATATCATAATATATGTCTTAGATGATAAATTATATCATAGGAAAATTTATTGGTATCATTTCATGTAAGAAAACCCTAATTTTGAATTAGGGTTTTCAAAATTAAGACATTGTTCAATAATTAATCCTTAATGTTCTAGCATTATCTTAATGCTAAATAATACTCTAATTACATATAATAATCATAGGAATTTAAATACTATAATTCCTTGATCATTAAACTCATTTTCCTATTCATCTCTAAACGTTAACGTTTGAAACGTCTCAAAACGTTAATTATCGACTCATCTCAAAATGGTCGTAATAAATTCGTAATCACTTTATTAAATTATTCCATTAATAATGGAATTTAATTCTAAGCTTCGTCACTTAGAAAATTTTACGAAATTTTAACTATCGATACTCAATCGACGTTAAAATAATACTGCCGAAACACTTTGTAAAGTTCTATTCCTTAATTCACAATTCTTAGTGAATATAAAATAGGAATTCATTATCTCGTAATTAATCGAAATCATTATTCGATAATTTACTAATTCAATTATTTCGGCGAAACCCTAATTTACGAATTTAAATATCGTAATTAGGCATTTAATTCTTTGGGATATTACAGAAAATGACCACAATTTTAACAGCAGAAAATGAATTCTTAGAATTGGCATACTCACTAGATCATACCGCTTCAATCCAAATTCCTTTGTTATCTCATTTTAAATCTATCTCTAGAGAACTTATGAAAATCGTGATATGCAGCCACGACGTGATCGCCATACACGAAACTCCCACTTCTCAATAGATTAAAAGTTTTATTTAGAAATCTCATCTAACAAACTTATGACAAACAAGTGCAAGCAAGCCACGCGTGTGGACGCCACTCACAAAGTCGTATCACTTTGTTTAGAGATCAAAGTGGAAGTCTTGACATTTTAATTTAGAAATTAATATGTCGGGTTTCGCTAGTCTTTTGTTTCAAAAGGTTTGTCCATACAGATCACGTAATCCTAGCATGCTTTCTATAGAACTCAACATGTAAAACATGCTCGCAGAATTCTAAAATATGCTTGAAAAATGCGATAAACCTAGCATGCTTACTATGCGCATCCAATCACGAAAACATACAACATGTTTATCTACGTAATTAAACATACATAGCATGCTTCTGCATAATTTAAACATCCACGACATGCTTTGAACGATAAAAAATAAATAAAATCGTTCATCGCGGCCCACTCGTGGATCCTGTACTTCTCTGCCTAATTCATTACATAAATTTACAAAGTATAGATCTTCAAAAATCTCGAAAAACGGGCCTCACATGCACGGGCACGGACCGGATTCGTCAAAACTGGATTTGGGTCAAAAATTTAAAAACGGGCCGAAACTGTGGATCGGGCCGGGTCGGGCCGAAAATCTGGAACCGGGTCGAAAAATCGGGTTTTGGTCTAAAACGGGTCGGGTCGGCCCAATGTGGACTGGGCCGTGTGCGCTAGGGCATAGCCCATGCGCACACCCACCGCCCACCAAGACATCGCCTTCCTCGCCGCCTCTACTCGCGCCAGAATCGCCGAGAAAAGCCGCCCACCGAGCCTCGCCCAAGCGGCAGCAAAGACGCTGCTGCCGCCGCCGAAACGCTTGAGCCGCCGCCGAGTCGTCTCAGTGCCGGCGATCACCGAGAACCTCAGTGGCGACCCGTACGCTATCGCCCAACGAGCTGCCGAGACATCCCGCACAGCCAGCCGAGAGCGTCGGGGTGCTACCGAGCACGCTACCCACCGAGGCTACCGATAACTCACCGAACTACCGAGGCTTCAGCTGCGAAGCGTGCGCGCGCCTCATCGCCGCCCGAAGGCTCGCTGAAAGCCCGCCGAGCGCGTCGAGCGCGCACGCTCAACGCCGAGGCATGCCGAGGCGTCCACGCGGAAACCGCGTGCCCCGCACACCGCTTGCCGAGATATGCCGCCAACTCGCCCGACGCCGCCGGCCATTCGCCAAGATGCGTCTGGCGCCGCCGAGGATCGCTGCGACAGACCCGCCGAGGCGTGCCGAGTTGTTCGCCGGAAACCGCACACCTCGCACACCCGGCTGTCGAGGCCTGCCGCCCGTCCGCGCCCGATGCCGCCGAGGTCTGCCCGAGCGTGTCGCACGAAGCCACCGAGACCCGTACGCGAGCTGCCGACGGTTTTGCGCGCTAGGGCTGCGCCACATCGTGCCTCGCCGTGCGTTGGTTTTTGGCACCGTGCGACGGGACTCCGTCGCTTCGTTCTTCGTGTTCTTCGTCTTCGTTCCTCTTTTATAAATTAGATTTATAAGAAAAAATTCTAATCTAACCACGGATTTTCTCGTGGTGAAAAAAAAATCCGACAAAAATAAAACGAGCCACGATGAACGACAGATCCACAATTAATTAATTGCGCACGTAATAATCAAACGTGAATTAATCCAACAGAGCCAAGATACTGATCCCAGGCTCTGATACCAATTGTAGGAAAATCTGATTTTAACCATCTCCCGAGGATCTATCTTGGATGTTTAATTCACCATACATTGATTATATACCTAGCATGCACCTATATAATTAATTACATCACGTTGGTGTTTTCTCGTGTTTACCTGCGAATTTCTCAGGTAAGGATTGGATCAAGACTCGTGCTTTGATCTTCTGGAATGTGTCCCGATTGCCTAAACTCCAATGTCGAGTGAGGACAGTCTATGGAGAGTGCTACATAAATTCGCCTTCTTCCTTACCCTAGAGTTTTCGAAAATCTCACTATTTGGAATAGTAATTCTCGAAAATTTCTTTTCTTAGATTATTGTTTGATTTTCTCTCACCTTATATTTATAATGCAACCCTAAATCCTATATAGATAGAATTTCTGATATCCAATAAATATAATAATATCTCTTAAGATAGAGAGGATCAAAACAGAGTCCCGGTGGGACTCTAAAGGGAGGGGGACGAAAATCTCCAAGCCACAGGCCTGGATGGGCCAGCCCAGGGATCAAATGCAAGGAATAAAGATGGGCCTCAAATAAATTAATTATCTTATGTTCAGCCCAGAACATAAATTAATTCATAAATATTTATTCATGCCATTAGAGAATAAATGCTGACTTACCCCTTTATTTTCGAAGTTGAGTCGGGCTCGCACTTAGACTTAACGAATCCCCGTATTTAAGATATCATACGTCCATTAATTATTTACAGCGTTCTGACTGCTTAAAATAATTAATTACTTTAATTCCTTAAGTAGTACCACTCAACCTTATTATTGTATTTGAGATAACGCAACCTGCAGGATTTAGTACAATAAACCTTTTGAGCTCCTTAATGGGACGCCATCATCCTAAACAGATACGGTGACTCGACACGGGTAACTAGCATGACATACAAGCACTGCCACCACCCAAGATGCAGAGAATCTTGGGTTATCTCATGTAACCCTCACCTATAACAAGTCAAAGTGATGGTCAGCAACTCATACTCACCTAATACCTTATCGAGGTTCAAATCAACGTAAAGTCACCGAGATCTAAGTTCTTCACGACGATCGATAGAAGAACTCATCTCACTGTGATCCATCAATACGTCTGAGACGTACCAGTATAGACAAGCAACTAAGTCAAGTCACTTCTTATCTATACCGCAGCTATACCGACAACTCGTCCTCAAGTTGTCTCGGTTGGATACTTTTATATCTCATTAAGCTTCGACCAATCATACGGACTTCGTGATCTACAACACATCGTATGATCTAACTTATATATGAGATAAGGGACATACATATGCAATCAAGTAAACAATTCAGATAGGAGATTGTAATAGTGGTAACAGGAAACATTGTATACAAGCTCAACCAAAACTACTTCCAGTATACAAATCCAACAACACGTACATGTTTTAATTACTTAAGTAATTGTATTTAGTCTTGTATTAAAAATATGGTTTAAATCATAATCATTTAAGTTTTATTTTTGAAAAATCAAAACTTTATTTCCTTGATTACTATAATTTTTGTAAAATGGCATGATAAACCTTATAATATAGTTTCTCACGTTAGGGAATTTCATGTTTAAGAATTTCAGGCCTTATAAAATTCATTGTATTTGATTGGATTAGGTGCGGCGCAACTAGGACCCTCGTATCAAAATTGATTGATTTTGATTTGTTGTGCTCGACAAAACAAGGTGGGTAAAATTTTCTTTAACTTGCAAATATGTAATTTGGAATAAACGTATTTATTGTGGGTGAAATTTTCTTTAACTTGCAAATATATGATTTGGAATAAACATATTTATTGTGGGTGAAATCTTCTTTAACTTACAAATATGTGATTTGGAATAAACATATTTTTTGTGAAAGTGAAATTAGTTTGAGAAATATTTTTTTATGTCCAACGTGTATATCGTGGTTTGGATTGTGATACGATATTTATTGCATACGGTGAGTATGCAAGTGGAAAGCCATGACGGTGAGTCATTGGCTACGTGTATATCCTATGCCGGTGAGTCATTGGCTACGTGTATATCCTATGTCGGAGAGGCGATTTTAAGTCGATGAGGCTGAGCCTTGATGGTGAGTCATTGACTACGTGTATATCATATGTCGGTGAGACGAGATTTTAAGCCAGTGAGTCTAAGCCTTAACGGCGAGTCATTGACTACGTATATATCTTATGCCGATGAGGCGGGATTTCTATGCCGGTGAGGCTAGATATGATTGCATGCGGTGAATATGCAAGTGGACATTGCCGGTGAAGCTGAATATGATTGACTATTACTTTCCTGTGATGTATACACGCTTGGACAAAAATAATGATATTCATTGTCCCCACCATCGAAAGACGTTTTTGTGCTCACCCTTTCATCTAAAATATTTTCGGTCGATGATCATTAGGGTGGGTATTTGGTATTGGTTATTTGGGTATCTATATAACCGAACCGAACTAATGGATATCGGTTAACCAATAACCGATATCATTGGATACTGGTTCGGTATTTGGTATGTAATTTTAAAAATTTCGGTTATCGGTATACCCATTTGGTTATCGGGTATACCGATAATCAAAATAATTATATAAATATATATATTTATTTAATTTTATAATTAATATTTTAAAAAGCGAGTATATTTTAAAAAATCGAATATATTTATTTAATTTTATAATTAATATTTTAAAAAGCGAGAATATTTTAAAACTCGAATATATATATTTATTTAATTTTATAATTAATATTTAAAAAAACTGAGTATATTTTAAAAAACTGAATATATTTATTTAATTTTATAATTAATTCGGTTATTTGGTTAACCAACCAAATAACCGATTGGTTAAACCGATCGGTTATTTGGTTAACCGAATAACCGTTCGGTTCGGTTATCGGTTAGTATCCAGAGTTGCTAATCGGTTTCGGGTAACCGAAAATTCGGTTCGGTTAACCGAACCGAACCGGATACCCAGCCCTAGTGATCATGGAGCGACGTGACGGTGTGGGTGTGTCTAGTGATGTTATGTCATTTTAGTTCCTTCTAAGACTTATGCTATTTTGTTTAATTTCTTTTTCTTTATTATCGTTGTTGGATTTGAGTTATTAGGACTCCACATGCTATTAGGTTTTACGTAGTTTGCTTTGGGTCATTGGTTGACGTCAGTTCTTTCGTGCAAAGTTGGATTTTTGAGTGTGTTGGGCTTATTATTTGACAAATTTATTTGAGATATTTTATATATGTTATTTAAATATTTTATTCAATTTAAAAAAAATCATTTGATATGTTTACGCTTTAGTTATTTAAGAAAATATAACATTTTTAAATTACAAATTTAGGGTGTTACAAAAATTTATAGGCAATTATTACCGGGAACATTGACTCATTTCGCAACAAAATTATAAGCAATTTGTTGGGAACATTGATTCGTTTCGCAGCAAAAGAATCAATTAAATAAATTGTATACTAGTGGTAAGTTCAATGGTAAGTTCATTGTAATTTCCCTATATTAACTACTACTGTAATAAATTATATTAAACATTTGATTTGCAATTCAAACAAAAGTTTGACTGTACATGTATATAACACTCGTCTTACCAGATATAAAAAATTCGACTATATATATATATATATATATATATATATATATATATATATATATGTGTGTGTGTGTATTGAATATGGATACTATTCTTATATTAACAATATATTATATCTATTATTTTGCATCTATTATATATATATATATATATATATATATATATATATATATATATTTTCATGATACATATCATATTGATTAATATATTATTAATATTGTTAATTATTATTCAATTAGGAATATACTAATTTATTGTTAATAATGATTATTCTATAGTAATATTTTAACTAATATTAATATAAATTTTCAAGTCTGATCTAGAAATTAAGCACTAAGAACTTTTAAAAATATTTTTCACAATTATATTAGTACTAAAATAAAACAAATATAAATGCAAAGAAAATAATGCATTAAACAAACTAAAATTTACCATATTGAGTAATCCCTAGCTATTTTTATATAGTATATAGATGAAAAGCTAGAGTTTAGTTTTACTTCTCCTTTATTCTTTCAGTATTCATCTAGAATCAACGAAATTTGGCTTTTATTTGCGTTTGTTTTCGATATTCTTTAAATGAACGGAAGTAGTGGTCTATTTATTTTACATTGCTCCTGCATACAGCATTACTTAGCACTCAAGAAGATTAACATATTTCACATGTTATGATATTTTTGGTTAATATTTCGATGTCTAAAACCTTGTTCCAAATGGGAAGCTCTCTAGCTCCAACATTTCAGTCCCATAAAAATATAAAGGAATAAATCATGGTGACTCAATGGTTAAGATGTTAGAAGGATTTTATTTAGTTTCCATAAAGAGCTACATTAAAGATGATAAAACTCTCACACTGTGGTTGCTAGGATTCTATCTTTGATCTTTACTCCAAATCTGTTAGCTTTTAATCAAATGAGCTAAGCTCGTTAAGACTAAGGATGTCAATGAGTGGTTTTACCCAGACCGATCCGAAACCGTTCAAAATCCATTAAATTTTAAAATAACGATTCTGGTTCTGGTTCCGATTTCAGACCCACTTTAGACTCAGACTGTTTAGATCCATAGTTTGATGGTCTGGTCCGATCCGAATCTGTTTCCGATTCCAGAACCAATACTTATTTATTGGTTCTGATCCGAGTAAAACACGTCTATTGACAAGCCTAAGTTTAAATAAGCTTGTCAATGATCTAGTTTTATGTATATCGATTCGAAATAACTCATAACCCATTAAATTATAAAGCAACGGTTTCGGTTCCAGTTTTATTTCTTGTCCAGTTCTGCCGATTTTAGTTCCAGATTCGTTCAGATCCGTACCGCTTAAGACTCATGGTTGATGGTGTGGGTCCGATCAGGATCCAATATCTATGAGTCGGTTCCAGAACCAAAATCATTATTTATTTATTGATTCTGATTCGGGTAAAACATATCAATTGATATCCCTAATTTGCCTGATATGTAAAACCTTAAAAAACAACACAGTACGTAATTTATATACAGCTGACACGTCTTGAATAAACACGTTAGCATTTCCAATTAATTAGCGATTCTCATTTCGGCATATATACATATAAAAACAAAACTATGTGCCGGCCCCATATTCATAAACTTCGATCGGTGATTTGCTGCAAATTGCAAGTTGAGTTGTATTGTGCAATCAACCAGCCAATTGACAGCTATTTTGCTTGTCCGAATGAACTCATCGTGCTTGCCCTTTTTCTTTCCCATTTCATAGTTTGGGTTATCTAGTTTTTTATTATTATTTCTAGTATCAAAAAACAAAAGGGCATACTTTTTACACAAAGTATTAACTTATTTATTTATTTATTTATTCTGCTTCTTTCCTTTTAGATTTAATGAATCTTTGGGCCCTTGTGTTGGATCCACAGTTTAGGAGAAATATCGGAAAAAGTAGGTGTTCAAATTTGTGACTTATTATTGATACGTCATTTCCAACTTCTAAATATTGCATTATGATAGTATTATTTATCTCTCAAAATTCTTTCCAAAAGTTGGAATCCAACCACTTTTCTGGTATCTTTTGTCCAACATGGCTTGTTGGATTCCACGAATGCGCTAACTAAGCAAATTAATTTATCATAAAAATAGTCCAATTTTGATTTACTTTTAACAATTTTGAACAACTTTTATTTTTCAACATCTTAAGACAAATTCAACAAATTTTTCACCTTTTAAGACAAATTCTGCCCAAATTTTGTCTTTTACTTTGAACAATAGTGTGACTTTATTATATAGATCGTTCAAAAGCATATTATCTAGTTTCTTTTTTATTGCAGTCTCCGACTCTCTATTCTCGAATGAAGTGACCTCTTATATTCGTCAGCACATGCGAACTTTGATACTTTCTTCAATATAAAAACAAATTATACTTTGTCCGTCCACACGATGCGGACGAATGTGCATGAGTTTCTGTGTTCTCAAATAGCTTTTTTTCTTTAATAATTTTTCATATTGAATAAAGCTAAAAGTATAAATATCTTTGCAATCTAGAAAAATAGTTGTTGTTTTTTTTTGTTGTTTTACTTTTGTATCTTTTTAAATTTGTAGTTTTTGCAAATTATGCTGTATTTAATTCGTTTGTCCGATTGCAAATAGTCCATGATGGAGCATTTGAAAAATTTGGTTTTCATCGTCGTACTATAATAATGTTCTTTTGTTATAATTGTCTTCAATTTTAAATGTTGTTTATTATTCTTTTATAAGTAAAATAGTTATTATATAAATGTTTCACTTTTGTTTCATTTGGTAAATGCATATTTCACTTTCTTGGCAATGTTCTATTTTGTAATATTGCCATCTCATTGCAAGAATTATAACTGGATCTGCAACTGGCCTAACTCGTAAATTAATTCCAAATTAACAAGAAGTACAATTTTATTTTATTTTTATTTTTTTCACACCTTGTCCCTTAATTATTTGTAGGTTTAGAATTCGGCTCTACGACTGAAACAACCAAATCAATTATCAATGTATAAATCTAAATTATTATTTTCAATAATATATACTCTAGATTTTCCCTTTTAATTATTTTGTCCTTCTCTAATTATTATTAGAGGAATTTGGTAAGATAGTAACTGGAAATATATAAGTGGCAGTATTCTTTTCATATAACTCATGATTTGATCACATCAAACAGAAAAGATAATGTTGTCCACCGGGTCAACCTCGTAGTAGTCAGAGCCGTTGAGTTTAGCATTTTTTTTTTGTCAATTAACAAAGATATATAAAGATCGTGTTAGGGTAAACTCGAAACTTACACCTTTAACCTCATATAGTAATTATCTTAGTACTAGACCGACACATGCATACAAAGCACAGTCGTTGAGTTTGCCGTCGAGGTTTGTTAGTTTGAATTCTCACTAATGTTATTCAGATTAAATTTAATACATAGAATTTGTTTATTATTAAATCTCTTATTTATGTAATTTGTGAGCCTCTATAAAAAATAACTAAACTCCCAACAATTAAGGTTGTAAATGAATAATATGATTTTGTTCGTTTCGATATTCGTATTTGAAATTTGATATTTATATTCAATTATTTTTATTTAAATCAAATAGAAATATGATTTTTTTATTCGATTAGTATTCAAATGCAAATAAAAATATAAAACTATATATAATATTCGATTCGGTATTCATAAATAATCGATTATATATATTTATGTTCAATTCTATATTCACAAATATGCAATTACATATTCATAAAAACAAAAAAGAAAGATAGTGAAAAGTGAAATAAATATTTGAACATTTATTAAATAAATGTATTTTACATATATTACATAGCTTATATTATTCAGAATATTATTTTACATATTTTCTTCATAAAATTTTGAATAAAGTTCTCGAATGATATTGTTTAAAATATACTAAAAAAATAAATCAAAAATTTAGAATATTCGCAAATAATTTGATAATCATCTTGAATGTGAATATGATCGATTTTAATATCCAAATAACCGACGAATACCAAATTGAATATTTAAATAGTTTCACAAATACGAATCGAATATAGTTAGCGGCTGACTGGCAGGGGGGGCATTGGACCCCCAAGTTTTTTTAAAATTATTAGGTATATGTATGTATGTATGTATGTATGTATGTATTTTTAAATTTAATTATTGAAAAAATAATATTTTTTGTTGTAGTGTAGTTTTGTTTTCTATGTGATAGAGAGATTAAATTGATTTTTCTTTTGTTAATATTGATGTTAAGTTTCCTTGATAAAGTATCTTGTATGTCAATAAAAGTATATTTACATTTAATTTTCGACGATGTTCCGATTATGATAAATACGATTTTCATTTGTATAGAAGTGTTGCAATATTTATTTTTTAATGAAAAACTTAATATTATTCTATTTGAGCTTTGCGTATTATTATGTTATTGTATCATTTGATGCTTATTTATAATGGTATGTCATGAATTGAAAAAATATTTAAATTATATTATCTATATTTTATCTGTAGTTCCTTCTTTCCAATTTAGAAGATTGAAAATTAGGGTTTATTTTAAATTTTGTTATTATTGTTTAGGTGTAGTGGACAAACTTCGTATAGTCCGATTACTCGGCCCAATCAGACAAGTCAGTCCAACTCGTTTAGATAAGCCTATTGCTGATCGGATCCCGCAAAGCCCATCGTCGTACCCATAAGTATGGTTAGATCAGTCAATCGAGTCAAAACCTACTACCCAACGCTTCTACTTGGGAGGAAGTTAAGGAAGATCGTGAGTTATCTTATCCTAGAAAATCGGAACAACCGATGCTTGCTAGCAAGCCAAATAAAAACCCTAGTCGCTACCCAACCATCCTATAAATACGACTTAACTAGGTCAAAAGGGATAGCCAATCATTCACACTCACATCCGCCTCCACAGACTGAAACGATTTCGGCACTCTCACCCGCTCTCCTTCTCCATCTCCACGTTCTCACTCCTAAGGGATCATCATCGTCTGACTAGCCTAACTAGCCAGTCCGACTAGCCACGATCTACTATTTTATCTCCTTTACATTAATTGCTTATTCTTATTTTCGTCAACTATTTTAACTGACTTGAGCGTCGGAGGCCCTTCAATCGATACCCCCATAGGTGCTCTTAGGAGGGCTCTAACGTGTTCTTTGGTCTCAAGTTGCTAGTGCCCATCGTACCGGACTAACCCGACGTCCCATTACGTAATTTTTGGATCTATCCTTTAGGTAGATAAAATATTTTATATAAAAGCATATCTTATTGTGGATGTTTCATTTTTATCGGTTAATGGAGCTACCTATCAAATCTCAAAGAATAAAAGAGAAACATTAACTTTAATTTTTTATCATTTAATACAATTTCAATGGTGTTATAGTTGTATTAAAATTATTATTTATTTAAAATTTTAAAATTCTTATTATAGATTTATAAAATTATAATTAGTTGGTACCCCTGAGTAAAATATCTGGATCCGCCACTGTTTAATACAATGATACTATTTCAATTCAATCCGTTCACAACATTACCCACAATTAAAATTATTAACGGGATGACGATAGTATTAATCACACTCAAAACAATAAGGTGCCTTTAAAACTTTAAACATTGCTGTAAGTTGCATTCCATATTTATTTTTATGTTTTAATAAAGAAGCAATATATATATACTTTCGCCAACACACTGCTGTAAGTTGCATTCCATAGTTATTTTTGTTTCTTTAATAAAGAAGCAATATATTTAGGGTAGTGCTAAATATATATAATATATACATACATAATTAGACATTTATATTATTTTTCAACATTTTTGCAAATTAAAGGATTTATCCATTTTAAATTGAGTTTGCATATTACACAATAATCCTTCACGATAATTAAGGAAAATGTAGTATTTCCAATTCTAATTAAGGAAAGATTGAATTCATAATCCTTCTTTAATAATAAAAGATTTCATTTTCCATAAGTTAAAATAGCTAACCACTCAATAATGCATTGAAACAACCTATTGTGATTTCATCATGTTGTTATTTTTTAAAAATTTGAGCGAAAATAAAATCAAGTTTATGCTTAATTGAGAAGCATAATGAAAATATTAAATTGGTTAGAAATACCTACATAAATTAATTATTTAGCACTAAAATATAAATTAAACTACACCACATAAATTAATAAATATTCATTAACTTAAACCTATTCAAAATAAAATTTGAATGTATATCTTATTCTATTTAATTGAGATGCGACTTTTTCAAATTTTACTATTAACAAACAATAAGATCCATGGTTAAAGGAAAAATATATAAGAGCCACTAATTAACAATTCGATTAAATATATCCACGGTTAAAGAAAAATAAAATTAACTTAATTTGAATGATTTTTTATTTTTAAGTAATGAAATCAATTATTTATTTTCTAAATTATGTGTTCAAAAAAGGAAAAATTAGTAAAATAAACTCATATTAATTTCAGACCCAAATTGTATGAGGCATAAATTAGTCATGCCATTGAATATTTTGTTTTTATACTCTCTTCGTCCACCAAATTCATTCCTTGATTTTGGTGATACAAATTTTAATAAATTGTAATAAATGTAAAGTAAGTGGTTGTAAAAAATGAGTCATGAGAATAATAAATGAATATATTAATGGATAGTGGTGTAAAATGATGGATCATGAATAATTTTTTTTTTAAATAAATGGATATGCTAGGGTAAAAATGTGAAAATGTTTTCAAAAAAAGAATATTTTTTATAAACGGATCAAAGTGAAATTAAATGGATAAATGACTTATTACAAGAAACATTTGGATTGCTAATTTGCTACCGGAGGCAGTAAAATAAATATATATTATATGTATCACGTGAGGTCTTGTACTATTAGCTAGCTTTTCGTAGGAAAAAATTTATAATAATGTCTTTAACCAAACCTAATTTATCTTGATTCGAGGTATCTGTATGGAATATTCTAGCAATATTATTGAATAATCAAAGTTGTTAGTTGGATATGGAAAAACAAATTATTCCTCGCCGATTTATTATTCAATCAAGCTCTTTTATCTCAAACAATATTTTGTTTCAAATTTAGCAGCGACCAAAAAAAAATTCACAAATAGGTAAATCTCACTCAATGTATAATTAAGTGTTGCACCTATTGTTTTAACACTAGCTATATCAACTAATGTATGTACTCAAATGTCATCTGATAAATATTGATCTAATACAAATATGGGACGACATATTATTCATAATAAAACTTCTCGTCTGGGGTGGTTCACGTAAGAATACAATATTGGTAAGAAATAATAATACAGTATTGAAAATATAAAGTTGTTGCACTAAATATATAAATTTATTTTAGCAAATTAACATATACAGTGTAACACTAAATATAAAGTTGTTGTACTGAATTTGTTACAACAACTTTATACGTTCAATGTTATATTCTTATTTCTTATCAATATTTGCATTATTCAATCCCTATATATATATATATATATATATATATTATATTTGTAAGATGTTTTATCGCCAACAATTGACTTACTATTTGTAAGATGTTGTGTCGCCAACAATGGGAAATTGTAATATCTCATATCCTTTCAGAAACCAACGTTGAATGGATTTATGAGTGGGTGTAACTAATTTCTTTTTCCTTCCCCTCTTGATAATGCGTGTACGAATCTTAAGTGATTGCTATTTTTCTTAAATTTTTTGGGAGGTAATTAAGTGATTGCTACTTATAGTGTTATTGTCTTCCCCTCTTGATAATGCGTGTACGAATCTTAAGTGATTGCTACTTTTCTTAAATTTTTTGGGAGGTAATTAAGTGATTGCTACTTATAATGTTATTGTGTTGTTATTTGGAGAAATGTTAATGGGTGGGTTTTACCCGGATCAATTCGAACCGCTCATAACACATTAAATTTTAAAGTAACGGTTATGGTTTCGGTATCGGGTCTAGACCCGTTTTAGACCCGGACCGTTTAGACCCATAGTTTGATGGTCCGATTTCGGTTCCAGTTCCAAACCAGAATCAATACTTATTTATTGGTTTTGGTTCGAGTAAAATCCGTTTATTGACAAGCCTAAGCTTAAGTAAGATTGTTAATAAACCGATTTTACCCATTCCAATCTGGAATCACTTATAGTCGATTAAATTCTAAAACAACGATTTCGGTTCTTATCCGATTCTGGTTCCAGACCCGTTCAGATCTGAACCGCTTCAGATCCACAGTTGATGGTCCGGGTCCGATACATGTCCGGTATCTAATAGGTCGATTCAAGATCAAAATCGATATTTATTTATTAGTTCTAGGACGAGTAAAACTCGTCTATTGACATCTATAGTTATTTAACCCACCTCGTAGGTTAGTGTCATTTTCAACAACAAATAAGATTATGAATTTGTGTGTGTGTTGGCCTAGTGGTAGAGTGGTTGTCTTAGCGCCAAAGGTCAGCGGTTGCTCGAAATTAATCGTGACGCAGCCTTTAAAATTTCTATATTAAATTACCAAAAATAAAAATAAAAAATAAGATTATGAATTCAAAGTATGTTAATATTATGCATCTTAGCTAAGTTTTTATTTTACTAATATTTTAGCTTAAAGTGTCCAATATTAAGTTGAATATTATTCACTCAATGCAAAGACTTGATAACGTGCAAGCAAATTATGATGTCACTTTCAATAAATGTATAGGGCAAAACTCAACTAAATAAATAAACTATAAATGTCATAGAATTGATAGTCACTTTCATCAACACTGATCATACGAGGTATATATCTATCACTTTATTTCAAAAATATTTCGTATTTAGTGCTTAATTTTATTTTATTTTTGAATTTGTGAGATGATATATCAACATTATTATATATATCTAGCATCGTGATTTTTTTGAGGGAAGTCAAGTGGCAGTGTGATAAAACAAGTAAAAAAGGCTATATTTTGCACTGGAAACAAAACAGCTCATTTATTCAAGAAAACAATTATTTGTTCAATGAGGACGTTGTAACTTGTAAGAAATCCCAACAACTCCAATCTGCACCAATTTCAATAATATAAAATTCCATAAGTATTATTATTATTAGTTTTGAGTTTAATTTTAATTTTAATTGGAAGAAACATATAAATAAGCAAACATGTGCAATGGGCGTAGGATGAGAGAGACAGCGCATGCGAAGATTCGCAGCATCTTCCTCACTTATTGCAATACTCCACCACCCCACACGTGCCACCTCACACGTGGGACCCCGCCAACGTCGCTAAAACAGAGTATATTTGAAACAGAACTAAAGAAAAAGATAAAAATTAATATTTCTCTCCAGACTCGGTCCATCCGGATTCCTGCCCAACTCCTATGTCGTGTCGTCCCTTTAAATCTGTTTGAAACAGGGAAATATAAAATTTAAAATATATATATCGATTTTCTCTCACTAAACAAATCTGAGGATATATAAAATTACGTGGTTTCCTCAAATAGCCTTCTTTTCTCTCTCTTCTGGTTTTTCTCCCTCTACTGAGTTCTACCTTTCTCATCCAGTCCTCGGCGATCTAGGGGAGAGAGAGGGAGAGAGATAAGTGCGTGCATATATTTATATATATGCACGTATATTGTATATATATGTTTTCTATTACACCTGAGATTTAGGACGTCGCTGTCGCCCCATCACATTGTACTCGCTGCTTGATTTGGGATACCAAAAAGAGAATCCAAGTAAGACTTATGGATATCGACATTCTAACGGAAATGCGGTCGTTTGATTCCTTTTTGTTCTCCGCCAGCAGAGCTTTATGTAGCCCTATTGCGATTTTTATTCAGATCCAGGTACGTCATTGTTGTTGTTTAATTTTTTTTTGAAGTTTTATTTGGGAAATTTAAGGAAACAACGGAGACTAAAATTTTGAAGTATCGGAATGTGGAGTATCTACTCCTTTTGTACTCTGCCAGTGATTCTGAATCGGGAAATATGTGTTCATTGATACATTTTTGAGCTCGTGTTTTACTATTTCTCTTGCTTAAGTAGTATGTTGTAGCAGTTGTACTGCTCTAAATTAGCTGCACTTTGTGCCTAATGAAAATTTTCGCTGGAATTTGAGATTTGACACGTTAAAGATTTTGGGTAAGTCTTAGTCTTATGAGTCCCTGTTAAGTGAGTAATTCGTTATCCATGAATAATGCCACATACTTCTAGAGGTATATAGATGCATTATTGTCGGATGCTTGATTATATGGATTCGGAAGCTGCCTTTTGCTTTTGTGAAAGAGACTATTGCAAGTTTGAGTTTGTAATAGTTAACACTTAACAGAGCTGTCTAGTCAGTTCTGATGGGGAGAGTTCTCGCCGAGGCGATATAATAACGAGTAAGGGTAAGAAAAAGGTGAACGCTAGCTTCTGATTATGTGAGACCTTCGGTAACTGAAATATTTCCCTCCTCCTTGGCAGTTGGAGTTACAAGGGCGAAGGACCTCATGTTAAGGGGTAGGATATTATTTAGGATCACATAATAAAGTAATTCTTAGGAATCAATATTAATCATGGTTTGCAATCTAAATGTTATTTGCCATTTCTGGGTGTGGTTTACTCATTCTAGAACTGCAATGGTTTATTTGATTGATGTGAGTACTTTTTAACGAACATACTTCAAAGTGAGTTAGTTCTCCCGTGCATTTTTTTAGAACACTCTGTTATTATACCTTAATTTCTCCAAAAAAGGGAAACAGGAGTATAATATTATCCGATTCAGTAATATGTATGTATTAGTTCAGTACTTCAGTTATTTGGTCTTTCTGCTTTAAATAAAATGACAAAATCGTAGAACTTCTCTTGATTTCAGTATCATTGTTACTTAAGATTTCTACAGTTGGCTTTGCATGGGCGCCAATGGAATAAATCAGAACTTTTTTTGTTTTTGCCTGCTTGTAGGGATTTTCCATTTGCTTACTCCTTGCCCTTGGCTGGGCTTTGGCTTCTTATGTCAGGTAATGAAATCTATGCGCTGCAGTCACACTACTGTTTTGACCTCTCATTATTAAGCTCTTTTATAGCTAACAACAAATTTCTTGTTGCAGGAATAAAGAGATAAGAAAGATGAAAAAAAGCATGAAAAGTGGCAATGACTTTGCTTTTCTTTGCTATGATATTAATGATCTCGAGCACTCTAATCAGGTCAATTTGCCAAGAGTTTCAGTTGTAATGCCTTTGAAGGGGTTTGGGGAACATAATCTTCATAACTGGAGAAGTCAGGTGAACTAACTATCTGTAAAGCTCTTACACTCATCCTAGTAGGTGGTTGAAAACAATCCAATTGTATTTGCATATAATGGTATACATATGAAATTATGTAGATACAGTTGCTGTAGTTGAGGTTACTGATTTTGAATTATAATCTAACATCACTACATCAGAGTTAATAAGCAAGTGAACGAACTAAATATCTGTATGGTCAAACAGTGCTGTCTGCCTTTCATGCTACTTCTATTTTTTTCTCCTTCCTCTTAGGTGCCTCGTCACTATTTTCTGTTAGTTTAAGATCAATGACAGATGGATTTTGAAAAGAAGTTTTGGATTAGAGTCTTGGACAAGCAGGCTTTAAAGTTTACCCTTATGAGTTCTCTGAATTTTTAGCGACAGGGCTAGAAAGTGCTACTTTAATTTTTGCTTTGGTTTATGGTGCTGCAGATTACATCTTTATATGGCGGTCCCGTGGAATTTCTTTTTGTAGTGGAAAGTGTGGAAGACCCTGCTTACCTTGCGGTCTCTCAACTATTGAAGAGTTATCAGGTCTGTTGTTCCCTTCCTTTATCAACATGTAAGATTAACTTCGATCTTCTATTCTTTTCCTAATTGTGCCTGTGAAGAACTTACTATGTGGATGGAAGCATTTTCTACTGGCGCTGCTTGAATATATAGCCCTCATATTTGCTTGTTTAAGATGACAAGTCGGATTCTAGAGTTTAGTCAATTTCTTTGAAATTAAGTGCAAATCTCAACGTGACAACATTCTCTTAATCCTATTGATTCCAATTTTCCATAATTTATCGATCATTTATGCTTTATACAATTTGAGGTTAAATTTCAAGAATTTTGTTCATGGTCAACTTTTATTTAGTCCACATCAGTTTCAGTTTCAGTTGCAAGCAAAAATTGCATTGATGACAGAAATAACTATTTGCTTTATACCCACATGCTTGGCCTTTGGTTTTATTCTTTATTTTTTCAAAGCTGAAGTGACTTTATGTAGATATTATCTAGATCTGCACATTTTCTTGTCTTCCTAAGATTGATGTATGCTTTTGATTTTCCTATTCTTTTTCTCGTGAAACTTTTTTAAGTATCAGATGCATCCCCTGCTAATTGCTAGATATCATCCATACTAAATATTTTGTAGAAATAGATTTATTTATTCATTGCCTAGATCTACAGTTTTAATTATATTTCTTACATTAAGATGCACAACCCTGCAGGATCATGTTGATGCCAAAATTGTCGTAGCTGGTCATTCAACAACCTGTAGTCAGAAGATTCATAATCAGTTGGTACAGAATATTTCAATGGTTTAGTTGGAAGTGTTATTAGTTATGCTTCTCTTCCAATATATTTTATAAGCTCAAAAAGTAATCATGCTAGAGAAAAAGTGCTGTGATATCATATGAGTGGCTAGGAATGCATACCGTAAATGATGATCACTTATATTAGCAACAGGGTATTTGAGTAAACTTGTTTAACAGATCTCTACTGTACCTCATAGCATCATGCTTTTGGGATTATAAAAGACTGAATCTTGTTTTAGATAGATGCTCTTGATTATTTGGATTTATAAAATTATTAACATCATACCCTATTAGAGGTGTGTAATGCCATTTTGTCTTTCACATGTTTTTCTGTTAAAGACGCTGTATATGTTAAGTGATTTTATGAACCCATAGCATCTTATTCTTCGAGCTCTAACTCAGACTCCGAAAAAGTCACTATAAGATCTTCACTGAACATCTCTTTTCCAGCATTGCATTTTGAAACTTAAAATTAGTGTGGTCTTACGATCATTTTGATAAATAATCATCAGCTTAAAATGCAAATCTTTCCAGGTCAGTTGTTGAAATTCTATTGTTTTCAACTCCCTTTTTGATAGATTTTCTTGAGCAACTTGAACAAAAAAAAAAGAAAGAAAAAACTGGATATTGGTTTTCTTATACCCATTTTGTTGACATTGCTAGGGTCAGCATTGGTTTTCTTATACCCATTTTGTTGACAGTTTCAACTCCCTTTTTGATAGATTTTCTTGAGCAACTTGAACAAAAAAGAAGAAGAAAGAAAAACTGGATATTGGTTTTCTTATACCCATTTTGTTGACATTGCTAGGGTCAGCATTCCTTCGGTTATGTCATTTATTTTGTATTATGTACATTTTACAGGTTGGAGTAGAGAATATGCATAAAGATAGCAAGTATGTGCTATTTCTAGATGATGATGTCAGGCTGCATCCTGGCTCAATTGGAGCTCTCACTGCTGAAATGATAAAGAACCCAGATGTATAGTTATACAATAACTTTATTTGCTTAATTTATTGGTTTTGTATCTCCTTTTGACTGATGCTGGTAATCCTTATTGTTTATTTGCTTAAATAACTTTTTTTTTGTGTGTATCTGGAAACTGTACAGATATTCATTCAAACTGGATATCCTCTTGATTTACCATCAGGAAGTTTAGGAAGTTACTGCATATATGAATATCACATGGTATGTTAGCAATCCTTAGTGACTGCTTACTGTTGGAAAATTTTATTCGTATGTAAATTGTGCAATTATGCTTTGTATCAATGTAGTTTAGTCATGTACTAGGACCGGGCATGAACTTAGCAACTCTTGTTGGTATTAAAGCTTAAATTTCAAACAGAACTGCAATAAGTTGTGTGCCTTCATAATCCCTGAATCCAATCAGTAACAGTGGAATACCAAATTAAAATGACCATCAGTCAAATATACAAAATGTGTTTATTTCTTATATTTGATAATTGTACAAGTTAAAAACAGAAAATGAAAAAGACAGATAGAAAATTATACTTTTGGGCATTAAAAACTTGGAGTTGTTTGTTTGTTCATATACATGTCTGATCTTTTAAGCTGGACAAAGACTCCTGGTCTTTCCCGTATTTGGCTCGTTGCCTTTTTCCACTTCGAAATATTTGCTAAGGAATCTTCTGTTTGAATTGAGCTGGACATTTCAAGTCAATAACTTCTTCATATTATGAAATGAGAAACAACTTAGGTATCTAAGTAGTCTAAGGAAAAAAATGGTCAAATGGGTTATCTAAACATTCAAGTAGAAAAAGATGAGTCAAATAGTAAAAGGATAGTAGCATGTCCATTCTCCCATGTCACTATTTTTGCTTTGTTGATGTTAAGCAGAGTTCAAATGTAAAGTTGCATCAAGGGTTAAAAAACATAAGGAGTTCAAACTTTTGTTGGTGTCAAATTTAGTCAGAGATTGGAGTCTTATTTTCTAGTTCATACCAAATGCAGTTGTGAGGGTTAAAAAACATAAGGAATTCAAACTTTTGTTGGTGTCAAATATAGTCAGAGAGTGGAGTCTTGTGGTCTAGTTTGGTGATCATGTTAATGGTTTGAGAGAGGATTCTTGTCTGTTGGTTGTAATCTTTCTGCTTTACCATCAATAAAATATTGTCTTTGATTGAGAAAAAAAAAAGTTAACTATTGATCTTCTTTGTAAATGTAGCCTTGTTCTATGGGGTTTGCTACTGGAGGAAGAACATTCTTTTTGTGGGGAGGATGTATGATGGTGAGCATTTTAAGCATTAACCAAATATATATATATATATATATATAGAGAGAGAGAGAGAGAGAGTGAGGTTCAAATAAGAATCATTTTTAACGTGATAATTAAGAATCACAAAATTCGTTGTGAACAAAATGAATTCGCTATGATAGTTAATGCATCCACTGGGAAAATTACTAAATCCAAAAATTCAAAATTTTCACCAAGGTTCGAATTCCATGAGGGGTGAAAATTCCATTTTTTTGGATTCAACATTTTTTTCAGGGGATTCATCAACTTTCACTCTGAATTCATTATTTTTTTGTTATCACGATCTCACGATGAAAATGGTTCTCATGTTAATCGTACCTATATATATATATAGGGGATGGATCAAATGAGAACCACATCTTTTTTGCGAACTCTGCGAACCATACATAAGACGTTGAAGATGATGCACAAAACGGTATAAAGTTGTGCATAACGAAAACTTTCTAAAATTATTTTGTTGTACAATAATTTTAGAATGTTTTCGTTATGCACAACTTTATAGGTTTTATTCATCAACTTTATACGTTTGTGCATAGTTCTCAAGTTCTCATAAAAGATAAGTTCTCATTGGATCCAACCCTATATATATATATATATATCAAATTATCATTTTCTCGAGAAACGTACTAACTTGAGTTGCAGATGCATGCAGATGATTTCAGAACCAATCGTCATAATGTTGTTTCAGACCTTCAGGATGGTGGCTATTCAGACGACATGACTCTTGCTGCCATTGCAGGTAACATATTTCATGTCTCTGAATCTCAAATTAATTTAGTTGTTTATGTATGTGTAGGCTGAGTACTGTTTATATCGATTTCCTAGACACATTGTCTTTATTCCTGATTGAGTAGATGTGCAGTTGATTGAACTGTTGGCAATTGACCTTTGGCTGTAAATAATATTTGTTTGCTGATGTCTTATCCTATTACAGGGGCGCATAAGAGACTGATTACATCTCCACCAGTTGCTGTTTTCCCCCATCCACTTGGAAGTGATCTTAACTTTGGCAGGTTTCTTTTAACATTTCTAAAACTGCGAATATTGGTCATTAATAAAAAGGACTTTCAGCTGCAGTTGGTTTTTTAACCATTTATTTCTGTAGGTATTGGAATTACTTGAGAAAACAAACATTCGTTTTAGAGTCATATGCGACCAAGATCAACTGGGTTATGAACCGTGCACTATTTTCTACCCACTGCTACCTATCATGGGGATTTGTTGCTCCTTACATCATGTCTGGGATACATTTGGCAGCAGCACTGAGATTTCACTCCAAAGGGTATTCATTTGATGAAGCAGTTTTGCCATCTACTGGTGAGTATACATGTCTTTTGTTAGTAAATCAGCCTTTATCAGTAAATCAGATATGGTGAAGTGTATGAGAACACAGTGGGGTACTTAGAGAAAACCAAAGGCCAGAGCCAGATAGCTACTGTTTTATGAGCTTATTGATTGTATGTTGTTCCATTTATCATTTAATTAAGACTAATGGTTCTAGTGTGCTTTCCAAACATTTACTTTCTACTTTCATGCCCTACATATCATTGTTGCATTGTTAGTGACGCTAGTTTTGTCCTTAATTGTCACTGATATATTGTCAGTTTACATACATGAAGTTGTGCTTCCTCTTGTAGTCTCGTGATAAAATTATCTTGTACAATTTCTCTTTATGTGTATGTTTGCTTCCTAAAGCAAGCTGAATTTAGAGAAAGACAGAACAACATTATGAGAACCAGTATATTCCTAAATCTGTACTATGTGTCCAAGTTAAACCTGATAATAATGGATGGAGGGATTAGCATGGAGGCATGTGCTTGCTATTATGTATATCTGCAAACAATACTTCCAATACTTATGGAATCATCGGTTGTTTTAACACATTGGTTGCTGAAAAGTCTGATAAAACTCTTCTACTAAGTTGACATTTAAGTTATTTGCTAGTCTTGTTGCTTTTATTTTTCCAGGACTACTGCTGGCAGGTTGCCTTGCTACATGTACAACTATCGAACTTCTTTCCATGTGGAACTTGACTAGAATAGAGGTGCAGCTTTGCAATTTGTTATCACCAGAGGCTCCACCATTATCACTTGCTACCTATAACTGGTGTCTCGTAAGTCTATCTTTCACTCCTAGTTTTCAAGCCGTGTTGAATAGAAAATGACTGAAGATAGCATGAGTGCTCAAAGACTAATGAATGGAGAACTTGAGCAGCTTCTTGAAAAATTGAACTGGAAGTACATGCTTATCTTTAGTTGGGATAAAACCTGGTTGCATTCTATCTCTTAAAGGAGTCAATTAACCCGTGTTATTTTATCCTTCTGGGCTCATTTCATAGCTTAATGCAAGTAGAATAATAGCTCGATTCTTAATGGAACAGGTATTTATTGCAATGCTGGTCGACAATTTCCTTTACCCTGTATCTGCATTCCGATCACATTTTAGTCAGTCTATCAACTGGTCAGGCATACGCTATCATTTGAAGGATGGGAAAATAAGCAAGGTATTTTCAGATAACCTTCTGCACCCTTTATATTTTTCAGAGTGATAATGTCTGCAAACGTCAAACTAGAAAACCTTAGCTTGTATATCAAGACGACATCCTAAACTTGCAGTGTGTTTGTGATGCAGATCGATAGAAGCAAGGATAAGGGGCCTAAGTTCACTGATTTAGGAGGAAAACATTTGTATGGGAAGAAAGGAGCTCAAAACAATTCATCTTTCCTGGTATCTTTGTCCAGGACTTTTGCCCATTGGAGGCAGCCCAAGAAATACGATGTATAGAGAGTGCTCTTAAATTATACAGATTGTGATTCGTTTCTCCCTCTGGTCTCGATAAAGACTGCGATTCCAGGAGCAGAATTTTGGGAATTATTGAATTCTATGGAATTAGCTGAAAGGAACCAACTATGAGGTGACGTACCTCAAAGTTTAGCCTTTGGATTAATTATTTTTTTAGATTAGTTCAATCAATTGATTCTTCAGTTTGGGGAGGTTTTTCTTTGGGCTGATTCTTGTAATTGTATTCATGTTGTGAAATCTGGTAATATTTTTTATTCGTTCAAATACTCTAGTGTGAGATATTGCATTCTTTATTGGCATGAAATTTACAATGCTATACTTTCTGGGTCTTTTTTTTTTTTTTTTGAAGGTGTTTAGCCTGTTTTGGCTGATTCTTTTCTAGAATGTTGGGGTAATGTTGAAGTACACAGTGAAAAACTCATGCCAAAATATATTTCAAAAATAAACTTTAAAAATATTCTCGTATCCCGCAAAGCCACAGGCCATCATCATTTGCATAACTATCAGAACTAACAATGCAAGTAACCATTTGATTCCTAAAATCTCGATTTGGTGGCCCGTTAAAAAAACACTCAAAATACAAAAAGAATAAGGAAAAAGAAACATATAAATGCCAAGACCATTAATGCATCCCCAGAAATTAAGATTCAACGTATTGAGTTTTAGAATTGAAATTAGCTATAGTATTATTGATGACGCTATTGTCAGACGGTCTCACACGTCTTGACTTGTTGGACAGTTCTTATGTTTGATTTTATAATTAAGGTAATACTTATTTGGATCCATTATTGATATAAAATATGATAGCATGCATTTAATGAATTTGACTAAATATAAGTTAATCTTAACATATAGAATATTAACAATTTTTAGTCATTTGTTTGTGAAGATCTACAATAAATTTTATCGGATAAATTCAAACACCCATATCTGAGTCTCATGAGGAGCGAAATTTTATTTTTTTGAATTCAGATACTTTTACAATGAATTCAAAAAATTTCATAAGTTCGTAATTTATACTTTAAGGAGAATTTTTATAATAATCACTTTCACATATTCAAAATACACTGTTGTTTTTATGACTTGGACTAGTCATAGCTTTTTATTCTAGTTTACCAAATTATTTTTCATAATATGATTTATCTTTCCTATATGATTTGTGACCTGTTGGAATATTTTTTTTGACAAAACATATTTACATATGGTTGTTTCGATCTTGTATTGTTGACTATTTCTTTCTATCCATCTCTTATTTTTTTTAGTTTTAAAAAATGTTTGAAATGAGAAAATTTTCAAATATTTAAAATAAAGACAGTAAGCTCAAGATATATCATGTAATCAGGAATGGAACTATAGTTTTATGAATGGAAAGGTGAAATTATATTTATCGACATATTCAAATCAAGATCTACAATAAGTATTATCTTTATGAATGTGGACCAAAAGTAGCAGATGTTGGATTTGTATACTGAAATCAGTTTATTAGTTGAGCTTGTATACAATATTTTTTGTTACTACTATTCATATCTCTTATCTGAATTGTTTATTATTGTATATGATGTCTCTTAATCTCATACAAAAGTTAGATCATACAATGTGTAGAAGTTCAAGGAAGTCTGTAAGATTGGTTAAACTAGTTGATATATAAACTTATATTACAACTAAGACAACTTGGAGACTAGTTATTGGTATAAACTGCTGTACAGAAAAGAAGTATCTTGACTTGGTAGCGAGATGAGTTTTTATATCTGACCGTCGTGAAGAACCTAGGTCTCGGTGACTTAACGATGACCTAAATCTCGATGAGATTTTAGATAAGTATGAGTTGCTGACCATCACTTTGACTTGTTATGGGTGAGGTTACATGAGATTACCCAATATTCTACGTATCTTGGGTGGTGATAGTGCTTGTACGTCATATTGGTTATTTGTATCGTATCCATTTAGGATGATGATGTTCCCTTAAGAGCTCAAAATGTCTATCGTACTAAACCTTGCAGGTTGATAAATTGGGATGCAATAAAAAAGATCAAAGCTGGAATATGCTATTGAGAAACTGTGCAAAAAATTATCAAGTAAACACGAGAAAACCTCTATTGGTGTAATTGATAATATGAGAGCATACTAGAGACATAATCAATGTATAGTGAATTAAACATCCAAGATAAATCATTGAAAAACGAAAAATCATATTTCATTTAGTCGAGCGAGTAGGAATGTTGCTAAAGAAGCTTTTTCATGTAGAATGTAAGAACAAACAATGAGTGGCCTGCAAAACAAGCTTGTAGAAGGTTCTCTGGGAGAGACTCTGACGCTCAAGTCAGAACGTATGAAAGGTGTTTTTTATACGAATGAGTCGCACGAGAGAATAAGTATTAACTTCAATGATTTTGTGTACTCGAGAATATGTATGTTTAATTATGTACTTGATTATGTTGCATGAGAGGGGAGATAGGTATTTATAGAGGTATCTGATGTAGTTGTAACTGAAAAGTAAGTACATATCTGCAATAGTGGAGTTGGTCGTGCAGTGTGGCATTCCTATATTTACGCATCATGGGTAGTGGGCTCGCCAATATTTAGTGAACGTGTGCACTTTCAGCTAGTCACAAGTCTGGAGCTTAGAAGTATGCGGGTGCCTAGGTCAGAGGTGAATTCGGCCTTCTATATGGCCTTAGTCTCACTTTTTTCTCTTCGAGGTATGCTATTTCCAACTCCAAAAGCTCGGATAAAACAACCGCTGATGTGCTATCTGTAATGAGCCTTGATTTTGGATTATGGATTGGGCCTTGGTAATATGTGGGCTTAGTTGATATTTCATCCTTATCAACTATACCGAGAGAGCTCTTGTTGGAAAAATTCAGTCAATACTTAGTGTTTTGGTTAGATTTTAAAGCCTCTTTGATGTTTACCCTGTTGATGTAACATAGTGCTGTTTATATATTATAGAGAAAACTTTTTATGTTTACAAGTTGCAGTAGAAGAACTATTAGTATGGACAACAAATATTGAAGGAGTTCAAGAGTAATACTGACGCCAATCATACTAATAGAAGAATCAGTACAACGCTACTGAAGATTGAATACTCAGTGATACTGAAGACTCAACGCTACTAAAGACGAAGAAGTCAAGAAAATGACCAAGTGTCATCTCAACAGAAGAGAAGTAGAAGATGCTGAAGAACAACTTCAGTTGAAGTGTCTACTGAAGAGCAAGAGAAGGTCAAAGGAAGAGTTAAAGGATGTTATTTCTCTAAGAGCCAAGAATCTTTGCCATGTATGGATAACTTACTGACGAAGAGAGGACAAGGCAGAGTAGAAGATGAACCTGGTCAGAAGAAGCTGTAATAGAATTATATAAGTTTTGCTGCTGATACTGAGCACAAATGATTATATCATGTAATGACAACAACCTATTATCTATAAAACTGACACAGTTCATTCTGACGACAATGACTCTTTGTCCAGGCTCTGTACTTGCTTTAAACCTTATTATGCTGAACTAACCCTATTTTTCAGTGAATGATGATCACAACAAGGGGGAATCAAGTCCGCCTGCTAAACCGGTTATCCATATTTTTGGTTTGTTCTCAGTATAATGTTTAAGGTTTTAAACATCATCAAAAAGGGAGAAATTTTTGGGAAAATTCCTAAGTATTGAAAATACTGGGAAATTCCTGAATTTTAGGAATTTATCTATCTCCACTATATGTTTTGATTAGATCACAAAACCTCTTATAATTGTTTTGCTGAAGTAACTTGTGCTATTGACTTGTTTACGAATTATGTGTTTATGTTACAAGTTTCAGCGGCAGAACTACCAGCTTGGACATACCCAAGGCTGAAGGAGTTCAAGAAGTACTTAGAGTCAGTCATACTGATAGGAATATCAATATCAGCATATTTGATAAAAGTCAAACCAAGGATCGTGCGGTTAAGTCGATCGCCAGAGTCAGTCGCCTTCGATAGTCAAAGCTGACTATCAGTTCCTATGTTTAATTGAAGCATCATACTGACTCAGGAGTTCTAAGTCGAAAAATGAATTCGCACTATTGATGATAAGGAGATGCGACTTGATCGACTCAACTCAAGTCTGGTCGACAAAACACGGAGCTCATACTGCTGATGGTAAAGAGATGCAACCTCGACTAACCCAGCATGAAGTCAAAGCTGAAAAAACATAGAGTCAACTCACTGAAGAAACATAGAAGGATTTTAGCCTTGAGTGTTTGACTCGTCACGTGTTGTAGCGTATCTACAGAAAATCCTGACATGCCATACCATATTTTGAGAGTTGCAGAATTACATTGTACGATGATGCAACCTTTATCAGAAGACGTACGAGAATTCTCAACGGGAAGAAATCCGAAGACAAATAGAAGGATTTGAATGGTTTTCCCTCCATCGACACTATTCTTACTCATCTCTCTAAATATAAATGTGCAGAATCTGACCTTTGAATGTTACCGAAATGCTACACAATTGAATTCTCAAGTATTCAAGCTCAACACAAATCAAACAATGATTTCGAAGAAGGAAGTATTCATTGTATCAGCAAGACTCAAGAGCTCAAATATAATTATCAGATCGAGACTTCAATATTCACTTTCTTATATCTAGGACATTCACCCTGTGTATCTTAAGCATAGACTTCCTAAGTTTATCGTCTGTGATAACTTAGATCCCTAGTTGGAAAATCACTCATTCTCAAAAGTTAAGTAAGAGTTTGGCCAAGTAAACAACGAAGTGTTAGTTACTGAAAGCTTGGTTTTAGCACCCGTAAGCTAGAGGTTAAGTCGACTATGTCCTGAAAGTAGTTAGTGGTTCCTAGAACCAACAAGCATAGGAGGAATGCCAAGTTAAACAGGACACTGTAAAATTATCACAGTGTTTAGATTTTCTCTTGTACCCGTAAACAAGACTAATCCCAAGTTAGTGGATTTGACTGAGCAATCAGTCCACGTATGTAGGAGTTTATCTCTCCGAACCATGTAAAACTTAATGTATCATTTACTTTCAGCACAACTTTAAAATTACATGTTATTGAAATGCACATCATTAGCACACCGCATTGTATTTGAAACCCTCTGTCAGTATCAGCTCGATACTGAAGAGAATATAAACTAAAAACTGACTAATCAATATTCGACTAAGTGTTAAAACCTGAGTCATAGTTTTATGTAAGGCAAATCCAGTAACCACCACATTTTGCATGTACATCATCATCAGTCCAATTGACTTGTTGTCTTAGCAGTTAATAGGTTTGCTAACTAATATCACTCAGTACAAGACATTCTCTATCCGAATCGACCAAGAGTATCGACACCGATCTTGGACTACCGATTACGACTAGTTGCTATCGAGAACGATCGGTCTTGTCTCCGAATTTTTTAAATTTGTCTTACTGGTGTATCTCATCCCTCCTCATACACCAATACGTACCTCGAGGGATCTATCAAGTGCTAGCGGGTGTGCTTTCTTATGTATAAATAAAGTTATATATTACGTTGAGCAGTTATTTTCTTCTGAAATCTTGGAACTGGAAATCATTTCAAGTATTCTTTTGTCATAAATATTTTGAGATTTATGTATAACACCTATCTACGTTGGCAATGCCAACTTTATAGTAATAGAATTTGGGTCATGTGCGGGCCAATGTCCCCAGCTAGGATTAATGTACACAAAGATTGTGAGTCATCTTAGCGAGTTAGCCGGTCAGGTATCCGTGAGAAATGACCACTTCTCCGACACAATAGTTACAGATATAGAGATGATAAAATAGAACTTAGTCTGATCAGACGAACTTTAGCTTCACAAAAGAATTTAGTAAGCATGTGCCTTTTAAGTTAAAACCTCATGTGTTACTGATAAGATGACATGATAATTTACAGTTATATAAGCATGTACCTAGCTTTGGCAAATGTTTACTGAGTACTCTTATACTAAGCCTACATGTATTTCTAAATGTGTAGGTTAAGCAGTGATGGGTGAAGATGGAGTGTCGAGCGGGCTTTTTCGAGCCTATTAGATGGACTATTAGGGGTAATACATGTCCTCATACATGTATCATGTTTTTTTTTAATAATCTGCCACGTACAATCGTTCTTTTATCAGTTAATGTCGGTGTACTTTCCTAATCGGATCCTGGTGACCGACTAGTTTATGTTGAGCTTCCTCTCATTTATCTATGACTTGGTTCAAATTTCTGCATACAAGTGTGACTCCATTTTTACCCCATCTTCTAATTCCCTTCCATTGATAGTGGTTTTCTAGTTTAGCTATCCTTAGCAAAGTCCAATCGTAACAGACCATCACCTCCGAAGTTGAGAAATGAAGTCAAGGCCCAATGTCTAGGACATAAATGAGAAATGTGAAAGCACATTAATCAAGTACATGCCTTACACTCTAGATGTTAGTAGGTCATATAATCACAATAACAATATTGACACTGATAGTAACTCGAAGAAGAATATACTAATACGGGTTTTACATATTATAAAAAGAACTTACATGTAAATTATTGTACGTTTGATTGATTTTTGGTTTTGCGACCAAAATCAGTTTATCCCTAAACTAAGGTTAATATTTTAGTGGGGAAATCTTCTAACAAGGTTTTATTTATTTATTCAAATTTAAATTTTATCATGTTAGCATGTTCCATGTACACATAATTATGTCACGTTAGCGACAACTCAATATTCTAACTTGGGGGTAAATCGATCTCGGTTGCAAAATCAAAATTAATTAAAAATATATTAACTTACGCATGAAATATTTTCATGGCGTGCAAACTAAGAATTTTACCAAAACGTTTCATTAATTTATAAACTATTGTCCCGTGTATGAGACCTAACACAACAGTATAACAGGAATCACATACCGCTAGGATTAGGAAGCACATTTAAGTGAGTTCCAAACACAAAAATTATGTTAGGTAGCCAAATATGATGGTGGAATAAAACCGTGGGCGTCAAAAACACAGGAATTAAGAAAGATTATTAAATTGAATTGGAGGAAGAAATATTATTTAATTCAATTTGATCGTGTTACAAAAGTTTTCAGTGCCTTAAATTAATGGTGTGTTAGGACATTATAGACAACCCTTGTCATATTGCTAGGCTAGCACATGTCACAAAACACTCGTAATTAACAGTTTCTAAAAGTAAGACTGAGACCTCATTCTTTAGCATTAAAGTTTATTCATCTTCAACACTTTTTGACCACTTTTTTGAGAAGAGAGATCACTAACAATCTGGGACTATTTTTTTAATCTAAAAGTTATGATGATATAATGGGGATTAGAGGAATAAATGTGTACAAACGTAACAGCCCCATCGATGATATTACCACGTTGTATCACATGTTAATTTAATAAACATTTTTAAAATATAAATCGTGGTACTAAACCTGTCTTTTAGCAAGAGCTTGATCGATCACAATTCTGGAGCCATAATTTACTAATAACATTAATTGTTGTGGAATAAAAAGCACTAAAGCTTGTCCATTGATTGAAAACGTATAATAATTCTAATTCATCACGATTTCATTTTGCCGTGGTCGGTGGTAATTAGTAGCACGAAACGCAATTTTCATATTTAACCATGTGGATTAATTAATCGAATATAGTTATAGTTTAAGATAAGATTCTAGGACAGCAATTCTAAAGTTGGATGCAATTTGTTTAGGCATCCAAGACTCGATCAACAGTAGAGTCACTAATTAAGTGAGCTATTTTTCGGCATTTTAAATGTGCCAAATTCATTGCCACCACTTATTTTACAGAATATAATTTGTCCAAGTCTAATATACAGTGTTATCTTTGTGTGTATATATATGAGCCATTAAACGTATGGAGTTTCGTGCTCTTTGGCTCCTCATAATTTTGATCACAATATTTTCTTAGTGTAGTTTAGTATTGCATGTATGGATGATCGACACTCTAAGCAATAACATTCATTGGGAAGTAACGTACAATTATTGTCACTGATCGGTACGTTCTCGTGCTTAATTTTTTTGTTTTAACTTGTTACTTGAATTTTATGATTAATATTCACTGCTAGTATGATGTGTTGTGTCATG